>CM038797.1:89432953-89877911 GCA_021764765.1 Vicia sativa | reverse complement strand
TTTGTAATAATCAAATGTAAACAAAACTTTTTCGCTTGTTTTCATCATTATATTTTCTCCATAAACTTTTATTACACACTTGTTTATATTTCCTTCATAAACTCCCCGTGAATAAACAACACTAAACCGTGGAATAAACAACACACACTTGTTTATATTTCCTTCATAAACTCTTGTGAATACATACCATACTGCTTATATAACTGTCAGCTATTAACATGACAACTAGTCTAACAACTAGGTTCCCCACGAAAGTTAGCCTCCGCTTAGGCTTCGATAAGATTATAACTCATCATCCGAGTTAGCCTCTTAGGTTTATAAGAAAACTTATTTACCGAGTTTAGCCTCCACTTAGGCTTCATATAAGACAACACTTCGCTGAGTCGCCTCGCTTCGCTCAAAAGAACTCCTGCCGAGTTTAGCCTTCGGGCATCAAACAAGAAAGAGACCAGAAATCTTTAACAGCCTCCTATTGGGCTTCCAAACAAAGAATCATCCGCGCTAGGATAGAACCCAAGAGTATGATTTCTCAGGAAATCGCTTCTTGAAATCTAAAAGGATGGTTTCCTATGAAACCCTTTAAGCCAAAGCTAGCCATACCCTATGCTTCCTCTCGAGCTTCATACAAGGACCCTCGATGACCCTCGAATGCCTCCTCTTGGGCTTACAATACAAGGACCCATGGGCTTCTTAAAAGCATCTCCTTAATCCAATCAATTTCTCCTATAGATTTAGGCATCTATCATCTCTATGGAAGAAGTATCTCATCTATCACATCACATACAATCAAATCTTTTTTCAAACACTTTTCAAACAAAACATCTCTTAATCGTAGTGGTAATGCTTGTACACTCAAGCAAAACACCCAATGCTTACAATTAAAAGATTCAATCATTTTCAAACATCTTTCTAAACTCGAAGTGGTAACGCTGTACACCAAGCAAAACACCTATAACTTACGATTTAAAGATTTCAATCAATCAACTTTCAAAATGTATGTGATGAAATAGATTAGATACATTTTTATTAAGATGACATTGTCTTTATCTCTTAATAATATCCCGCTGCTTCCACTAGCATAAGGAACTACGATTGCCCACTTTCTCAACCTCCCTTTGAGAATACGTACAAGGTCTCATCCTTGGCAAGCAAAATTTCTTTCTCCCTCAAACCAAACCAAACCATAGCTCCTTTAGATCCGAGCCACAAATGCTCGATTCATTAACGGATATGTATGCGTAAGATCCCAATGATCTTTGAGAGCACAATAATAAAACCTAGGATCCCACATAATCTATCTTTCTTAAAATCCAAAGGAGAAACTTTCCAATCATAGAAATAGCAATTTAAAACACACAAACATATCAAACATATTCATATATAAAGCTATGGATAACCATATATATTTAGGGTGCCACATCTATTCCCTTTATATAACAAACCCCCTTTCCTTAATCTTCCAATGCATCGTCTAGTTAACGCTAGTCGAATGCATATCATATCAATTGAGGGTATTGAATTTTCCCTTTTCACAATCATTTTTCTTGTGTGGAAATAATAAAGCTTGATGTCATACATCTTTATAAACAAATCAAAGAGTAAATCGTTTAGCCGTAGAATCAATTCGATTCGATTTCAACAGGCCACTTTTAACGCCGAACAATAACAAACAAAGACTAAATCGAACAATTTGCTTAACACTTGGTGTACAAATGTAATTTTAATTTTTCTTTCGAGTTGAACAAGCTAAACAAATTTTCAAACACTTGGCGCTCAATCAAAGTTTCACAATTTTCCTTTGAGTTATGTGGATATGAAAAGCACTTATAATCAAAAGTGATTATAAGCAATCTCAACAACTCAAAACAAAAATTGTTTTGGAAAATTCATATACGATAGATGGCCCAATGTTATTTGAAAAATTTATGTACGAAATTTAAAGCAAGTAAAACGATAAAAGAAACGAGACACAAGAATTGGTTCACATTTCACTTTCATTCTCGCTGGCAACGCTCCGCGCCTAATTCCAATGGAAAGAATAATTTTACTAGAAAAAGTATATAAGAGAAGTGTTCAAGAGTAACTCCACAAACCCTAATTCTGTTGTGGATTCAACCCCTTCTTCCTTTATTCTCTAGAAAGACTAAGACACAATAGATTCCAATTGAATTATCGATATTGCCATTCTTTTTGTTCCTTATCTTCAAAGATTTCACGCATCGATCAATTGTACCTATTACAACACAAAACTTCAATTTTGATTCGTCGTTCTCATGTTACTTCGTTGTATTCTTTTATCTCCAAATGATCCTTTATGCTCTTTTTATCTCTAAAGGTCTTCACTGGCCACAATCCTCTTTTGAATGTCTTGCATTTAAAATCCCACGGTTTTTTCAGATGAAGACCCCTCGCAAACCTCAACCCAATGATCATTAAAATGGTTTGTTATATGCTTAAGTGGAGGTTGAAGGTGAAGAGGAATCAGGAAATTTATATGGTATCATCAAGTTGGAATGATGTATAAAAGATGTATTTATAGTTATGGAAATATTAGTGCAAAAGAGAGAAATTCGTAATTAAAAGAAAATTGAAAATTGACTTTGAAACAAGATTTAGTCGGCCTATAGCTTGGATAAATTGACTCACATTTTAATTTTAACAATATGAGCTAGCTTTAAAAGACCATGAGCTTGAGTGAGAAGAGTAAAAAACAGTTTAATCAGATTAGAACATGAGCCAAATCGAATGGCACATGAGTTGGCTCGACTAATACATAAGAAACTTCTTAACCAAAGTTATACACGACGACCTAAAAAGACTGAGCGGGTTATAATGGTATTTTTAGTGCGTAAATGATTTTTGAGACCGGGCCTGCTTTGACTATCTTTCTAATTGCCTAAGACCTTTAAATGCGTAGGGTGCCACTCAAAACCATAGATACCACTCAATATAAAAAATGTTATATTCTTACAATTTTGTCATCATGCAAACACATCTTTTGGCAAGTTGAACTAACATACTCCCCTTTATGATGATGGCAAATTGTGACGATGATGATGGCATTTTTCGTATATTCGACGCCGGCTATGTGCTTCCGTTAAACCCCAAAATTTACCTCCTTTTCTTGTATTTTGGCTTATAATTTGATTGCATAAACATACATGTAGTTGTACATAGCATTGATCATGAGGTTATCTCGTTCAAGGTGGTCCGAGAAACAAAAAAGAGAATCAAGTTCAGCGTGTTTGGGTCCAAAAGTGTGCAAATTTCAAAATTTGTTTCTATCTTGATCAGATCCGATTGTGTCGTAAATGTCATTCACGCAAGCAAAATCGCATTCCGGACACTTTCGCTTAGAGTCCAACTTCAAATTCTCAACGGATTAGCGCTTTGGGCTAATTATGGAAATTATCTTGATAATCAATTAGCTTGTTGATTAAGGACCCAAAGTTATAAATAGATCTCTCTCACAAATGAGGAACACAATCATTTTGCTTAATCTTCCACCACCAAACTCACTTCAACATTCTCTCTCAACAAAAAAGCCAAAAGTTCAAATCCAACTTTCCTCCAAGCAACCTCCACAGCCGCCACCTAACTCTCAGACAACAATCGCCACCACTGCATCAGGCTAAGCGCCCCACGCTAAGCCTCGCGATTTCCGTTTTCTTCTTCGCAATTTCTCCCACTCCAAAGGATATCATCTTCTCCTTCGCACGGGATTGATATGTAAGGAAATCTGATTCATCTTGATTTGTTCTTCAATTGCAAGAATTAAGAAATTCTCCTTCATTTCCAATCCTCCATTGAAGACCAAGCTTTCTTCAAGGATTAAAGATTTCTTCAAGGATTCAAGCTTAATTCAAGTTTATCAACAATTCTCATTGATTTATTTTTTTGAAGAGCACAAGGAATTCTCTTCAATTTGATTCAAACTTCAAGTTCAAGTATTTTGCGTTTGTATAACCACGTGTACATCCCATTCGCTTGTCTATTTTTTGGTCTAACTCCTCCTTGCAGACGTTGTTAGCGCACAAGCCGCATTCTCTTGCTGACGCCTGCTATTCTCACGGTTACTCTTATTGCATGGTCATAGATTAAGTTTTCCGTATTTCTTAGCTTTCGTAGGTCGCTGGATTCTATATCCGTTTGGTTTCTACACCATTTACCGCATTCTCTCACAAATTTTCTAGATATCGTGAGAAGTAGGGCTTACGCCTTTCTTTGCCATGACAAGTAGGAATAGAGATGCATGATGGGGCTTCCGTGAGAGCATGTTCAGAACCTCTAGTTTATTTAAAGACCTGCTAGGGCAATTCTATGTGATTCGTGCTTGTTTTGATTGCTTTTCTCCTGTGTTCTCTAGCCTAGATTTTAGGATTCGCTTCCTGCATGTCAACCTTAGGGTAGGTATAGCTAGTCTTCCTTGATTTTGCTATCATCTCGCATGTTGCATACAAACTAAAACTTGCTTTTCTTTCCCTTGAAAACAAAACACTTAATAATGGTTTAAACTCCTTTCAAGGTAAAACAACCAACCAACACAAACTCTTCGCTTCTTGCTTTTCTTTTGTGTTTAAAACCTTTTCACAAGTAAAACACAAAACACACCAAACAAGTGAGCCGAACTACGACGCCTCGACTTTCCCATTGCACGGGAATACGTAGGCATCTTGTCACGGGCTCGACGAGCAAACTTTGTAAATACTTCCTTTTCCCCGTGGTTTCTTATTTTCTTTTCTTTTGCATGCATGATTAGTGAGTAAGCATAGATATAACACACCCTTTAGCTAGAAATAGAAAGTGGATACCGAGAGTACTACGGGCGTGTGTTAATCCTTCCTCGCGTAACTAACTCCCTTACCTAGATTCTCTCGATTACCGCTATAGAACCGATTTCTCCCCGTGTTTACTCAATGTTTTCCTTTCTCCCTCGTGAGATAAAAGACGTTCGATGGCAACTCTATTTTGATACTAGTTATCATTGTTGGAGGTTCACTTGTTTTCACTTCCCAACTTCATCTAGCATATCCTTCTCCCCTTGAAAACATCAAAAGAAAAATCATATTATTAGAAGTATCGAGAATTCCATAACATTCAATATATCACACATAGGTGATTTTGCATAAAAGAGCAACAATCACATATCTCCACATATATGTAATGATGCTAAATTGATAAATAACTAATAAACAACATTACAACATATGTAATGATATTTTATAAAGAAAAAGAATGCAAGTAAGAGCAAACTTTTCAAGTTAGGCCTATAGCATCACAATTTCAGTAACACAACATATTGGAACATGTCACTATTAAAACAAAATGAATATGTTAAATAATGCACCAAATACAACATGAAACACATATAAAATCAAACATGCATACAATTAACTCATGCAAGAATAGAAATAAGGTTAAATAAACACATGCTTACATAACAAGAACAAACTTTTACAAATGTGAAAGAGTTAATACAAGAATTCATTTTCAGAATATAAATTGAGAACACATAATGATTATCAATCGTAAATTTTTGGAAATGGACATTCATGGTTTTCATCATTTGAGAAAATATCAAACATTTTTATCAAATGATGAACATGCAAAAAGGAAAATCTTACTTTCAAGGAGAAATAGAAACGACATTACATCAATCATGATGGACCAGTAGTTGCACTCACATGTTGTAAAATACTCAAACAAAGAGTTAGAGTAAAATTGTAAAGTGCAAACTGAAGCATCGAACTAAAAATCATCAAACAATGAATTTGCCATCGAATGTTATTTATCCCAGAAGGAAAAAAAACATCGAGTAAACCGACAGAAACGTCGAGGTCTCACGACCAAGAGAAAAGGTGTATAGACGATTACGTAAGGAAGTTTATTAGCACCCTCACGCCTCGTGGTATTCCACAAGATTCACCGTGTTATTCTAATCAAAGGAAGTGTTAAAATTTAGAGCTTACAAGCTAAGAGAAATGCATGAATGTAAAGTATATACAAAGAAAAAGGTTTTATTAGTTGTGCCCGCCACGGTTGCGAATCCTTTATACCTATGTACCCCTTTATGCAACAGAGGATCGAGGCACTCGTAGTTCTTCTAAAAAGGTGTTTGTTTGTGTTTTTAGGCGAATAATGTTACATTCGCACTCTACCGATTGACATGTCAGCCCGACCTTTGGGGACTTATGTGTCGTATTGCACGGAGTGGAAGTAACACATCATTTTTATGAAAAGATTTTCAAAAGAAAACTCTAAGACAAAAGAGATTTGAATTTGTTGAATGTTTTTGTTGAGATGATAGCAAATAGATCCCACAGGAGAGACACTTACCACTTCTCCTCTTATTTGCAAAAGAGTTTGAGATTTGAACAATAATAAAGACTATCATTGAAAGAAAATACAAGGTTCAGCTGCATCAACATACTTTTCCCAATACTTAAGAATTGTGAT
The DNA here is from genome assembly GCA_021764765.1 of Vicia sativa. NCBI lineage: Eukaryota > Viridiplantae > Streptophyta > Magnoliopsida > Fabales > Fabaceae > Vicia > Vicia sativa. The sequence goes on along the minus strand of CM038797.1, from coordinate 89,871,455 downwards.
ACATGGTTCGCATCATTATTGTTACAGGTTTGCTATTAGTACACCACGTTCTACACTCAAATAGTTACATCAAATAATGTTCACCGTATTTATATGGTGAATAAATAGTATTTTTTTATTTTAAAAATATGTATTTTATAAATAATAATATAAACAGTGCGTGAACAGTGTCAGTGAATAGTATATAAATAGTAACTTTTAATTATAAAGTGAAGTTGATTAATGTAATATAAAAAATTTGGTTAATATAATGATGAAGTTGGTTAATAAATATTCAGAAATTAAAAATATTTTTTAGTAATAAAACAAAGTTGATTAATAAAATGTAAAAAGTTAGTTAATGAAATTGCGGAGTTGGTTAATAGACTGCTCAAATTTTTAGTAATTATGAATTTAGTTGATGAAAGATATAAAGTTGGTTAGTAAAGTTATGAAATTGGTTAATCAAACAATTTTGTTTTTGTACTCCCTCAATTTAAAAAAAAAATGATAAAAAAAATTAATTTTTTATTAATTTTTTAAAAGAATAATATTATTTTAATAATATTTCATTAATTTTCTTAATTTTAATAATAAAAATAATGTTAAATAAAGAAAATCTGATGGAGAATGGATTGGTGTTGTTAGACTAAGTCTGACTTGGCCGAACCACATACTCATTCAAATTTAATAACATATTTGGAAGCTTGAGTTTACAAAAAAAATGAACTGGACTTTTCTTATTGGGCTTAGTGCCTCATCTAGCTTGCTATACAACAACTATGTTCGTAGTTACACCCCATGCGTTATTGCATTTTATGTTTCTTTTGATCACTACTTGATAATTGTTTCTAATAGATTTTCTTCTTAATTTTATTTTCTTCACATGAAAGTAATTGAAAAAATAGAATATAATTTTTAATTCTTGTATTTTTGCTTAATTGTTTGATTGCTTTTTTGACATGATCCCTTAGGAAGTTCCATGAGACGATTTTTTGATCATTTTGTGTTGATCAGACATTAGGCCTTTAATCCAATCATGACAATAATTAGTTAGAATTTCCCATTTAAATTTAACATCATGACTATTTTGCATGCTAACATTAAGTAGATTTTCCATCAATCTTTAATAATAAGTCCATCTTTGCATGTTAACGTAGATAGGTGTTTCTCCTTTCATCCTTACTTTAGGACCACCATTGTATAATAAAATTAGGGTTAATCTCCCTTAGACTTTTTTTCATTCCCATTTTGCATCTTTAAAATTAAAAATTCCTTTTATTTATGAAAACTCAAAAACACCTAACAATAAGGGAAATGTTATTTTTACATTACAAGTGACACTCACACCGTAGTATTGTATGCTTTTGTATTTTTTTTAAATTTAATTATTAATTTTTCTTTGTTTTCTTTGATGTAGAATTTTTGGTGTCATAATAGCAAACATCATAAAAAAACGTGGAATGAAAATCCTGGAAAAGAAATTAGGGTTCAAACAAAGGGGTGACAGTTCAACTATTTCGAAAGGAAATCTTCCCTCCCTCTCTTCAATGTGTTCCTTATGCTTCTTTTGTGGGTAGTTTGATGTATTCAATGGCATGTACAAGACCAGATATAGTAGATGTTATTGGTACAATCATTATATTTTTGTCAAATCCAGGTAGAAAGGCATTAGAATGCTGTAAAATAGATTTTAAGATATCTTTGTGGTACTACTTTCATGAGGCTTTGCTTTAGAGGAGATAAGCTCACTCTAGTAAGATAATTTGACTCTGATATGACTGGAGACATTTATTCCAAAAATTCCACTTCGGGCTACATGATTAAATTTACAGTTTGTGGCTCAGCCATATTGAAAATTGTGTAGCATTGTCTACTACAAAAGCTAAGTTTATTGTCATTACCGAAACATGCAAAGAGTTACTTTGTTTTAAGAAGTTTTTGCATGGGTTTGGTTTTGTTCAAGACAAATATATGTTATTTGTTGATAGTTAAAGTGATATTCATCTTGGTAAGAATCCAACTTTTTATAACAGGTCCTAACACATTGATGTGAGATATAATTGGATATGTGATGTTTTGGATGCTAAGTTGTTAGAGTTAACTATCCATACTTATGATCATGGTTTTGATATGATAACTAAAGCATTACTAAGAGAAATTTGAAGCTTAGTGTGATATTGGTTCGCGATTTCCTCCACATAGTTGTGAGGGGGAGATTTGTTAGGCTTGGGCTCCCTTCCTATGTGGAGAAAGACCCAAATATGAATAGTCCATTTGCCTCACTTATTTTAAGTTGAGAATTTCAATTTAGGATTAAGAGAAATAGAGAGAAAATAAGGATTCAAAAATAGAGAAAAGAGGAAAACGCATTCACATTTTTCGCATTTGTCTCACTAAAATGACGATCCTGATTCGTTCACTATCAGAACGAGCTGAAATTTAGTAGGCTTATTTGAAACACATATATATAACTTTTCACCTATGGAACGATGGGAAAATAACACTCATAATCACATATGGTTTACTTTGGGATCCAAAGGACCATCACACGACATCGACCTTTCATACTTATAATTGGGATAGAACTTACATCTACATTATAGAAGGACCTTAACACTTCAACTTCTTAAGTTTACTCGTTGAAAATCGAAAGTTGTGAAATCCCAATTTTCTCTTGTTCCATGCTTACAAGGATTTCCTAAGATTAATGAAGTCATTGAACAAGGTTATGGTACAAGACCACCCCTGACCCAAGAAAATGATGTTGGATAGAACTTTTCGCTAAGTGACCCGAGATTTAGTTATTTTTTCCGACTTCGATATCGCTAAGCTTGGTTATTATAAGCGACGATTGCTGCAAAACCACCGCACGTAATTGCCTTGAGTCTAAAACTCCATTTTCTTGCTTCAAATACATTACCTATAGCGCTTAACCACGAAAAGAGACATAAGATGTTATTTAACATTATACTCATACATGCATCATCAAATTAACACACAATCCAAAATCCCCAATTTTCATACAAAATTCCAACTTTTTTCCCGAGGTCTCTAACTAGAGACTCACCTTGGTTGATGAAAGGCTGCAAAATTCTGAGATAGATGATGAAGATGGTTGAACTAAGGGTACATGCAAGGATTTGAACAAGACTTGAGTTGAACAACTTCCTCATCTTCTTTCTCTTTTCACGCTTCCCTCTCATTCTCTCTACAAAATTATGATTTTGTTTAATGTTTTGGAACTAATGGAATGTAGAATGACCAAATAGCCCTTTAACTATGTCTTAATTTCCAAACTACCCCATTAGTCCAATTCTAACTAGTTCGTGCTATTATTATTCTTATTTCTTCTATATCATGAAATAATTAAAATGAGATATTACACAAACACTTCAAATAGCTTATCAGTCATCAATCTCAACCATCAGCTATAAGCTATAAGCTATCAGCCATCAGCTATAAGTTATCAACTAGCTTATCAGTCAACTGTTTTTACCAAACAGACCCTTTGTGGCATCTTCAAAATAAATAATTTTATTTTTTTTATTATTATTAATAACTTTTAAAAAAAATTACTTGATGTTGTTATATATTGATTTGGAAAGTAATAAAATTAAATATATAAAATATTGAAGATGGACAATCAATCATTATTTAGTTTTGCTCAGAATAAAAAAAGAAAACTTTAAAAATGGAATAAAAGATGACGTAGAGAATAAGTTAGTGTTGTAAACTATTTCAATGCATAACAAAAACAGAGACTAATCTTTTTGTTTGTTGAATAATTAAATTAACTGATATTTCAAATATAGTCTAAACAATTAATAATTTATTTATTATTCTTTAAAATATGTTTTTTAACACATTTAAAATAAAAAGTTTTGATAATAGCAATTATAGATTTTAATATTTTTATGTGATTGAGTTATATATTGATTTGGAAAATAATAGAATTAAATATATCAAATACTGAATGCATTAACTTATTCTACAAGATTAAGTGAAGAAAATGTTAAAAGTTGAATAAAGAGAAAACATATGTTTACACTACAAGTGACAATCACACCATAGTATTGTACGCTTTTGTATTTTTTTTAAAATTAATTATTAATTTTTTCTTTGTTTTCTTTGATGTAGGTTTTTTGGTGTCATAATAGCAAACATCATAAAGAAAACGTTGAATGAAAATCGTGGAAAAGAAATTAGGTTTAAACAAAGGGGTGACAGTTCAGCTATTTTGAAAGGAAATCTCCCCTCTCTTCTCTTCAATTTGCGGCGCTGCCTTCGTCTCTTTCAATCATCTTCGTCTAACTTTCAGCGTCGCGGCCTCTCGTCAACCTTCTCTGTCATCTCCTTCATTCCGCAATGTGAACAACGCCTTCACCTTTCTCTCGAACAACCGCGGTGGTTATCAACACCACCACCACCACCACAAGTTTTTTCTCTGTCAAACTCGCTCCGCCACCGTGAATGTGCCTTCATCTCTCAGTCCTTGTCATCACTCCATCCCCAATCCATTCTCCTCCGCTGACCTTCCTTAACTGCTCACGCCATCTCTTTCTCTCTCGTTGAAGACATTACAACCACCATACAAATTCCGTCTCCGTTCGACCTCATCATTCATTTCAATTTCTCAAATTCACTGCTCAAATCCACACCTCATTTTCATCCTCTTTCATCTCAATCAAAAAACAACAACATCTAAGTCTACTAAACGCTCGACTACGAAACCGTGAGGTTTACACTTAAAGAATTCGTTCAATACCACAGCCTCAACATAACAAGCAAGAGATGAAGATAAGAAGATTCGAAAGTTTATCGATCGGAGTCGCTCCGTGGAAGTCGAACAGAAATCCAGAAGTCCTCTGAGAAATAGTGCGTCTTTGAATCCTTCTCTTCTTCTTCGTGAATCGTGTTTCTTATTTTGCATTTTTTTGTTACAACGATGATGAAAATGGTTGTTGTGTTAAATATTATGAAGAAGTGTTCACGTGTTATGGTGAAGAAGGATCCTTCTGCAGAGTTTGTGATCTTTCTGCCAAAGTTGAATAATGATGAACAGATGAAGAATTCAGAGAGAATCCTTCTGCAGAGTTTGTGATCTTTCTGCCAAAGTTGAAGAATTCAGAGAGAATTCTCCTGCCAAAGTTGAATAATGATGAACAGATGAAGAATTCAGAGAGAATCCTTCTGTAGAGTTTGTGATCTTTCTGCCAAAGTTGAAGAATGATGAACAGATGAAGAATTCAGAGAGAACTTTGGAGAGTTTTGAGTTTTTCTCATGTGAGATTTTCTTGTGTGAATTTCTTTTAATGAATGGTGGTAAATTGATAAGATCAAAAGGAATAATCCACGATATTGTAGAGTGGAGGAGGAAACCGTGAGGTGAATGAGTTGAATTTTGAATTAATTCGTTGATATTCCTCTGTTGTACTTTTCTCATTTTCTGTTACTTTGTTATGAGCTGGCAAAAATTTGATTTTTTTGATACAGTGTTATTTCCTCTTCCTCGCCGATTTTCTCGGGCCGCCAATTTTGTTTTCTTCTAATTTTTCACACAGTTTATTTCCCTTCCCTCTTTATACTTTCTAATTTTCTCTTTCAAAATTGTGATGCACGTTGAAATTTGCAACTTGTAACTTCAATTCCAATATGCCTTAGCTTTCCAATCTTCTCGAATTCAAAACATAAACAAGTAGGCATTAGGTGGACTTTGGTAAACACCCTAATCCAAATGATGAATGCCAAGCTTAAGAAGATGCATCTTCATCGATGAATCCCAAATGGAATATCATCTTGAAAAGGAACCCCGAATGACTAGTGCAAGTAATATGTAATAATGATGAGAACAAAAAAAAATCATTAATCCAAATGAAGTCACAAGTTCATCTCTCGAGTTATGGTTTACACTTTTAATTCTCAAATCACCTTATCTTCAAATCTCAAGCAACAAGTAACTTGCAAATTATTTTGATCCAAGAAAACCATAAACTCAAAATCTTGTGCCATGGGTCAATGTTTTAGCAATTCAATCCACAAAACACTTGACTTGCAAACCAATGGCTTCAACACAAAACTAATGCCCTCGAGGAACTCCCTTGATAAGTCTTGAAGCACGCATAATAATAATCTTGACATGAAAATCATATCTCAAAGGAAGAAGTGATGAAACTCTAGAAATCTTGCAAGTAACTTGAGAAATCCTTATGAAAGAAGAAATCCTCAATGATGCCATGTAACTATCTGGTTACTAGATTTATGCATAACCGATTATACTATTATTAACCATGGTATGATGTCGATGTTTTTGAGAGACGACACTCTGAGAAATCATCTTTTCATATTCTGTGTGATGGGATATCCATCATACTGGATGGCACACCTTGCTACTTCTTTTGAGGAAGGGAGGATTATTATACCACTCCACGATGACCAAGCTTGATGCATTGGAGATGATGGTGAACTATTTGGGAGCTAGCCTAGAGGCCTTTAAAGGAGCAGAAAGACACTATAACGCCTTAATATTTAGTTATAATTCTTTAATTAAATATTTAATTAATTTTTTGCGAATTATGAACTGATATTATAATTATAAGTCAGTATTATTGGGCTTAGAGTGAATGGATAACAAGTAGTAGAAGTGGGGGTAAGAATTAAGTCCAAAAGTAATTATAAGGATTATTATTAAAATAATAATAATAATAAGGAAATTGGAATTTTGATGTCGTAGAAGCAAACGTAGTTTTGGGAACGAAGAAAAGAGCGACGTAGAACTCGGAAGTTGGAACGATCAAGAATCCTCAAAGCAACCTTCAATCCAAAGTAAGTGGGGTTCTTGCTCTATAATTGGGGATATGATGGGCAATTGGTAGTTAGGGATGTATGATTCTCTAGGTTGTGTCGTCGATGTGGTTAACCAGAAAATCTCAAATTGGAATATATGATCTTGTATTCGTGTATATTGTTGTTGTTGATTGTGCAATTTTGTTGTATATGTTGTGTTGTTGTTGTTGAATGAAAAGAATGCATAATTCTGATATTAAATGATAGGTTACTGTTGCCAATTGGAAATAATCCCAATTGAATCGTGTAAATTGGAGAAAACTGGTTTTTAGTCAAAATCACGCTGCACGGTCGATCCATAATATTATGTATCGATATAAGCTAATACAAGTTTAAAAACCAGGAGCATGAAAATAGCTTGCATCGATACATAAAGCCTTGCATCGACTCATGGGGCTGTTCTGGAAGACTTGTATTGACTCATACGAGGTATGTATCGGTACAAGTCAATATTAAGTTATTTTGTATATACATTTTGTGGCACTTATCCGTTCTTTTGTTGATATTCTTCGAATAAATCCTCCGCTTTTTGTATAAATGTGTACATAATAGAATAATTAATTTTTTGTGTAAATATTGTATCATTTGATAGTTTTTCATCTCTTTTATAGGTATTCATTCATAATTGGAGCATTGAGTAATAAAGTGTCGAAGACACGGCTTCAAACACGTGATTTTGAACAATAAAAGAGAGCACATAAAGCAAAGAATGAGTTTTTCAAATATTTCAAATCATTAATTTGATTGATATTTATCCATGGTTAGATAGAGCATTGAATAAGTTTTCTAACGCTTCAAACCGGGCGCAATTCCGAGTTACGGTTCTCAAGATATGGCAAAAACAAGATGCTGAACATCACAGACCGGGCTTAACGCGAATACCGCGCTTAGCGCGCCCTGCGACTTCAGAATTCTTTAAAAGGGGCTAAAAACACATTTTTTAGGTTATGGGTTGGGTATTTTTGAGTCCTAACACCATCAACATCATGTTTTTTGATAGATTTGCTTAGAAAACAACATTGGAGCTTGCATTTGGATGATCCGGAGTCGAATCTCTCGTCGATTAGTGTTGACAAACCAAGAAATGTTTGGTTCCTCTTCTTCTCTTCTCTTTGTAATCTCTTTTTTTGGGTTTTGTATGTATATCTACTCATAACTCATGTATATTTATCGCCATCGGCGTTGTATAAAGCTTGTTTTACTAATCTGTGTTGGGTATTGTCTTGGGTTTTTACTTTATGTTAGGGATTTGAGCTTTACTAGAGATAGATCGCTTAGATTCTTACCTAGGATGATTATCTGTTAGTTTCTGAATACTAGAAATGAGTTTAGATCTAACATTCACTATAGAGTATCTGAACTTAATACCTTTGCGTTGGTGAAGTATGCCATAGATGGGTATGGAGGTGACATAGTTGATTTCTGACTTGTTCAGATAGGCCAGAAATGACTATTGAGATGATTCGGGAGGATTCTCAATTTGGGTTAGAAATAACCAAGGTTGTGAGAGGTATGTGATGACACGGACAAGTATCATAGGTCGAGTATGACTTGGGTGGTAGACTTAAGTTTGTGACGGTAGTTTACATCGCTTTGGATAAGTCGCTATCCTTTATACTTTTGTTCATTTACTTTTTGTCTTTTATTTTCATTACTTTTAATCTCAAACTCATTAACGGTAGAATTGTCGAACATTAATCAATAACCAATCTCTCGTGGACACGATACGATATAACATAACCCAGTATATATCAACCGTAAAATAAATACCAACTCTTTGCTTGCCGCTATACCGCCGCAACATCTATGCATGGAGTTTTGTATCAATACATACTGAACAGAAATAGAAAAGTAATTCTAGGAAATTGTTTTGGTCGTATCGCCGCGACCGTAACTCCGATTTTGATGTCGTTTGGACCGTTAGAAAGCTGGAAACATGAGTTAACCTATGATAATGTTTTTAAATACAGTATATGAGTTTTTGGATGACTTGATGTAGTTCCGTATGTGAGTCCGTTGTTGTTGTTGTATGTTGTTGTTAAGGCTTGATGGCCAACGTTGACGGTTACGTTGTGGATTACGTTGTTGTTGTTGTATGCTATTTAAGTTCATCGCATACATACATTGCATATTATGTTGGCCTATGTTGGCAAGATACATTGAACCGTTGGGGCAATGTTGTTTACGCTTGAAGGCTTACGCCTGATGCCTCGAAATTACTAGCAAAGGATTACATTGGGAGTTTTACTCCTGGTACCACATGCATGTGCATTAGTTGAGTCGCATGTCATAATACTTAATGATGATTTTGTTAATGATTGACTACATTGATGTGAATAATTGTGTGTTGTTGTGGGATGGTTGTATGTTGTTATGGAATGGTTGTGTTGTTGTTGATTAGTCGGTGATTACAAAATGGTGATATTATATGATTTGAACTATAGATTGTTTATCATAATCTCAATTATATGGTTTGATATCTCACCCTTTACTTGTTTTCGCTGCCTTTATATTGGCAAAGTGCATGTGATCGGGAGGAGTAGTCGTTACTAAAGGTGGTTTCGGCTTAGTGTCATTTGCTCTAATACGTAGCACTCGTGGGAAATGCGCGTTGTTTCTATTTTGTTGTTTTGATGTTGAAAATGTTTTTGTTGAATAATCATGAGATGCTATGTTTTGCATTGTAAAACTATTTGAATTTCCGCTGCTTGGTTAATGATTTATTTATGTTGATAATCTGCTGAGTAATGCTATGTATCCTTGAAGAGATAATGACATGTTTATGAATTGTTTATGTTGAATTGTGACATTCCGATTGTGTTGGTTATTATTAATGAATAATTTTGGAAAACTCGATGTTAAATTAAAGGAATATGTAGAATCGGGTGTTACAATAGTGGTATTAGAGCGGTCGGTTCGTTCGCCAAGTTGTTAAGTCCAGAATAATCGAGTATTGTTAATTATTTTTGATCGCTGGTTATGTTGCGCCTTAAGTTGAGATGGTCAGAAGGAACGATGTGCAATTCGCTTTGAAGCAATGAATAATGCGATGGAGAATCAACCGAATATTGGCGGCGATGTTGGATCCTGAAGTTTGGCAACTTTCCAGAGGGAGAATCTGGCAGTGTTCAAGGGTAAGCATGACCCTGATGGAGCACTTAATTAGCTGAAGGAGATAGAGAGGATCTTTTGTGTGATGAATTGCACCCAAGCGCAGAAGGTTCGTTATGGGATGCATATGTTGGGAAGTGAGGCTGATGATTGGTGGCTAGAAATGTATCAGAGATTGGAGGCTGCAGGTGAGGAAATCACTTGGATTGTATTCCGTAGAGAATTTATGAGAAAGTAATATCCTGAAGATGTTCGGGGTAAGAATGAAATTGAATTCCTTGAGCTGAAGCAAGGTAATAAGTCTGTGACTGAGTATGTTCTAAGTTCAGGAACTAGCTAAGTTCTATCCACACTTTAATGGAGAAGGTGTTGAGTTTTCTAAGTGCATCAAGTTTGAGAACGGCTTGCTTGAAATCAAGAAAGTTGTTGGTTATTAGAAGATCCGTGTCTTTCGGATTGGTTGATAGTTGCGGATCTATTAGGAGGATAGTAATGCTCATCACAAGATTCTTACTGACAAGAGAGGCAAGAGTCAACAGGATCGTGGTAAGCCTTATGATGTAGGAAAGGGTAAACAGAGAGTTGCTCCGGGTCAGAAGACTAGTAAGGGAGATGCTCCTGCTAAGATTGTTTGTTTCAAATGTGGCCAAGCTGGCCATAAGAGTTTTTCTTGCAAAGCTGATGTGAAGAGGTGTTTTTGTTGCGGTAAATTTGGACATGCAATGTCTGACTGCCAACATAAGGAGATGGTATGTTTTAACTATGGTGAAGAAGGACACCTGAGTAGTCAGTGCTCGAAACCAAAGAAGGGACAAACTAGTGGGAAGGCATTTGCTTTAGCTGGGAATCCGTCAGCTAGTGAGGACATACTCATTAGAGGTACATGTTTCATTAATAATACGCCTTTAATTACTATTATTGATACTGGTGCTACTCATTATTTTGTTGTTGTCGATTGTGTTAAGAGATTGAGTCTTATGTTGTCCTCTATGAATGGATAAATGGTCGTCAAATTCGCTAAGGGATCAATGACTACTTCTTTGTATTTTTGAATTGCCCTTTGTCGATCTTGAGACTTTGCTATTGATTTGATTTGTTTGCCGTTTTGACTAGATGTGATTTTGGGTATGAATTGGTTAGAATGTAACTAAATTCATATCAATTGTTATGACAAGTCTTTGAGGTTTTCTACCCCTGAAGAGGAAGCAATTAAAGTGACTTATGCAAGACGAAGCACAAATATTCTCGTTGATGGCGACGTTGTCTGTTGAGAATCAAGCTAGACTGGATGAGTTGCAGGTGGTGCGAGAATTTCCTGAAGTGTTTCCTGATGAAATTCCTGATGTACCTCCTGAAAGAGATGTTGAATTTGCAATTGATCTTGTACCGTGCCGCACTGCTTCTATGGCACCGCATGTGATGTCTCGATCCGAAGTTATCGAATCAAGAAGCAATTAGAAGTGTTGCTTGAGAAAAGTTTGTAAGACCAAGTGTATCTCCGTGGGAGCGCCGTGTTGTTAGTAAAAAGAAAGATGGGAGTATGAGACTTTGTGTTGATTATCGACAGTTGAATAAAGTGACGATTAAGAACAAGTATCCGCTTCCAAGAATTGATGATTTGATGGATCAACTCGTGGATGCTAGTGTGTTTTCTAAGATTGATTTGAGATCTAGATATCACAAGATTATAGTGAAAGAAGATGATATTCAGATAACCGTGTTCAGGACTCGGTATGGACACTACGAGTATTCGGTGATGCCTTTCGGTGTTACTAATGCGTCGGGAGTATTCATGGAGTACACGAACCGTATTTTTCATACTTACTTGGATCGATTTGTGGTGGTATTCATTGACGACATTCTGATTTACTCTAAATCAAAATAAGAACATGCAGAACACCTGAGAGTCGTATTGCAAGTTTTGAAAGAGAAAGAGTTGTATGCGAAATTGTCGAAGTGTGAATTTTGGTTGAAAGAGGTTAGTTTTCTTGGCCATGTCATTTCTGCTAGTGGCATTGTCGTGGATCCTTCTAAATTTGATGTTGTGTTGCAATGGGAAACTCCGAAGTCAGTTATTGAGATTAGAAGATTCTTGGGATTAGCCGGTTACTATAGACGATTTATTGAAGGGTTTTGTAATTTGGCACTTCCGTTGACTAAGTTGACTTGCAAAGGGAAAGCCTTTGTGTGGGATGTTCGATGCGAAGAGAGTTTCAATGAGGTGAAAAAGAGGTTGACATCGGCTCTAGTTTTGACTTTACCTAATCCAGAAGAGTCTTTTGTTGTGTACTGTGATGCTTATCCGATGAGGTTAGGTGGTGTGCTTATGCGAATGGCAAGGTGGTTGCTTATGCATCTAGATAATTGAGGGTTCATGAAAAGAATTATCCTACGCATGATCTTGAATTGGTGCAGTGGTATTTGTATTAAAAATTTGGAGGCATTATCTTTATGGTTCCATTTGAGGTGTTTAGTGATCATAAGAGTTTGAAGTACCTTTTATCGAAAGAGTTGAATATGAGGCATGAAGGTGGTTAGTTGTTGAAGGATTATGATTTGGTTTGAATTACCATCCCGAAAAGCAAACGCTTAGCCAATGCTTTGAGCCGAAAGACTTTGCATATGTCGGCCATGATGGTTGAGGAGTTGGAGTTGATTGAGCAATCCGAGATTTGAGTTTGGCTTGGAAGTGACACCGCATAGTGTTATGTTGGGAATGTTAAAGATTAACAATGATTTTCTTGACAATATTAAAGAGGCTCAAAAGTGAGATGTGAAGTTGGTGGATTTTATGGTAGGAACTGATCGATCCGAGAATGATGATTTCAAGTTAGATGCGCAAGGTGTGTTAAGATTCTGAGATCGTATTTGTATTCCTTATGATGAAGTGATTAAGAAAGTGATCCTTGAAGAGAGTCATAGAAGCAATTTGAGTATTCATCTAGGAGCTACTAAAATGTTTCAAGATTTGAAGGGTTTGTTTTGGTGGCCTGGCATGAAACGTGATGTGGCACAGTTTGTGTATGCTTGTTTGACTTGCCAGAAGTCAAAGATCGAACATCAGAAGCCAGCAGGGTTGATGCAACCATTAGAAGTTCCGAAATGGAAATGGGACAACATTTCGATGGACTTTGTGACGAGTTTATCTAATACCTTGAGAGAACATGCTCCGATTTGGGTGATTGTTGATAGGCTTACGAAGTAGGCACACTTTATACCTATTAACATTACTTATCCGATTGCAAAGTTGGCTGAGATTTATGTCAGAGTGATTGTGAAGTTGCATGGTGTTCCGGTGAGTATTGTGTCGGATAGAGATTCGAGGTTTACTTCTGATTTTTGGAAGAGTTTGCAAGAAGCGTTGAGATCTAAGTTGAGGTTAAGTTCGTGTATTATCCATGCACGGATGGTCGCACCGAGAGGACCATTCAATCATTGGAGGACTTGTTGAGAGCTTGTGTTCTGGAGCAAAGAAGCTCATGGGATACTTATCTTCCTTTGATCGAGTTCACTTATAATAATAGTTATCATTCTAGTATTGGGATGGCACCTTTTGAGGCATTGTATGGACGGAGGTGTAGGACTCTGTTGTGTTGGCATGAATTTGGTGAGAGTGTAGTAGTTGGACCAGAAATTGTTAGAGAAACTACAGAGAAAGTAAAGTTTATTCAGGAGCAGATGAAGGCTTCCTAGAGTAGGAAGAAAAGTTACCATGATAAGAGAAGAAAAGATTTAGAATTTCAGGCTGGTGAGCATGTGTTCGAGAGTCACGCCAGGATGGTGTTGACGAGCTCAAGTCAAAGCTCACTCCTCGCTTTATTGGTCCGTATCGGATATCGGAAGTAGGAAAAGTTGCTTACCGTGTGGTGTTACCGCCAAATCTTGCTAATTTGCACGATGTGTTTCATGTATCGCAACTCCGCATGTATATTCCCGATCCGTCTCATGTGATTCAGATAGACGATGTGCAAGTGCATGATAATCTCACAGTGGAGACGATGCTTGTGCGAATTCTGGATCGCGAGAAGAAGATTCTTAGAGGTAAATAGATTACGTTGGTGAAAGTTGTTTGGTTAGGAGCTGCTGGTGAAAGCTTGACCTGGGAGTTGGAGAGCAAGATGCGAGACTCCTATCCCAAGTTGTTTGAAGCAGGTAAACTTCTATTTTCGAGGACGAAAATATTCTAGTAGGGGAGAGTTGTAACTCCTGAATATTTAGTTATAATTCTTTAATTAAATATTTAATTAATTGTTTGTGAATTATTAACTGATATTATAATTATAAGTCAGTATTATTGGGCTTAGAGTGAATGGATAGAAAGTAGTAGAAGTGGGGGTAAGAATTAAGCCCAAAAGTAATTATAAGGATTATTATTATTAAAATAATAGTAATAAGGAAATTGGAATTTTGATGTCAATAAAAGTAAACGTAGTTTTGGGAACCAAGAACAGAGCGACACGGGAAAGTTGGAACGATCAAGAATCCTCAAAGCAACCTTCAATCCAAGGTAAGGGGGGTTCTTGATCTATAATTGGGGATATGATGGGCAATTGGTAGTTAGGGATGTATGATTCGTTAGGTTGTGTCAGGTCGATGTGGTTAACCGTAGAAAATCCCAAATTGAAATATATGATCTTGTATTCTGTGTATATTGTTGTTGTTGATTGTGCAATTCTGTTGTATATGTTGTGTTGCTGTTGTTGAATGAAAATAATGCATAATTTTGATATTAAATGATAGGTTACTGTTGCCAATCCCAATTGAATCGTGTAAATTCGAGAAAATTGGTTTTTGGGCAAAATCATGCTGCATGAGTCGATCCATAATATTATGCATCGATACAAGCTGATACGAGTTTAAACACCAGGAGCATGAAAATAGCTTGCATCGACTCATGGGCTGTTCGAAGACTTGTATCGCCTCATACGAGGTATGTATCGATACAAGTCAGTTTTGTATCAATACAAGGAGAGCTTGCATCGACTCATACTTTTATAAATCAGAAAAATAGAAAATTAAATTGCATATGAGTCGACTCATACGAAGCTTGTGTATGTATCGATGCATGGAGTTTTTTATCGATACATACTGAACAGAAACAGAAAAGTAATTCTGGGAAATTGTTTAGGTCGTATCTTCGCGACCGTAACTCCAATTTTAATGTCGTTTGGACCGTTGGAAAGCTGGAAACATGAGTTAACCTATGATAATGTTTTTAAATACAGTAGGTGAGTTTTTGGATTACTTGATGTAGTTTCGTGTGTGAGTCTGTTGTAGTTGTATGTTGTTGTTGAGGCTTGATGGTCAACGTTGACGGTTACGTTGTTGTTGTTGTTGTATACTATTTAAGTTCATCGCATACATACATTGCATATTATGTTGGCCTATCTTGGAAAGATACGCTGAGTCGTTGGGGCAACGTTGTTTACGTTGAAGGCTTACGCCTGATGCCTCAAAATTACGGCAAAGGATTACTCCGCTGGTACCACATGCATGTGCATTAGTTGAGTCGCGTGTCATAATACTTAATGATGATGTTGATGATGATTGGACTATGTTGATGTGAATAATTGTGTGTTTTTGTGGGATTGTTGTATGTTGTTATGGAATGGTTGTGTATTCTTGTTGATTAGTCGTGTGATTACAAAATGGTGATGTTATATGATTTCGAACTATAGATTGTTTATCATAATCTCAATTATATGGTTTGATATCTCACCCTTTACTTGTTTTCTTCGTTGCCTTTATATTGGCAACATGCAGGTGATCAGGAGGAGTAGTCGTTACCAGTGTGGTTTCAGTTTAGTGTCATTTGCTCTGATACGTAGCACTAGGGGGAAATGCGCGTTGTTTCTATTTTGTTGTTTTGATGTTGAAACTGTTGTTGTTGAATAATCATGAGATGCTATGTTTTGCGTTGTAAAACTATTTAAATTTCCACTGCTTGGTTAATGATTTGTTTACGTTGATAACTGTTGAGTAATGATATGTATTTGTTGAAGAGATAATGACATGTTTATGAATTTTTTATGTTGAATTGTGACATTCTGATTGTGTTGGTTATTATTAATGAATAATTTTAGAAAAATTCGATGTTAAATTAAAGGAATACGTAGAATTGGGTGTTACAAACACTAAAAGGTGTCATGCTAGATTTGGTTTCTGGAGAACTTGTATGCTCACCCCCTGGCTGCTACAGTGAAGGTCAATGGTGATGATAAATAGGTATATATCACATAGCATATGCATTGAGGTTATACATCATGTATTTGGTTGACATGTCCATATTAGTATACAACAATGCTTATTATGTCGATGTGGTTTACGTCATATACTTCATTGACTTATAATGGATTCAGAGTACGATTGATGGACCGTTTTTTTATTTTACTTATACTTAAAGTTAGATGAAGGTTGTCCTTAAAATTATAAATAGATGAAATCTAGTTACACAATATTTATGGTAATATATTTACATCATTTACCATTATTGTACCATTTTTATAACACTTGTGTTGCGCTATTAGTAATAATTCATCTGTGTCATTTTTATGTATGGTTCCTCCAACAGATTCCACGCATCTCCAACGAATCATTTTTTGATGGCTACAATGAGGATCAATAACATGTTTGTGCATTTGTCCCATTGAGAGGGAATTAGTTGATTGAGCTCTTTAGAGTGTTTCTTGAACACACTATGATAAATGCTATATGCTTCCATCCATACGAGGATCACCATATTCGTTGGATGACATAACCTTCTACTTTGAATCGTTGGCTTGTGAATTATGCCTGATGTGTTAACATCTTCCTAAGATTGACATGCGCTAGTTCGGGTTTATATAGGTTATTAAATGATAACCATTCGTTTCTGCTCCTTCTGCTATGGTCCGTAGAGATGTATACGCGATTTATGATGAAGCACGAAATATAGGAGCTCCTGACGAATCGAGTAGTGCACTCAACTACATATAGTGGTATTTCAGAGTGTCACATCCTTACATGACAACAAATGCTCTTGTAAATCCACCTAAGCCAACTTATTAGAAAATATTATATGATGTGTTATATGCATGTTGTTGTATTATATTGCACAAGCAGCTATAGGATGATCAAAGATAATCAAAACATATATTGTTTTAGTTCATCTGATATCTTGTAAAGGAATTTGCTAATTATTATTATTAATAATAATAATAATAATATACATTTCATTCTTATATATAAATCATATTAATATTTTTTACTTAATAAAAAATATTGATAGTATAATAATGTGAATTTTTTACCCTATTATAAATAATTTTCCAATATACCCCACATTCCAAAAAAAAAAAAGCAATGTAAGCACAGGAGCCAGTCTAATTGGCGACTGCACCTATAACTAAAGAGGAGGCGCCAATTTGATCGACACTTGCAACATGTGTTGTCACTCCAATGGATGAATATGTGTATTATTTTAAAAGGAGGCGTCAGTTGGTCTGGTACTAGTGTGTATTGTGATTTTTTTACAATAAATAATTGATAGTTTGTATTAAAGTCAAAGTTGAAAATGTTAATATTAAATTTAAGATACATTTAAAAACGAAAAAAAACAATAATGTTGTTGGTTGGGTTAGTCATACCGACCATCTGTTCCATACCCCTTATGTATCCTAACTCGTGGCCCTAACCCACGCTGTTGACTCACCCCAGGTGTTTAAGGATTTGTTGTCCGAGGAACATTAACATCAATAGATTCTCTCATAAGTTCTTGCATTTCTATGAAGTCTTGTGTATGGAATGATGTGTTTCTGTAATTGAGTTTGTGACCCATGGGGTGTGTTCGGGTTATGGATGTGCAGCTGGGACGATTCAAGGGAGATATTGGTGTGAACGATTCATTTGGGAAAGGTTGAAATGGTTATTGTGGTGTTTGTTGTACGTACTTTCTGAAACAAATATTTTTAATTATCATTTTCCACATGGATTGATGTGATATTACCGTCGTTCAATAGTTAAAGTGTATTTTAAGATTTGATAACAAAAAAGTTTTGTTTTCTAACTACAAAAATCATAAATTTCAATCAAACAAGTTTAGAATCAATTCACATCATGGAGTCATTATGTATGCATTGGTGCCTTAGAGTATGTGTCCCTTACTCTACGTGATATTGCTTTTAGTGTAAACAAAGTATGTTAAAAGGCATCTCCCCTATACTTTTATTGGGGAGCTGTGAAGAGAATTCTACGATACCTAAGTGGCACCGTTACTCATGATCTTCTTCTATCTCATGCTCCTATGGCTCATAAATTCTCACTACGAACTTGTAGCGATTTTGACTGGGCTAATGATCCTGATGATCGTTGCTCCATGTTGAATTCGTGCATTTTCTTTAGTCCCCAACATTATCTCATGAAGCTCAAAGAAACAACTACTTGTGGCTCACTTTAACACAGAAATTGATTATCGTGCATTTACTCACATGACATGAAATTTTTTTGAGTTGATAGTGTAATAATATTTATAATTGACATATTATGATAACTAATTTTATATATGATTATTTTATTTATTTATCCGAAGAGTTCTAATAAGTTAGATTAGGCATCAATCAAGCTCTATTTATGTGAGCATTCTAAAATTTAAGATATGTGTAATAAGAGATAGTATTAAAGTAGAAAAGTTTGACAATATTGAAGAAAAAATCATTTTGCCACGTAGGTGTTAGTTTAAAAAGAAAGAAGAAATGATAATCCCATAGAAAAACGTGGTTGTTTGTGGACGGTTAGATCAATCGCGAGTGTGAAAGAATGCCACTTGTTTGCCACGGTGTACGTCCCCTTTGTATTTGCAAGTTCTCAGATCTTCTTCTCCAAGCTCGTTCCAGGGAGCCAAATACTCTGAAACCATTCCAAAATTTGTATGAAAATCGATTTATATTTGGAATGGGAACTCCTCAGCCGTGACGGCGGCCGGTGAAACAGCAGCGTCGAAGCGATGCGGCGAAGGATGCAAAGTCACGGCGGTGACACAGCAGCGTCGAAGCGATGCGGCGAAGGATGCGGCGGTGACAGGTATTATCCGCGCTTCAAGCATTTGTTTGTTTTGTACAAGGTTCATTTTCATTTATAGTAACATTTGTTTTCTACTTAATAGCAAAATGTGAATGTATGGATACCTTTATGTTTCTTAGTTAAAATCAGCATGTGAACCAGGAATTTGCTAACACCACCATAGCTATTATAAGCAATTCTCATGCCATTACTGGATAACTAACTTTTGTTTGCATTTCTAGTAATAATCTAAATGTCAATGTGAATTCTAAACAATTAACTCTTGTACTCTCTACAATCCTAATTGTAATGATATCAAACTTTATCTTTCATTGCAATTGTAAACACCATCCCTACACAATTAACTCTCTGCAATCCTAATTGTAACAATGTCCTTCAAACTTGATACGTTTCTTCTCATTTTTTACTCCTTATACACCGTTTCTGCCGCACTCAATTCCGATGGAATCGCACTTCGATCATTCATGTCGCACTGGAAATCTGTTCCTGCTCCCATCAACACCTCATGGAATCCATCTCATTCAACTCCATGTTCATGGACTGGTGTCAAGTGCCACTCTTCTCACCACCGGTAATCTCTCGACCTATCCTATTTTGGTATCTATGGTCATATAGGACCTGAGCTTGCTAACTGCACAGAAATCAATCACTTGAACCTTAAACATAACAACTTTAATGGCCAAATTCCCCACAGTTTCACTAACCTCCACAAACTACACAATCTCACCCTAGCTTCTAATCTTCTCACCGGTCCATTTCCTCATTTCCTGTCTCATATCCCTCACCTCCACCTTCTTGATCTCTTTTAACCAATTTAATGGTTCCATCCCCACAAGTATTGCCAACATGACTCAACTCCGCACCTTGTATCTCCAAAACAACCATTTCTCTGCTGCAATTCCATCCTCCATTGTGAACTGTACTCAATTACAAGATTTGTTTTTCAATTATAATCAGTTGCAGGGTGCTATTCCTCACACGATAAACCATCTCAAACATTTAGTTCGTTTTAACGTTGCCTCCAATAACCTAACTGGCATCATTCCATTTGGTTCTCCCTCTTGTCAACATTTAGTACTTTTGGATCTCTCACTCAATTCCTTCCATGAAAGCATTCCTCGAAATTGCAAATTGTACTGCATTATCACTATTTATTGCTACCAGCTCTAACTTGGTCGGAACTATTCCATCCTCCATGGGTCTGCTCACTAACCTTTCCCTCCTACAGCTTTCAAACAACCATTTGTCCGGAAAAATTCCTCCCGAATTAGGTAACTGCAAGTCTTTGAATGTGCTGCGCTTGAATTCCAATCAACTTGATGGAAACATTCCCAATGAATTGGGATAACTGAGTGAGCTGCAGGACCTTCAACTATTTTCCAATCGTTTCACTGGTGAAATTCCACTTGACATATGGGCGATTCAACCTCTCCAGCATCTACTTCTGCATAATAACAGCCTATCTGGGAACTTCCTGTGGAGATGACACAGCTCAAGAACCTCAGAAACATCTCGTTGTTTGACAACACTTTCTCTGGAGTCATACCACAAAGTTTGGGAATTAACAGCAGTTTGGTACAGTTGGACTTCATAAATAATACCTTCACTGGCAACCTCCCACCCAATCTCTGTTTTGGCAAAAAGTTAAAGGTTCTGAATATGGGATTCAATCGACTTCAAGGCCAAATACCTCGTGATGTTGGAAGGTGCACCACTCTAAGAAGGGTTGTTCTTAAACTAAACAGTTTTACCGGGCCTCTTCCTGAGTTTGAAAGAAATACCAATCTGGTATTCATGGATATCAGCAGCAACAAAATCAACAGATCAATTCCATCAAGCTTGGGAAAATGCACAAATCTTACAGTGTTATTGTTGTCCAGGAACAGATTTAGTGGGTATATACCACCGAGTTAGGAAACATCGTGACTCTCCATACGCTGAATCTTAGTCACAACAATTTTGAAGGTCCTTTGCCGTTTCAGCTGTCAAACTGTACCAAAATGGACATGTTTGATGTCGGATTTAATTTGATGAATGGATCATTACCATCAAGTTTGCAGAGGTGGACAAAGTTAAACACACTTTTTGAGTGAGAATCGCTTTAGTGGCGGCATTCCAGATTTCTTGTCGGCATTTAAAGAACTTTCTGAACTACAGCTTGGTGGCAATATGCTTGGAGGGAGAATTCCTGGATCAGTTAGGGCATTACATAATTTGAGGTATGGGTTGAATCTAAGTTCTAATGGACTGATAGGAGACATACCTGTTGAGATTGGAAAGCTGCAAGCTTTGCAAATGCTGGATCTATCTCAGAACAATTTGACAGGAAGCATAGAAGTTCTTGATCAACTCCTTCGTTATTCAAATCAATATTTCAATTCTTTGGGGTCCAATACCGAAGATGCTAATGAAGCAGATTAATTATCGCTGGTCGTCATTTTGGGGAATCCTGGCCTATGTATCACTTGTCCGCCATCCGTGGCTTGGTTTGCAACGGAACCAGCTATGTAAAACCATGTGACAATAAAAACGTGGTCTCAGTAAAATTGCAATTGTGATGATAGCTATAGGGTCCTCAATTTTGCTGTTTTTCTGTTGATGGGATTGGTTTACATCTTTGCTTATGGCAGAATATCTAAGCAGCAAGCCCATATCAGTGATGATGATAATGAAGGTCCTTCGTCCCTTAACAAAATCATGGAGGTTACCTCCAACCTAAATGATCAGTATATTATTGGCAGAGGAGCCCATGGAGTTGTCTATAAAGCCCTTGTAAGTCAAGACAAAGCTTATGCTGTAAAGAAGATAGCATTTGCTGCCGGCAACGGTAATAAGTTGAGCATGGTCATAGAAATTCAAACCCTTGGACAAGTTAGGCATCGAAATCTTGTTAAATTGGAAAATTTTGGTTTAGACAAGATTATGGTCTAATTCTGTATAGCTACATGCCAAATGGAAGCCTTTATGATGTATTGCATGAAAAGGAACCAGCACCGTCTTTAGAGTGGAATGTCCGGTATAAGATAGCTATTGAATTGCTCATGGGTTGGCTTACCTCCATTATGACTGCGTTCCTCCCATAGTGCACCGAGATATCAAACCAAACAACATACTTCTAGACTCGAGCCTCACATTGCAGACTTCGGTATTGCCAAACTTTTGGACCAGTCTTCTGCCTCAAATCCTTCCTTATCCGTGCCTGGAACAATTGGTTATATTGCACCAGGTATTAACTAACCTGTAATTGGATTTTATCTTCTTTTCTTCTTCGCAACATTTTCATATCGATGAATAACATGTTTGTTATATTGGCCTTTGACAGAGAATGCTTATACAACATTAATTAGTAGGGAGTGTGATGTGTACAGTTATGGAGTTGTTTTGCTTGAGCTAATAACCAGAAAGAAGGTAGTGGATTCATCATTTATGGAGAAGGGTATTGATTTAGTGGGTTGGGTTAGATTTCTGTGGAGTGAAACAGAAGAAATTAATCAAATTGTTGATTCATGCCTAACAAATGAGTGTCAAGATACCAACATAATGGAAAATGTTACCCAAGTGCTTATGGTGGCTTTGAGATGCGCTGAGAAGGATACACACAAGAGGCCCAAAATGACAGATGTTACTAAGCAATTATCGGATTCTAATCCACAGAAAATTAGTAAGAAAGCCTAGTTTTTTTGTAAGATTTCTAGCTTGTATCTATGATCATGATACTAAAGAGATATATCACTTTTGCTGTATGCTCAAATTTGATGAATAATATCATAATATCATAATATCATAATCCTAGAAGGTCTTCTGTAAAAGGATCTAAATAAGGCGAAACATGTTTGAATAAAAGAACCACTTTGCATATTCTTTTTTTACTGTTAACTCTCATGTTCAATTAACTTAACAATTCACAACACAACACAATATTTCACTATTTGAATAGGAATTTTGACAAAGATCCACTCCACCCCATCCGACTCAAAAAAGGGGGGAAATTGGTAAATACATTGCTCAGTTTGACATATTTTTCGGAACATCTCTAAGCATGATTTGGTTGTTGAATTGAACATGTTTTGTTGTTTTTTCTTGTTTTATTACATGATGATGATGATGTTGATTAGTTTTTTGAGGATGTTGTGCTAGTGTTGTTGATTGTGATGTTCTATGCAACGGTTGTTCTAAAAATGCTTGATGTGGCTTGTTTTTCATGTATGGCTTATATGTCAAAGATTAGATTTTACTTGCGGTGATTTGGTTCGCCTGCGTCTAGTGTATATGGAATTCAAGGATCGGCAAAGTTTTTCGAAATGAGGAAATCGTCATGGAAAAAGTGGCAGATTAGGCAAAAATGTATTCTTGGAAGTGGCTGAAATTAAAATCGAATATGATATCAAATGATATATTTCAGTGGTATACGAATCCGAGGGCTTGTATTGGATTCATGGATACTTGAAAATAAGTAGTTTGGGAGTTAGAAGGTTTTGGTGTTTCCTTGATGTTTAGTCAGTCGTGGCCTGGAGTGTATTATGGTATAGTAGTTGCTGTCAAGCTCTTGTAGCAGTAAGTTTTGGCCGGAATTTGTGTGGGCAAACTGAATTTGTTCCATTGATCATGTTATTTTCTGTCATTCTGCTTGAGCAGGAAGCTGGAGGAAGCAGCTTTTGTAGTATGATCTCGAATGTTTCGGTGTAATAGCGGTAGGAGTTCAGGATTGCCGTAGTTCATGGAGTTGGCTAAGCTTTTCATATCTGTGCGGCTCATCTACGATTTGACAGATTACTGCATTCGATTACGCCATCATTGGAATTCTTGGTGGTTTGTGGTCGTGGTTCGGTATAGCCTAGGCTGAGTTCTGTTCGTGGTAGTAGCCTACTTGGTAGCGATGCATATCTACATTTTAGTGCTGAATAAATATGCTACCGACAGGATCGTGTGTAATTAGGTGTCATTGGATCTGTTTTTGATCAATCTATAGGCCACGAGTCGGGTGGTAATCAAGGTTAGGGGCTGCTACAGGGCCCATTCGGTGTTTAAATATAAGCTGTACAGAATTCTGTTTATGTTGGAGGTCTTGTTGTTGGCTTTGGTCAACCCGGAGGGATTGTGTCAAATGTCAGAGATTTTAGCGGGATTCCTTTAGTTTCAGATTATTAATTTCGTTCTGAATTGCATCTGTCAGAGGTGGAATGGGTTTGCGTGATTGGGTCTACGTGTCCCTTCCAGTTTTTCTTTGGTTGTTATTTATCTTTGTTTTGTAGTGTTGGCTGTCTTTGGTGCACTTTGGCTGTCTTAGTTGGATTTATGCTTGTATGCAATTCTGGTGGTATAGAAACTTCGTAACTGTACTGGTGTATGAGGCATTCTTTATGCCTACTTTAATTCAATTGCATTTTGCTTGTTTAAAATAAAGATTTTCCTGGCATGTTCTGATTGTGAGTGTAAAAGTGATAAATACATGAGCTCTCTAGATTACTCTTTACATGTATGGCTTATATGTCAAAGATTAGATTTTCCTAGCATGTTCTGATTGTACGCGAGCAAGTGATTATGAAAGCGCCTTTATGCAAAGCCATCTCATGAATAGTGCAGGAAAGCCGAAACCTCGATGTTATCATCATTGGATAGTGCAGGAAAGGAATAGAAGGTTTCCTGAGCGCCTTTATGCAAACCATCTCATGAGTAAGAAGAAATTGCCGCATTTGCATTTCAACTTGTAACTTCTTCCAAGATCGAGGCGACTAAACATATTGTTCGAGCTCTACTGCTGCTGTTTGTGTTGTGTGTTATGGTGAAGCTGTCATAGATAGTCAGTTCTGATTATAATTCTCATCATACGGGGAAGTGTTTGAGCTCTGTGGATATTCTTTGTTTTTCTTGTTATAATTTATTGTGCAATTTATTTAAACTATAATGTTACATTATTCTGGCCCAAATTGTTAGAAATTTGCAATATTCTTTTTTATGGATTGATTGAAGCCATACAATGGCCATTTGCCACTTTGGTTTATTGTCCAACATTGGTGTAGACAGCCTCTCTCTTTACACAATGTCAAAAGTTTTCCGCAAAATATATTTGAACCTACCTGTAGAGTTATGTTGAGTTAGTCTACAGCTCTGATGGTCAATGTAATAAATACAGAAAAATAATGGAAGGAAATCATCGGATGAGGTTCAGAATAGTTGATTGTTTTTATTCTTCTCTCTATGGTAAAACTAAAAATCAACACTTCTTCTATTGTCTAGGAATTGAGATCCTGTCTAATTTTTAAAAGAAATAGGAACACAATTACTATAATATATAATATTGGTATGGACTAACATCACATTACACATTGCGATAATACAAATAATTTTTTTAAAAAATATTAATTACTTTAAACTTAATTAAGAAATATAAAGTATTATGAGATTAATTAGCATTGATTGCAATTTTCTCTCCGATGCCACAGTGACCAGGAGCATCACTTATGAAGTAGTTGCCTCCCTTGACAAGTGTAACTCTATCTGCTCCAGATCTATAATACGCAATTCCTCGAGCATTACATGACTTATAGTTATCCTCCGTCACTTTCACTACACTGTATTTGGAAGGGTCGTAATTAAATACTGCACGTAGAAAACAAATTAATTTATGATTATAGTTTTGAGATTTTCCAAAAACATTTATTACTTCCATACAAAGCTTTATTCTATTTATCATCAAATGTTTTAGGCAACCCTTTAAATTAAAAAAATATTAATTATTAAGAATGATGTATTTAACAGTCACTAAAAAAAGACATCTCAGTAAGTATATTATTCAAAATTGGTAAAAAAGCTTTATTGTCCACTAATGAATCAAACTCTTGAAAATGACAAATGAATATAGTATACGATGTATTAAGATAAAAATGATTTAAAAACTCATCAATATAATCACACTTATACCACCAATACAATTTTTATTGACTGAATTTAGTATTGGATTAAATGAATTTGGAAACTTCAAACCAATTTATTATATGCACTATTTGTTGGAGAAAAAATCTTCAAGTTTAAATTTCAAATTCATTCATTCACTATTTCAAACACAGAAAACATGAATTTCTCCCACCATATTTCTCTATATATCAACCTTCATTGCATTCTTTTCTTTTTAATTTGTTCTATTCTCATTATTCTTTCACTCTTTTACACATAATATTCTCTCTTTTAATATTTTTCTCAATTACTTTACTATTATTATTATTTCAACTCATCATCATGAGTAACTCAAACCAACATGAAAATAAAGAATCTTCAGAAACAAGTTCACCACCTCAACTCCAATCTTCCATACATGACCTACAACATGTACCTAGGAGTATGTCAAAGGAACTGACACCTTTTCAACGTATGTTTTCTGATCCAAATCTTCCACCTCAACCTCAACAATTGTTACATGACCCTATTCCAACACTCACACCGTTTCAAATGATGTTTTCTAAACAAATCCCACCACCTCAACCAACGGTTCAAACCCGTGTTCCTCAACTAAGGCCGTTTCATTTTCAGCCCATATTTTCTCATCCGATCCCCTCGCCTCGACCGCAAATTCCACCACTTCAACAACCAATCTTATATTTCCCTCCTTGTCCCTCACATCCTCCTCCTCCTCCTCCACCTTATCAACCTTCACGCGTTCGTGCTCGCCTTAACCTACGTACTGAAAAAAGCGAAACCATCCCTATACCTTTTCCTTGGGCTACTAACCGAAGAGCAAGGCTTCACAGTATAGATTATCTTCGACAAAATGGGATAGTTAACATCACCGGAGATGTCCAATGCAAGAGATGCGATACAACTTTTCAAATGTCATTTGATGTGAGAGAGAAGTTTCGTGAACTCTGGACATATATCCTCGAAAACAGACAGTTCATGAATGATAGAGCGCCACCAAATGTATGGATGAATCCAACATTACCTGACTGCGTGCATTGTAATCAAGAAAACTGCGTGAAACCAATAATCGCTAAGAAGAAAAAGAATATCAACTGGTTGTTTCTGTTGCTAGGTCAATTGCTTGGCTGTTGCAACCTTGCACAGTTGAAATATTGCTGCAAACACACAAACAATCATCGAACTGGTGCAAAGGATAGAGTTCTTTATTTAACCTATCTCGCACTCTGCAAGCAACTTGATTCTACCGGACCTTTTAATGTATGACCATTTACTCCTTAGTTTCATGTTATGCTTATCATTCTAGGCTGATATTGTTGTATTATTTCATGTTAGTGTTAGTTTCAAGTCTTTTTGAATAATTTTAGGGTTTGATAGTATTTGACGTATAACAAACATAATTGTTTGTTTTAATGTTTTAATGTTTTGATGATTGTATTTTTTGTATAATTATTTTTTCTTTGAATCCACTGTATGAATATTTTTTATATTGAGTATTGTTGTTGTTCTTTAATTTCTACTTAATTTTTAATTTTTTAGTCATTAAACACTTCGTCCCATCCTTTAATTTTCACTTAAATTTCCATTTGATCGAGGATGTCACCAGCATAGAAAGTTGTTTCTTCAGGCCAGGTTTCAACATTAAAGGTCCAACCTTTCTCATCACCAACAATGTATGTCTCTGCATAAATCATCTTAGAATGAAACATCAACGTACATGATAGTAACATTATAATAATGCTTGTGCTATTGCTCTTTTCTCACCCATCTTTTAATGGATCTAGCCACCACTTGTCAAATATTTGAGTGCTAACGGAAGAGACCCAAGAGATGGTTTTATAGAATAAATATAATTAAGAAAATACCTTTTAATTGTTATTGTATAGCAAAATATATCTTTTTAATTTCATTTGACAAGTGGTGTATTTGGTCACGAGAAACATATATAGTCAAATGAAAACAAAAATGTCAATTATACTTTTGGAAATTTTGATTTTTAAATTTATTCAATGATTTTAAAAGCTGAAATTTTTTATTATAATAAAGAATGGAGAGTTTATTTTACAATAGGGACGAAAAAGAATTAGAAAACAATGACTAAAGAAAAAAACCTTTCTAACCTATAATTATTATTTTCATTTTTAATATTAATCGATGTAGAAAATTCAAAACAAATATTCAAAGAGTCAAAGTTTCTTATTATAAGAATACAATAATTTATATTAATTGGCTTTTTTTTGTATTTTATTAACTTATATAATATTTTTTTATATATTTTTATATCCATTAATATATAAAATGCACCTTAAAAATCAATCAGATTCAGTTTTTAAATAAAAATATTTAAAAAATACAATAACTTATTGTAATTGAATTAATTTTTGTATTTATTATTTATAAGACTTTTCTAACCCATATTTATTATTTGTGTTTTTGAGACTAGTAGATGTAAAATATTCAAAAAGAGAATTCACCTCTTATTAAAATACAGTAATTTATAGCGATAGGAATAAATTATAACGATTTGATTCAATATGAATATAAAATATAACATTTTAATTCTTTTTATACTGAAACTTAATTATTGACATTTATGATAGAGTATAAAAAATATGGGTACGGAATAAAATTACATTAATTATTCTAAATTTTATTAAGAAATATAATATATTAAGAACTTAATAGTATTGATTGCAATTTTCTCTCCAATGCCACAATGACAAACATGCCTCTTATGAAGTAGTTGCTTCCCATATCAAGTTTAATTCTTGAGAATTTTTTAATCCACCGATAATTTTATTAGGCATTACGTGATATTTAAAATACTCCTAAAAATTAAAAATATATTTTTAGTGCATATTATTTTTAAATTGTATTTATAAAAAATTAAAAATGTTCTTCCGATATAAATCGGAAATACATTTTCAGTTTTCAATATAAATAAAATTGTTGCTGTAACAAATAGTGGCATGAGCCACTTAAGGTGTATGCAATTTTCTATGTTACAAATCGAAAGTGTATTTTCGATTCTATTTTTTATTTTTTAAAAAATGTATTTTAAAATGATCCATTATAAATGTATAGAATATGAATCAAAAATATATTTTTAATTTTTTAAAATTTACTTTTAAAATTGTATAAGGTGTTTTTCATTATTCCTATAGATAAGAGTAAGAAATCCACTTATTCTATCTGCTCCATATCTGTAATACACAATTCCTCGATATAGTTATCCTCCGTCACTTTCACCATACAGTCAAGGGTTATAATTAAATACTGCATGTAGAAAACAATAAGGTTTAAGATTATGGTTTTGAGATTTTCCAAAAAAACATTTACTACTTCCATACAATAATAAAAGAAAACAGAAGCTCATAACTATAATCTCAAATCAAGGTTTAGGGGAAAATTTAGATTAGCTAATATTATGAAGAAGAATGCATCAAACTAGAGTTATAACTAGAGATAAAAGTAAAATATAGTCTTGATGGAATCATCATCATCTTTACATCAAACTTAATTAACAATTTAACACTATTTCAAAAACAATTTAACACTATTTCAAAAAAACTCTTGATGGAATCGGTAAAAATAATGAAGCAAATATGATGTATTATTGAATTGAAAAAGGAGGATAAGGTATGTTACAGTGAGGAATCTAGAGCATAAGTTGTAATAGAAATTGAGAAGTAGCTAGAAGATATAGAAATTGAGAAGTAGCTAGAAGATAGAGAGAGGGAAAGTTTGTTATAATAGAATTGTATTTCACAATTTGTTAGTTACAGAATAGTTCCTTGATGCTTTATATATAGCAGCCAAGGGAACCTACTATTGCAGGTTGCATACAACAGAAACTGACACTTGTCAGTTACTTAGACTAGACTAGATACTTCTCTAATATCTTCCCCTCAAGTGCAAGGGGCTCCTTGCAATAAAGATCCCTTATCATGAACTTGAAGCTTGGCCTTGAGGTGAAGGAACCTTTGAGGAGACAGAGGTTTGGTGAGAAGATCAACATATTGATCAAAAGCAGGAACATGGACAACTTGGAGAGTTTTGCTGAGAACCTTTTCTCTAAGGAAAAAGATATCTAACTCCATATGCTTTGTTTTGGCATGAAGAATTGGATTGTGGGAGAGAGCCACGGTGCTCAGGTTGTCACAAAACAGCACAGGTGCAGTGAAAGGAACCTTAAGATCAGTGAGCAGAGATTGTAGCCAGAAAATTTCTGAAGCAGAGTTTGCCAAAGCTTTGTACTCTGCTTCAGTGCTGGACCTTGCCACCAAGGTTTGTTTCTTGTACCACCAGGATACAAGATTAGGACCAAGAAAAATGCAAGAGCCTGAGGTAGAGCGCCTGTCATCAGGATCAGACCCCCAGTCTGCATCAGAGAAGCCTTTTAGTGATACAAGCACCTGAGTTGAGGTAGGTTGTAGTAGCAAACCATGATGCAGAGTTCCCTTGAGATATCTGAGGATTCATTTGACAGTTTTCCAGTGAGATTCCAAAGGTTTAGAAAGAAACTGACAAGCTTTGTTGACTGCAAAGCTGATTTCTAGTCTGGTGAGAGTGGCATATTGTAATTCCCCAACTACAGACCTGTAGAAGGTGGCTTCCTGAAGCACATCTGAGCCATGCTTGGTGTAACATCCCTTCTAAAATACCCCACGAATTAATAATTAAATCAGAGTTAACATAAATGAAAAGGCATTACAATTTATTAAAAACAGAAAATCTCATTCAAAATGTCATGCTCACTGAAGAACTTTATTAAAATAATAAAAGAAAACCAATAATTATGTTCTACACAGCGGAAAAATACCAATAACCGGAATAAAATTCAATTCATAATTATTCCCAAAATAAATCAAAGAACAAATAAGTACAAAACAAAACTCTCAGCCAAACGTTCCTCAGTGTTACAACTATCAGAGCATGACACTGACATTTGGATACTAACTAGCACAGCTCTATAAACCATCCTCACCAATTCTTGAGTTGCTCACTTTAATCTGAATCATTAAAGTAAGGGTGAGATTTCATCGCAATATAAAATGCATTATACGTTTCTAAAAACAACAGAACAATTCAATACATTATTTCACCCTCATTAGCATAATCAGATTCTCAGTACACAATTGCAATTCACACAGTTCATTATGCACAATAACAACAACAATGAAATTATAACACCGGAAAACCATCCTAACATGTTATAATTTCATACAAAATGCAAATGCAGACTCAATGCATGTGGTACCAAAATGTGAACTAAGTCACCAACATCGATTCGTCCATAATCACTCAGACATGAATCCAGCCTCACCACCCGTAATCACCCGAGAACGGTTATTGGCAAAATCTCACTAATTCCGCACAATGGGAATTAGCTACCACCAGAATGTATATGCATGCACATCAAAAGCATGCAACGTTCAAATAACGAAATATGATCACAACGTCATTCCATACATATTTAACACCATCAAACAACACAGCATAATCATGTATATATAACGTCCATCACAACACATGATATAACATCTATCAAGTATTTACAACATCAACGACGAACAACCACGATAACAACGAATTCCTCATACGGGAAGTCATATTAATCCAACAAGATTCACTTACTAGGTTTTAAAATGTTTTTATAGGATAATTCATACTTCCAGCTTTCCAACGGTTCCAACTACAACTAAATCGGAGTTACGGTCGCAAAGATATGGCCGAAACAATTTTCCAAAAGTTATGTTCTGTTTTTATAAAGTATGAGTCGATCCAAACACTCATGTTTCGACCCATACATGGCTTGTATTGACTCAAGTAACGTATGAGTCGACTCATACGCAAATACATTTTCTTTTTTTAAAAGTTTCTTCAGTATGAGTCGATACATACCCTCTTGTATCGATGCAAAACTATCTTGTGTCGATACATAACTCGTATGTGTCGATCCAAGACTCCCAAAAATGCCCCATGAGTCGATGCAAAACGATTATGTGTCGATGCAAGCCTTATTCACGCTTCTGTTTTTTAACACATACCAACTTGCGTCGATACATAGCCTCATGTGTCGACTCATGCTGCGTACTTTCACCCAAAAACCAGATTTTTCCCACTGTTTGCAATTCCAATCAACCAAAATCTTTTCCAAAATTCAAAGTACAACATATGCAGTAACAATTATGCATCCTTACATACAATTAACAGTAGAACTACCCTCCTTAATTAATCCACAACATCTATCTACACATAGTAACAATTCCTATGTATTCCAATTGAGGTTTTTACGTCAGATTACATCGTTAGGACATAACCTAGAAAATCCTAAATCGGGATTCTTAACGTATTATTCAATCCTATTGATTATCAAATCCCATAAGGCATAACAATCGGATAAAATCACCCCTTACCTTGTGATGATTCTTCGAATTCCGACGCTTTGGATTTTTCCCTCTTTCTCTTCTCTTCTCCAATGTACGTATGATAGAAAACCTCAATTCCTTCTCTTTTCCTCTTATTCCTTATTTTATTCCCTTTATTATTCCAAATAATAAAAATAAAACATTTAGAATAATTAGAGTGTTTTACTCCTCACACCTTCCAATTTAACTTCAAACCCCAACACTTCCATTCTATTTAATTAATTAAATCTAATAATCCAAAAATACTAATAATTAAACCTCTAATTAAATTAATAATTAAAATTCTAATTATTTAATACTTGAATTATTTGGGGTGTCACACTTGGAGAGTTTCAAGCTGGAGATCATGGGAGTAGGAAGGCCTTTAGAATCTACCATGTTAGCTTTGGAAAGAACATCTTTGTTGTACTTAGCTTGATAGAGGAATAAAGAACCATATTTCATATGAGTAACCTTAATTCCCAGAAAATAATCAAGATTGCCCAATTGCTTTAGGGAAACTGAGAGTTTAGTTTTTGGACTAACTATTGAATGTGAGGAGCAGAATTGCCAGTCACAATGATATTATCTACATAAACAAGCATGTAGATGATACAGGCAAAAGTAGTTAGAGTAAACAGGGAGGGGTCACACCTACTAGAGACAAAGCCAAACTATTTTAAAGCTTGGTGCAGTCTATCAAACCAAGCCCTAGGGGCCTGTTTAAGCCCATAGAGAGCTTTGTTTAGCTTGCATACCAAATTAGGATTAGAAGACTGAATTCCAAGTGGTTGTTCCATGAAAACTTCTTCTTGAATATTCCCATTTAAGAAGGCAATGTTAACATCCATTTGGGTGAGAGACCAACCTTTTGAGACAGAAATGGTGAGCACAACTCTGACTGTAACTGGTTTTACCACTGGTGAAAACATTTCAGTGAAGTTAAATCCCAACTGCTGATGAAAACCTTTGGCCATAAATAGTGCCTTATATTTGTTAATGGAACCATTGGGATTTTGTTTGATTCTGAATACCCATTTACATCCTATAGCTGTCCTATTAGAAGGCAACTCAGTAAGATCCCATGTATGGTTTTTGAGAAGAGCAGAGTACTCTTCCTGCATAGGAGCAGCCCATTTTGGATCTTTTAGGGCCATTTTATAAGAAGATGGCTCCTGTAACACCCCAATATCCCCAAAGGTTTATTATGCAAAAATCAGAGTAAATTAAAATTTCACAATTTCAATACTGAGGCATCACACCTTCAAAACCAAATTACTTTAAACAGTTTGCTTTAAAGTATAAATCTCGGATACATAGCATCGTCGGAAAATATAAATTGATTCATAAAAATCAAAACATCTTCTTTAGTAAACTTCCGTAATAAATCATATTTTCATAAAGTATGATTCTTATACATAAAGGAATAACAATAATAGAACAACAACAAGACAACATAAATATTCCCCCCGAGTGCTACGTATCAGAGCGACACCGACTCGACTAATAGCAGCTATAAACTCCGTCTTCATAACCTGCACGTTACCAATATTAAGGTAACGGCGAAACAAGTAAAGGGTGAGATACTCCAAAACATATAATTAAAGGCATGATAAAATATATATATAGTTTCGGAATTATAAAGGTTATAAGTTAATAAGTGCAATTCCAACACATATCCAAAACTCACTTACTTTAATCGTCATTCTAATGTGTATAATCTACACTATATCGCCATAACCTCGCCGGCATAAATCATTACAACAACACATAAACTTCCATCACCACGAAATCATCGCAAGTTAATACGTCACAAATCAACACGACAATTATAATCAACAACATCAAACAACAACATTAAACAATACTAATAACTTAAGCAACCTAAATAAAATCATCACAAATTGGCTAAATGCCCATCATCGCTTTTGGCGTAAAAGCCTATCGTCACAAACATCATCACATCATATTTGCATTAAGCATTTCATCAAAGTTAAATCATCACAATACTCATTATTTATATTCATCGCATAGTTATCACGAAATTATCAAGTCATATTCATTTCATGTTCATCATAAGGATCACTACCAAACAAAACATCATATATCATCGCAATTCAATATCATCCATCAATTAACAAAACCCAACGCCAAACAACTCAAACATAAACATAACCGACTCCATGAGACACGACTATGTTATGCATGTGGTACCCGTCGCTTTGTCCATAATTAGGAACACTTGGCGTAAAAGCCTCGTCGTTTGGCATAAAAGACTCGTCGCTTGGCATAAAAGCCCATCGTCGCTAATGCAATGTATGTGACTCGATAATAAAGACCACACAACTACACATCATCATCGCTCATCAAAATTGACATAAAGTCCACATCGCCATATTTATTCACATCAAATAAATATGTCATCGCATTGCATAAACAACAAGTATTCATACATAAATACACCGTCAATCAGCACATGATAACAACAAGTCATGACATATAACGTTAATTACAACACATGAAATTAACTTACAGCAAGTATACACAACGGATAAATACGAATTTTCTACGAATCCCTATATACATAAATCAAATCAATCCTTCAGGATCTCAACTACTGGTTTTAAAAATATTATCAACAGA
Source organism: Vicia sativa (assembly GCA_021764765.1). NCBI lineage: Eukaryota > Viridiplantae > Streptophyta > Magnoliopsida > Fabales > Fabaceae > Vicia > Vicia sativa. The sequence goes on along the minus strand of CM038797.1, from coordinate 89,836,497 downwards.
TAGTACTCGTTCTAAGCTTTCCAACGATACCAACTGATCAGTGGTTTTTACACGGTTATTTAGCATTGAATTTCGTTATCGTTTCTTTTATCTGTCTAATGTTATATGTCATTTTACCGCATTTTACGCTTTGGTTATGTGTCTGAGTGTTTTCAGGGTCCGAAGAATAAAATGAGACAAATCGGGGCAAAAGAAGTGCAAAAATCAGAATATGGGAGGCTACAAATACATCAACACGGTCCCCCGTGTTAATCTACACGGCCCGTGTCGAAAAGCCACTAGAAAATGCAAAAACACCAAAGTCAGTGAATCAACACGGGCACCCGTGTTAATCAACACGGCCCGTGTTGATTGACCTGGCAGCAAATATTTCTTATTCAAGAGGTCAACACAGGCACCCGTGTTAATCAACACGGCCCGTGTTGATGGACGCGTGTGCAAACTTCACTTTTACCATTCCCATTAATTCTAATCATCATCAACCTCATAATCCCTACACCTAATTCAACTTTTCTAAACATTTTCAATAATCAACCAACCAAACCCTATAAACCATCTATCAATTTCCCCCTAATCCAAACTACAACCACCAAACCCTAACTATATAAGATAGAAATCAAACCCCTTACCTCTAGCTTAGATGATTCCACAAGACTCCATCTTCAAGCTTGCTCAAGTTCTTCCTCTTCTTCCTCTCTTGCTCCTCTTCTTCTTCTTCTTCCCAAAACCCTCTCTTTTTCTCTAGGTTTCTACTCTTGGCTTGTTTCCCAAATGGGAAGAAAATGAGGAAATGTGGTTTTTATAACTTATGTTTCTTACTAGCTTCCAAGTTTCTATTTGGCTTTTTGTGTTCACAATGGAAAGAAAATGGAGGAAAATAGCTTTTATAAGTTGTTTTCCTATTAGTAAGGTTAAGGGTGTAAACCCAATCCTAGGATATTGCTCTTCACACCCCTCTCCAATTCTTATAAAATTAACACACTAATAATATCCAATAATATTATTAATTCGATTAATTAAAATAATTCTGGAGAATTAAATATCGGATCCGAATATTATTTTACCGAACCGAACGGAATAAAAACCGGACCGAACAAAATGACGCCAGATAAATTAATAGATATATTAATTAACACAAATATTCTCGTCGCAAAATAAATATCGATCGGTAATTCGAAAATATTAATATAATATAATATTAATTAAAATAGGGCGTTACAACTCTCCCCCACTTATAAACTTTTCGTCCTCGAAATTTCGACCAAAACAAACAACTAGGGACATGCGTACACATTCGTCCGCTCAATCCTCGCGTCAATTAAACAACATATAAAATACACCCAACACAAGGGCATCTCCCTAACCACAATGTCTAGACAAGAACAACCATGCCGAGATGCAAAGCCCATACAATGCAGTCGACAACCAACTAACATCCAACAACTAAACAAGTCGTAGACACACCGGTTCACTCGAGAACCAAACAAACAAGATCGATACCATCCTAACGCCTCAACCATAGAATTAGTTACACACTCGAACCGACACCTCGGAAACGAGTCACCAAAGATAGGAACATAAAGTCCTACGACACAACACCGACACCATCGCTAAAACGAAAACAACAAAATGGTTACACAAACCAAAACTGAAACAATCAGAACAGAATAGTACCACGCGTGTTACGCAAACACGAAAAGATGCCTTCATTCACGCATAAGCATGAACTCAAGAATTACACTTGCAATTATCACCTTCATTCTAGAAAATCACAAGGTCACATCATCCTTGTAGATCACCCACGTACAACCCTTGAACAATAACAAGTTACTCAAATATAACTGAACTGCGATACACCACTCATCCTAGGGCGTATACAAACGACTTCTGACTATAACTCACTAGTCCAAATCCGACAATCTCGCATACTCGCTAAAACTCATTGCTCGATATCTAAACCATACTGCGTCACTTTTATGCATAAGATGCCAACCGTAAAACAACTTGGTTACTCATCAACTTCACAATTACTCAGAATGGATACGTTCAACGCGTACATCCATCAAGATACCTCGTAACTTCGGTCTCATCAACTCGAAAAATCACCCTTTCAATCTTGATTGATCAACGTCCATTGATCCTCTAAAATACACGACATAGTTTGACCTTTTCAAAGATGTCCAAATATTTCACTTGTGAAACTTCGACTTATACACCTGACTTCAACGAAGTCTTCCCTTATAGGAATTCAATTCCCAAAGTATATCTAAGCAATCATTATCCTCGTACCTTCGCATCGATCAATACATAGGCTTCTTATTCGAAACACCTTTCACAACTTTCAATCTTTCAAAGTGGTAATTCAAACCAAAACACTCTCTCAAGAACTCAACCCATCAACGTTGTCTCGTACTCCTGACTTACAACACAGGTCGGACTTAGAACCATGACATCAATTTCTATAGAATCCAATCATGAACACCGTTGCGGCCGACTTTAGTCACAATAGAACACCTTCCTTTATAAAACATCAATCATCTTAAGGTACCTGTGGCTACCAAATCGTCACAAAATTCCTTACCGTCAAGACTTATCTTAGTCATAATCTAATAATTCACCACGGCTATTAGTATCCGACGAAATCCAAATGTTAGTAGTGAACATATCCATAATAACCTTCTGAATTTAATCTCAACAAGTGTCCCAAAACAAACATGCAACATTCTTTAAAGTAATAAATCCCAAATCAGACATTCTTGGGTTATCCACGATATCAACATACTAAACTCAACACCAGAAGAAATCTCTTTATAGATCGCACTCAAACTTGAATTGTCTTCAACAATTCCAATCTTCTCGTCGTTAGCATCAGTACCTGTAAGATTTCAAACGAGCACGACCGCATCAAACTCTAACTCACGTGTCCGACAATTTTTCCTTATGAAAATCAAATCGTTCCAAGGTAGTAATACACTTTTTCCAACTCTATGTCTAAATACATCTTAAGTCCAAAATGAAATATCATAATACACCGCACAAGGTTCTCCAGTACAAAACAAAACCAAAATCAAAGCATTCGCTAACTTTCCACTGGCTTCACAAATTCGCTTCCCAATGCAAAGTCCAAATAGTTACTCAACCATCTCGGGTCAAAGTACTCACGATCAATACCAACTTATAAAAAGATCTTCCATCAAACTCACGAAGTTAATCATCCACAACAAGAGAACTTCTAAGCTCTGAAATAACCCCTTGAAGTCTTCTACAAGATACAAAATAAATCTTCGCGGAACTGTCCAAAGTACCACCGTCCAAGCCGCTTACTTAAGGCACGCTCGTCCAACAGTTCAAAACTCTTTCTTTAGAATACTCGACATGCACTGATATAACTTCACTACTGATAATGCAACGCTCGGATGCTTGCCACAATTCCTTAACTTGATGTGAACCAAATAATATCTATCAACACGAAATAACTCTTACAGCTACTCATGAGAGTACTGTCCGAACATTCCAAAATCATACCTGACGCATTAGTCACACCAATGACATCAACAAATACTCGCCAGGACCATACAATATCTTGAAAAGCATTGCCTAAACATCTTCAGCTCTCACACTAACCCGTAGACAGCCAGACTTCACATCGATCCCACTAAACACAAAAGTTCCAAATGACTGATTTATCCAACATCAGTCCTTGGAAGTAGATACTTGTCTTCAATATCCACTTCGTTCCTTTGTTTGAAAACGAAACATCAACTTAAGCGACCTTCGCTCTTCTCGAACAACACAATGGTAGCACTCCACGGTGACCCGCTCGAATAAACAAACTCTGCTCAAACCAATCCTCAAGTTGACTCTTCAACTCTAATTCAGAAGAAAACATCCCTTAAGAATACTTCGAATCACAACTATCTCCAGAAACTAAATCCATCAACACTTCACTTCGCACTACTGCGGTAATTCACTCACATCTTTACAATATGCTTCGGAAGAATCACAACAAGAAGCTCGCTTGCCAAAATCTTGTTTCTCAATAAAAATCCAAATTCGCCCACAACTCAAGTAACCATGCACCACCTTGTGCAAACACATCTGCTTCATACACTATTAAGCTGGCAAGACAAGTTTATCCCAACCAACATAAATCCCGACTACTATCAACAAGAGATTAAGGGTGATAAGTTCCTCAATTTATCGATAATCATGATGGTAACATAAACCATCTTTACCAAACTACAACAGTGTCTTCAAACTTACACTTCAAGTTACCAAAGCGTAACACCGCTTGAGGCTCCAACTCTAAGCCACAAGCGCCACCAAAAAGTAAAACTTCTCTCCCACTTGTTTCAAACTCATCTCTGCAGACAAACAATTAGAAACAAGCAAGTACCGACAGTGTTTCACACACATGTCGCATACCAAAGGGTTAAACACATTAATAACCTGGCCGACAGATCGACCTGCTCTGATACCACTAATGTAACACCCCAATATTCCCCAAGGTTTATTATGCAAAAATCAGAGTAAATTAAAATTTCACAATTTCAATACTGAGGCATCACACCTTCAAAACCAAATTACTTTAAATAGTTTACATTAAAGTATAAATCTCGGATACATAGCATCGTCGGAAAATATAAATTGATTCATAAAAATCAAAACATCTTCTTTATTAAACTTCCGTAATAAATCATATTTTCATAAAGTATAATTCTTATACATAAAGGAATAACAACAATAGAACAACAACAAGACAACATAAATATTCCCCCCGAGTGCTATGTATCAGAGCTACACCGACTTGACTAATAGCAGCTATAAACTCCATCTTCATAACCTGCACGTTACCAGTATAAAGGTAACGGCGAAACAAGTAAAGGGTGAGATACACCAAAACATATAATTAAAGGCATGATAAAATATATATATAGTTTCGAAATTATAAAAGATATAAGTTAATAAGTGCAATTCCAAAACATATCCAAAACTCACTTACTTTAATCGTCATTCTAATGTGTATAATCTACACTATATCGCCATAACCTCGTCGGCATAAATCATTACAACAACACATAAACTTCCATCACCACGAAATCATTGCAAGTTAATACGTCACAAATCAACACGACAATTATAATCAACACATCAAACAACAACATTAACAATACTAATAACTTAAGCAACCTAAATAAATTCATCACAAATTGGCTAAATGCCCATCGTCGCTTTTGGCGTAAAAGCCCATCGTCACAAACATCATCACATCATATTTGCATTAAGCATTTCATCAAAGTTAAATCATCGCAATACTCATCATTTATATTCATCGCATAGTTATCACGAAATTATCAAGTCATATTCATTTCATGTTCATCATAAGGATCATTACCAAACAAAACATTATATATCACCGCAATTCAATATCATCCATCAATTAACAAAACCCAACGCCAAACAACTCAAACCTAAACATAACCGACTCCATGAGACACGACTATGTTATGCATGTGGTACCCGTCGTTTTGTCCATAATTAGGAACACTTGGCATAAAAGCCTCGTCGTTTGGCATAAAAGACTCGTCGCTTGGCATAAAAGACCATCGTCGCTAATGCAATGTATGTGACTCGATAATAAAGACCACACAACTACACATCATCATCGCTCATCAAAATTGACATAAAGTCCACATCGCCTTATTTATTCACATTAAATAAACATGTCATCGCATCGCATAAATAACAAGTATTCATACATAAATACACTGACAATCAACACATGATAACAGCAAGTCATGACACATAACGTTAATTACAACACATGAAATTAACTTACAACAAGTATACACAACGGATAAATACAAATTTTCTACGAATCCCTACATACGGAAATCAAATCAATCCTTCAGGATCTCAACTACTGGTTTTAAAAATATTATCAACAGATAGTACTCGTTCTAAGCTTTCCAACGATACCAACTGATCAATGGTTTTTACACGGTTATTTAGCATTGAATTTCGTTATCGTTTCTTTTATTTGTCTAATGTTATATGTCATTTTACCGCATTTTACGCTTTGTTTATGTGTCTGAGTGTTTTCAGGGTCCAAAGAATAAAATGAGACAAATCGGGGCAAAAGAAGTGCAAAAATCAGAATATGGGAGGCTACAGATACATCAACACGAGCCCCCATGTTAATCAACACGGCCCGTGTCGAAAAGCCACTAGAAAATGCAAAAACACCAAAGTCAGTGAATCAACACGGGCACCCGTGTTAATCAACACGACCTGTGTTGATTGACCTCGCAACAAATATTTCTTATTCAAGAGGTCAACACGGGCACCCGTGTTAATCAACACGGCCCGTGTTGATGGACGCGTGTGAAAACTTCACTTTTACCATTCCCATTAATTCTAATCATCATGAACCTCATAATCCCTACACCTAATTCAACTTTTCTAAACATTTTCAATAATCAACCAACCAAACCCTATAAACCATCTATCAATTTTTCCTCAATCCAAACTACAACCACCAAACCCTAACTATATGAGATAGAAATCAAACCCCTTACCTCTAGCTTGGATGGTTCCACAAGAATCCATCTTCAAGCTTGCTCAAGTTCTTCCTCTTCTTCCTCTCTCGCTCCTCTTCTTCTTCTTCCCAAAACCCTCTCTTTCTCTCTAGGTTTCTAATCTTGGCTTGTTTCCCAAATGGGAAGAAAATGAGGAAATGTGGTTTTTATAACTTATGTTTCTTACTAGCTTCCAAGTTTCTATTTGGCTTTTTGTGTTCACAATGGAAAGAAAAGGGAAGAAAATAGCTTTTATAAGTTGTTTTCCTATTAGTAAGGTTAAGGGTGTAAACCCAATCCTAGGAAATTGCTCTTCACACCCCTATCCAATTCTTATAAAATTAACATACTAATAATATCCAATAATATTATTAATTTGATTAATTAAAATAATTCTAGGGAATTAAATATCGGATCCGAATATTATTTTACCGAACCGAACAAAATAAAAACCGGACCGAACAAAACGTTTCCAGATAAATTAATAGATATATTAATTAACACAAATATTCTTGTCGCAAAATAAATATTGATCTGTAATTCGAAAATATTAATATAATATAATATTAATTAAAATAGGGCGTTACAACTCCAATTCTGTGAGCAACAAAGTGGGATGAAGCTTTGGCTTGACTATGTCATTCTTATCCCTGGTGGTCATAGCATGAGTGTTAGGAGGATGCACAGGATCAGAATGAGATGGAGAGGGAACATCGAAGATTTGTGAGACAGATAAGGGTGAAGCTGGTATAGTAGAATCAAAGGAGGGTGATACAGAGGGAACTGCTTGACAGGGAGAAGGAGATGGTGAGGTAGCAGAGATAGGAACTGCAATAATAGGAGAGGGTTTGGGCAGGGATTGTTGCAGAAGGCCAGTGGGAAAAATAGAAGCAAGTGGAGGTGAGGAAGAAGAGTGCACTGGACTAGATTTAGAGGGAAACAAAGAAAGATAGGAAAATCTTGCCTCATTGAATACAACATCTTTAGAAATATAGATCCTTCCATTAGAGGCTAGACATTTATATCCCTTATGGTTTAAGGAATACCCTAGAAACACACACTCTTGAGAGTGAAAGTTGAATTGTGGGTAGAATAAGGCCTTAGGTGTGGGAAGCAAGCACATCCAAACACCTTGAGAGATTTGTAATCAGGGATATCATTATACAACATCTGATAAGGTGATTTCATGCCCAGCAGGGGTATTGGCATTCTGTTTATTAAGTATGTTGCAGTTAAACAAGCAAAATCCTAGAATTTTAGGGGTAAGCTAGCTTGAGCAAGGAGGGTTAGACCAGTTTCCACAACATGCCTGTGTTTTCTCTCTACTGACCCATTGTGATGATGGGTGTGAGGGCAGGCAAGCTTGCGACTGATCCCTTTGGATTGAAAGAAGGGAGTGAGAGTTTTAAACTCCTCTCCTCCATCAGTTTGAACAGCTTTGAGCTGTCTGGAAAACTGAACTTCAGCCATTGGTGATAAAGTGTGTGAGAGTGAGCAGCACATCAGATTTAAGTTTGATAGGAAAAACCCATGTATATCTTGAGAAAGCATCCACACAAGTAAGTAAGTACTTATAACCACAAATAGAATACACAGGAGTAGGTCCCCATACATCAGCAAATATTAAATCAAAAGGTCTAGAATAATTTGTGAGTGAGAGTGTACTAGGAAGCCTATGTATTTTTCCCAAGAAACAGGGAGTGTAGAAGTCTAGTTGAGACTTGTGAGGAACAAGGGTGTTGCAGAGCTGCAGAATGGTCTTCATAACTTCATGATGAGGATGGCCAAGTCTGTTATGCCACATAGTATAAGCTGAAGGACCATATATAGGGGAAGCCATAGCTGTCTTGGACACATTATTGACAGAAGCACAAGGCTGAGAAGTGAAGCTAGATGTAGGAACTGGTTGTAAGGAGCCAAAGGTATATAGGCCATCTTTATTGAGAGATCCTTGAAGCACAATCTTGGAATCACCCTGTGTTTTTACAAAGCACTTATCAGAGTGAATTTTAAAATACACCTTGTTATCCTTAGCAAACTGGCTCACAAACATGAGGTTCTTTGTGATGTGAGGAACTAACAAAAGATTTTTGAGTGTAAGGGAGGGGTGTGTTGTGCAAGGTGAAGAGAAGTGAGCAGTGCATATAGAGGTAATAGGCAGACATTGGCCATTACCAAGGAGCACTTGGTCAGTTCCAGGCAAGGCAACACTCTCAGAAAGATAACCTGCATTGTTAGTCACATGATGTGTGGCACCAGAGTCAGGATACCATGGTTGAGCTTGTTGAGTAAAGTCAATTGGAGCCATGAACCCTGCACCAGTAAAATGAGCCTGAGGCATATACCCAGGCCTTTGAGCAAATCCAAGTGGAGGACCATGAAGAGTAGGAGAGAGCCAAGCATTATGCATAGGTGTTTGAGCATGTGGCATCCATTGATTGTATCCACTAGAGGTTATAGGCTGAGCCACATATGGATTGAGCCTTTGGTTCCAAGCAGGCCTTTGGTGTTGTGCACCAGCATTCCACATGGAAGGCATGAATGCAGAATGTCTTTGATAACAGATGCTGGCATCATGACCTGGCTTAGAGAAAATTTGGCATTAAACTCTAGTACGAACACCATTCCTGACTTATCTGCCACGACTGTGTCTACCACAAAAACCTCCACAACCTTCACCATAGGTGGAATTTCCAGCATATTGCATCATCTGAGAGGCATCGGGTGTGACTTGAGGAGTTTGTTGAGTACCTACATCAGGAGTAGCTTGTACAACATTGACAGATAAAGGTTTAGAAAGAGTTACCTTCTTCGCTTTCTCTAATTTTGCTTCATGAGTAAGAAGCATTGATTCAACTTCAATAATAGGATATATAAGAGGCCGATATTGAATAATTGAAGCTAGGGCATTGTATTTAATAATTTAAGAGAAAGAAAATATATTTTGAAATTATAAAAAATTAAAAAGTAAAAGTATTATTGTCTGAACGGTTCACAAATATCATTAGATTTAGTAGTTTCGGTTAATATGTTTCGTATATATATAGTATTTGATATTAATTTAAAGATACTCTAAATTAATATAAAATATATTATAATATTTTTATTTTAATAAAAATATATTATAATATTTTTATTTTAGTAATTATTACGTTATGTTTTTGGCCCATTAAGGATTTATTTTAAACATGTTTTTGATCATTCTTGTTTTCACAATCTTCAAAACTTTATCAACTAAAGACAAAAAGAAGGGTTATAAAGCCTCGGTAAACTTAAAGAGACAATAGTTGAAATTCTTTGAAGTTGTTAGAATTTGGAAAATCTTTGGAGGTATCTAAAGGGATTGTAGAACATTTCTAAACATCTTGAGCTTATGTATTCATATAGTGAGAGTTATAGAGATTGAAAAATACCTGTGTAGAAATAGAGTTTAATTTGAGGGAACTCCGAATATTTTTTCTTGTAACTCATTTGTAATCTCTTGTAACAATTTTTAAAAGTATAGTGAATCAAAGAGCTATTCGCTTCCCCATAATGGATCGTTTGATGGATCAGGGTAAACAAGTTACCATGTTCTTGTGACTTGTTGTGGTTTTTCTTTCACTTTTGCCAAGTTATTGTGTTGTTTTAGGCCATTTATTTTGGTTGTCATTGTTCTCTCTCCCCCCCCCCCATATCAAATTTCTTGGTGTGTTTGATCTCTGAATAATTTCTTTTAATTATTCTATCAATTTTTTACAGCAAGTGAGGCCACCCCAAGAAAATGGGTATTGTTTACAAGTGAGCACCATGAGTAAATGTGAGATTACAAAAAATTTCGAAGACAACGATTATAGGTTTTGAAAAATGAAGATGCAAGAAATTGTAACTCAAGAAAAGTCTATTTAAGCATTGAAGGGTGAGACATTGATGCATGTATATCTCACAAAAGTAGAGAAACCGAGTTGGTGGATAATGCCTGAAGAGCCATACTATTCTTTCTTAGGGATAAAGTTCCAAGAGAAATCTCCAAGTAGAAGATTGTGGCTTCAATGTGGACAAAAATTTAATCATTATATGACTAAGTCATATATGCTCACATGTTTTGTCTGAAACAACAATTTTACTCATTTAGAATGGCAAAGAGTAAATATATAGCGGAGTTTTTGACATGATTTCACAAGATTATTGATGATCTTAGAAATATTGAAGTGAATATTGAAGATAAAGAGAAGGTTCTTCTCTTGCTGAGCTTATTATCGTGATCCTTTGAGTACTTTAAGGATGATCTTCTATATAGTAAGGTAGGTAATATTACTTTGGATAAAGTCCAAATGGTTGTGCGATCCAAAGAATTTGCAAAGGTGAAATATTTGAAAATTGATGATAGTGGTGAAGGCTTGAGCGTCTAAAGCAAAGAAAGTAAGCGTAGAGGGATGTCTAAATCAAAGAGGTTTGACAAGTTAAAGATAAAATGATTCACTTGTCTGAAAAATTAGACACTTCACGAGGGATTGTCTTAGGAAAAAGGGCAATGATAATTTTGTTCAGTTTGGAGACTGAAAAGGGTTAGATCATGGACTCATGTTGCTCTTATCACATGTGTCCAAGAAAATAATATTTTGATACTTTAAAGTTATAGCAAGGGGGAGTAGTTATCCTTGGTGACAATAAGGCTTGCAAGGTTTATTGTATTAGTACGATCAGACTTGAAATGTTCGATGATCGTGATTTTCTCCTACATAATGAGAGGCATGTTCTAGAACTCATGCATAATTTGTTATCCATAAGCATGTTTGGTGATCTAGGATATTTTACTATTTGAACATGGGGTGTTGAAGACTTCACATTGTGAAATGATCATAGTTAAGAGTCTGAAATATGTGGCTTATATATTTTGTAATGTTCTAATGTTGTTGTTCATTCATTATTAGTTAATGAATACTTTCCTGACAATAACAAGCCTTGGGATTTGAGGCCAAGGCAAGGTGGATTCATGGAGGTTACTTCAGATCACATTAATGAATTTTTCATAAGACCATGGATAAATACGCATTTGACCATTGTATTGCCATTGAGTTTCTAGGGTAAGGTCAGTGACAAAGCAACTTACCCGGTCGACAAGTTTAAATTTACAAGAGTAAAATTCCTAACATTTATGTTGGTTTGTAGTAGGAAATATGAAAACTAATCTTATTCGTAAGTTTCTAAAACATTGCTTATTTATAAGTCAAACCTAATCAGCTTGACGGTAAAGTTGTGGATAATGTCTTCAATGGGTATCCAAAAGGGAGGAAGGTTTACAGAGTGTTAGGAGTGAAGTTGGTGTATCAAAGTTTATCAATCACAAATGTTACTTTCAGTGAGTCTCGTTAGGGGAATAAGAGTAAAGACATGCAAATAAAAGTTTTAGAAACTATGACGAAGATGACTTAATTTGAGGTGGAGTTTCCTACCATAGATACTAGTAGTAGTGATAAAATAATTACAGGGACACATGATTATCATTTGAGTCGTGATAAAGTAAGGAGAGAGATTTTACCATCCTAAAAGAAAGATTATGTTGGCATTGCGTGTTATGCTTTGAATGTTACTTAAGGATTGAAAAACTTATAAACAACAACCTTCACAAATGCATTGGAAAGCAATGAGAGTCAAAGAAGGTTGAAGAATCATATTTGTGAGCTTGCTAGATTACATAAGCAGAAAAAGATGACTGAAGCAAGTAGATGCAAATGGCGAGATCAAGGTTTAAGGGTGGCCTGAACTTGATCAAAGTTATAAAATAGTGTTTCAACATGGTAGAGAGCATAAAGGTGGATGATATATAAATTAATATCATTGTGGTTTCAAACAAGATTGAGGCTGTAGAAGCATGCGTTAGAATCTTTAAGTGATGAAGAGCAACATGTTTCAAGATTGCCAGAAATCAAAAATTTGAAAAGCAGTCTGATTTGAATGGTTCACATATATCGGATTCGGTAGGTTCAGTTCGTGGATCCATTCATTAATGTTAAAATATTATATAATAATTTAAAGATACTTGGAGATGTTATATATATATATATATATATATATATATATATATATATATATGGGAGCATATCCAACGAGAACTGATATATTTTGTGAGAAACGAGAACTATCATTATCAACCATCAAATTTATTAAACGTTTAAGATTTAAAAATTTTATATAAAGATCACCTTACTCAATCTTTTTCTATTACACTTATTATTAGAAATACACATTCTTTCCAAAAACAATTACTTTAATTATTATATTATTATTAAAATATTTGTTATAAACATACTTATTTTTATTAAAATGTATTGTTATAATTTATAAACATACTTATTATTATTAAAATATATTGTTACTCAAACTTATGAAAAATAATATTAGTTTTAAAATAATCAAACACACAAATTGTTTACTCATCTTTCTTGTACTAAAATTATTGTTGTTATATAAAATTATGTCATATAGTTTTATAAAACATCACTCTTTCAATCTTACTTTAATTAAATAAATTATCCTAATATTGTATCACGTATGAAACATATTTTTTCACAATGTATTTTAATAAATAAATTGTTATAGAGATACTTTTAAATTGTTATCTTAATAATGATTTATTTTTATAAAAAAATTTAAGAATGTAAACTTATTACCTTATTTTAATTATGTTAATTTATTTATTTTTAAATTAAATCTTTTAAAATTTACTTACTCTAATATTCTTACATTTTAATATTTTAATTTGATTTTTTTTAATTTGATTGAATTATTTATATAAGAATTGTTTATTTATTACTTATATTTTTATTTGATTAATTTATTTATTTGAAGGTTAGAAAAAATTTATTTCTGAAAGTTATTATTGTAATAACATTTTAATATTAGTATAATAATTCTGAAAAAGATTCTCCATAGAAATAATATTCTAATAATTTTTTATTTAAAATGTTCATAGTAGTAGATCATGTAAAAATCAAGATTCTTAGATGTGCAAATAAATAAATCCATTAAATTGAAATAGAGGTTCTAATTTTAGATATTTGAATATTTTTAATTAAGTAAAAATATAGATGATAAATTAATAATATTTTATATTTAAAATTATGTAATAAATAAATTTATATAAAGATCAAGTTAAAATATTTTTAGTATATATATATATATATATATATATATATATATATATATATATATATATATATATATATATATATATATATATATATATATATATATATATATATATATATATATATATATATATATATATATATATATATATATATATATATATATATATATATATATATATATATATATATATATATATATAGTGATAGCATAATAATTCTGAAAAAGATTCTTCTATGGAGATAATATTATAATAATTACAGTAAATAAAAAATATTTTTTCAAAAAGATTCTCTTATTATGGAATTTTTAAATCTTAATCATAATGGACAAATATTTTAATAAAAATATAATAATCAAAGTAAAAATATTTGCCTGAAAAAAAAAATATATTTTTAATAATAAGTGTAATAGAAAAAGATTGAATAAGGTGATCTTTATATAAAAAATTTAAATCTTAAATTTTTATTAAATCTGATGGTTGATAATGATAGTTCTCGTTTCTCACAAAACATATAAATTCTTACTGGATACACTCCCTATGTGTATATATAAGATATTATAAAATATAAATTATTATAAAAGATATTATAAAATATTTATAATATTTTTATTCTAAAATTAATTTGTTATGTTTTGCTTCATTAAGGATCCGTTGAATTTCATCCGTCATAAATATGTGTCGCTATCATTCTTGTCATCACAACCTTCAAAATTTTATCCGCTAAAGATAAAGATAAAGGCTATGAATCATCTCTAAACTTAGAGAGAATGGTTGAAATTTCTCTAAATTCTTGAAATTTGGAAAACCTTTACGGTGTGTTTGAATGAGGTAATTAATTTTTTTTAAAGAATTCAAAATTTTAAGCAATTTAAATGTTTGAATTGAAATTCATTCAATTTTAAAATTTTTTTGTTTGGGTGGAGTATTAAAATGATTTTTTGTTAAATTTTTAGGGTCATTTTCATAAATTTTTAAACTTTTGGTCAAATTCAAAATATAAAAAATAAGGACCAATTTGTAATTTTTGAAAATTTCAAGGGGTCAATTTATAAATTTTAAAATTTATTTAGGGACTTATTTGCAATTTTTTTGAAAATTTTAGGGGTAAATTTATAATTTTCATGAAATATAAGAATTATTTTGCAAATTTTGAAAAAAGTTGAATAAACTATTTGACTTTCAAATTATTGAGCAATCTCAAATTCTTTACTTTTTGGTGTCATTTAAAATTCTTTAAATTTTACAAGAATAAAATGCATTATAAATTTTCATCATTTTGACAATTCTCTATATTTTTTATCCAAATAAATCATTTTAAATTCCTTCAAAAAATCACTTTCTCTCATTAAAATGTTTCATCCAAACACACTCTTAAAGATATCTAAGGCAAAGTTGTCTTTGAGGGTGTGCAAGGCGACCTACCGTAGCTTCAAAAATTTTAAGATTAACTTATAACTAAATCGGGACCTCATAAAATATTAATGGGGTTATATCGTGATTATATAGAGCCTCTACTTGTTTTGTTTTGCTAAATTATGATTAGTCTATACAAGACCTTTAAGAACTTGAGACGACTCTGATCTAAGGAAATTGAAAAACACTTCTAAACACTTTGGATCTGTGTGATTAATATATTGAGAGATAGAGAAATAAATGGATAGAAATTGAATTTAATTTAAGGAAATCCCAAAAAAAAATTATAACTCATTTATAATTTTTTGTAATAAATTTTAGAAGTATAGTAGATCTCTTCCATAATAGATCATTTGATTGAATTAGATAAATAAAATATGTATTCTTCTCTTTATCTACTCCTGCTTTTCTTGTGATTTTGCTTTCAAATTTCACAAATTATTGTATTGTTTTAGACAACTTATTTTATTTCCACACGTCAAATTTTGTAGTGTATTTAAAATTTGAATAATTTTTCCTAATTGATTTAAGTATATTCTATCCACTTAACATAAATTTTGCGGTTCAACTCAACATTTACAAAATTTATTTAAATATAAATTATTTTATTTTCAATTCATTGTAGAACCAAATAAATTAAATGTCAATTGATCTCTTGTTGAATTTGCAAACAAAACAAAAGAAAATATGGTACATATTATAAATGCATATCGTGCATCTGACTCATCTTGTTCAAATAGAATTATAGGAATTATATTCAAATCTATTACTAGTGGTGATAGTGTACAAAAACAAAAGAAAACCAAACATATGTCATCTTGTGCCACGTGTTACATGATGGCAGCTCCATTTGAGGACCTTAGTTGCACTATTTGTTTTTGTAATATGAAAATCATATTGTCATAATGACATCTAAAATACCTTATCCACCGTCTGGTTTACTAATATTTTTATTTGATCTTTCTGCAATTAAATATGCAGAAGAAATGTGTATGGTATAACTGTCTTTAAGAATATATCTTTATTAAGCAACTAACATACAAATTCCAAATAAAAAATAAAAAATCAACACATTCATTGGTCCTTCATTTATTTTAATTTTATAGGTTATAGATGGTCTATCCCGTATGATGTCATGTATTTTGATTTAACAAGTTAAAGAAAAAAAAATACAAAACATGCATGGTAGGTAAGTAGATGCAGAGTCACCCATCCCACAAAGTTATAGGCATTATACGTTCAACCTATTTAAATATAGAACACTTATATCTTTTATTGTTTTTATCTAATAGAAATTTGTTTTCAAAATTTTTATTTTTTAATAGTAAAATTAGAGAAATATAAACCACTAAAATACAAAAATACAAAATATACACTAACATAGTTTTGATAGAATAATAATGAGAAATAGTCATACATCAGATGAGAATGCGATGGCTTGAACATTTATAAGTAGGAAAATCTCCTCACCTATCACCTTAAAATTGTTGGTGAATAAGTGGTGTGACTCTCACAAAGGTTTTTAGTTCTACACTATGTATCAATGTTCTCTAATGAAAAACTCTCATAATAAATAGTATTATGGGCATTTGGTTTCGAGAAAGGGAGCGATTTATTTGTATTGAAAAACTCGAGAGAAATATTGTGGACTCACACTTGAGGGTGTGTGTTAGAATAATAATGCAAGTGTGGGTAAGTGGGAAGATAGTCTCACATTGGATAAGAATATGGTGACTTAAACATTTAAAAGTGGGAGAATTCACTTACCTATCATCTTACTGTTTTAGGTGGATAAATCGTGTGTCTCTCACAAAACTACCTAATCCTACACTATGTATCAACACTCCCTAGTGAAAACCCCCCTCCCCTCAATAAATTTAAGCTTAAATATATCAATATAAGTTTTTGATGACAACCAAATAACCGTAGATAAATGTTATTTATAGCTACAATTTTTGTATGTCATTAAAATTTAATAAATTTTAGAAGAGGTTAGTGCCTATTTTAAAATTAAAGGGTGGTTTGTGTGCCATTTAAATAGACCTCAAGAAAGATGAGTGTAATTTTCCCAAAAAACAAAGAAGCGCTAGAGAAGTTAAAAATCCAGATGGATCTAAAAAAACATCTAAGCAACTAAAAACCTCACCCTATGAGTCCTGACCAAAACTCAGATGCCAAAATCACTATCAACATATCAGAGAGCACTGATAAAAAACCAAAAACCAAAAACCACTACCGACCTCTAAATCAAGACAAAATATTTGATTAGTTATTGGTTAAGATAGAGGATATGGTTCTGAAGTCAATTAGAGAAAATACAAGAGACAACTTTTTCTCTACCTAGAAACTCTTTTCATACCCCAAAAAAAAGTTTCTCATCAAATTCTTTCACAGCTATTAAAACACGGTTAAAAATAACATCATTACCAACCCCTAAATACAAAAGACAACAACATGCAAAATCATAGAAAAATCACCCTTAGACATAGCTCTGCCACTTAAAGAGTGGAACAAACACAACATAAGTGTATGATCACTAGGAAACCACTTGCTAACCCAACCTCTGAAGATCATATGTCAAACTAACAAAGTTAACTCACAAGTGACAAAGAGATGCAAAACCAAATCAATCGAACCTCCACACATAGGACAAAATCTTTCAATTAAATCAACAATCACCCGCTAGTTTGAATAAGTTTCTCCTATAAAGTAGTCTATATAGCAAAATCTACCAAGAAAATACCATCGCCTTAGAAGGGGCCATAGTGACCCAAATTAGGGGAGGATCAAGTTCTCAATCAAATAAGAGGATATAAAAGGGGTGTAGAGAGGTGTAACTGAACATGATAAGTATACACAACATAGAATATACCATCTTATGTATGATTCTAGTTCCATTTACCTCTATATGGAGAGTAGAACTATGAAGCACAAAGATAAGATTATCAATCACACGTTACTCATATAGAAAGAAGGATCTCCTCCACGTGAGATCTCAAACAAGGGTCTCTATCCAACTACTCTCTCCCAGCAACTCATCCAATTCAGCAGAAATTCAAAAAAGACAATGAAACTTGTACTTTAAAGGAATATGTATTACCCAAGGATCCTCCTAAGAATAATTTTAGAGTTTCGATTCCACTTTTCTAAGAATACCATCAACAAACGAATTAGAGAGGTCATTTGTTTAGAACCCTGAAAGAGACACCATTTTTCGTCAAGAAGAAACAAATCGAAAATCCTAGATTCTCTCCCCTCCACTGAGACGAAACAACTAAAGAATTTGTAATCAAAATCCATATCCATTAAATTAATAGGTTTAGGTTTACCAGTCGAATGTCCATCACTCTTAAACCTCATTGCTCTTAGGCTTACAAATATTATCCTACTTAACCCAAAAGATCTTAGAACCTCTCTCCCCTCCTCTCTAAATGAAACTTCTTTGAATCTTAACTAACTTTATCTAAACTTTAAAGGACATATTCAAAAAAGACAAAAAAAGAAGAAGATAGGGATAACATTAAACATGAAATGAAGAAGAACTATCCGACCATCTAAACTAACATATCAGTACTTTCAAGAATGAAGTCTCTCCGTCAACAATCTAACTAAAGAATTCTAAGTAGATTCAAATTTAAGATTTGCATCCACCGACAACTCTAGGTATTTTACAAGGGGAGATTTCAATGCTATAATGGAGGAAATTACCCATAGAAATCGAAAAAGATAATGTCCACATTAACCCCCTATAAGATTGCTCTTGAAAAAATTAACCCAAAAACTTAAAATTAATTCAAATTCCCTTAAAATTGTCTTAATACTTCATAGGTTCTCATCGGTGAAAAAGAAAATGCCATATGCATATTGAGGTGATATACCACCAAATCAGATCTCACCTAAACTTAGACATAACTTTTTTGAAAATATAAAAGAATTTTGTTTTTTATAACAAAAAAATTGTGTAAGTTGGGATGTGAAGCCTCATTAGAATTTTAAAAAATATAAAATTTCTTACTCCCATATTATCTATTTATGAAATTATCACATCCACAGTAGAATTTGAAATCCATATCAAATTTATAAACTATTATTGATTTGTCAATCAATAATCATACAACAACTATCAATTTTTTTTTTTTAAATTTAGTCAACATAATATCTTATTTATGAAAAATTAATAAAATCAACATTAAGGAGACAAAGATGAGCTGAGCCTACTAGTAGTTGATGAATAGTCCCTCTCTCAATTGAGTTTGGCAAAGCAGATAAGGTCATAGGTGAATAGTGGGACATATATGTCTTGTTTAATTTCTACAACCATAATATATATGGGGTCATTTCCATGTCATATCTCCACCACAAGTTTTCTTCCTTCATATCTCCACATACATACACTACCCTTCAATCAACTATATATATATGGTTCATTAGCCTATTGTTGAAGTATTCAAACAACAACTTCATCCACCTTAATTTCCTATATTTTCATAACTTGTGCACACAGCAAAGTGTGAAGTATAAAGAGAATTTATTAATGGCTGCTACTGCTACTGCTGGTTCTTTTTTGATGAAGGGTTCGAAGGTTCGATCGTTGGGACGATACAGTTCAAAGCAAGTCCGACAGCAGAGAGCAAGGTTATACATAATATGGAGATGTACTGTTTTATTATTGTGCTGGAATGATTAAAAGTAAGTACAAGAATGATGAATATTTGAGAGTTTGTATTGTTTGTAGTTGCAATTGTAGGTTCAGCCATAGGAACTTTGGGGTGTGAAATTATTAACACTCAAAAGTGATGCAGTAGTTTTTTTTACTAATGAGTATGGTATGGGCGAAGGAATATAATTAAGGAGCTAGATGAAGTAGGAGTTTCTGCTTATACTGTAAATTACAATTAGTATTCTACCATGTATAGAAATACTACCTCTTTGGATGGGTTTATTTGAGTTTATATTATATCCTAACTTTTGTGACTTTGGAAGAGCTTGTTAAAACAACTTATTTAATACTATTCATAATTTTTTTTTTTTGAATTTATTTTAAGTTCTCAAAGTTAACTTATAAAAATAATTTATAAAATATATTTTATCTTTTTGTTAAAAACTAGCTTATACAAATTTTTTCATAGGTATTTATTTTGATAAGCACTTGTGGTATAAGCTGATGATAATTATATCGATAATTCAAGTTGAATTTCTTAAATAATATATGGCTTATGTTTCACTCAGAGAGTGGATGAGGATCTTGTGACGAGAATGCCATTAAGATAGACTAGTAAATGTATCTTAAGTTTTAATGGAAATAAATGAATAAGGAATAATCACACTTGTTATCACATAAGTCAAACTTGATTAATGTTTGAGTAAATTTTGGTATCCGACCTTGCGACCGGCTAATTTAAGAGGGACACCGCCCACTAGCGATTGCCCTTGCCCCGTTTAAAGCCAAAACAAAGTTTTATATGGACTGACCCAAGACAAAGATTGTTAGCAACCTAACAGGATTCGAACTCATGATTTTGAGAGAAGCACACTCTCAAGACCCAAGTCTCCACCGCTAGACCAAAGCCAACATATTGATAATAGTCTTTGGTTACAAGTCGAGATTTCTACTTGTTGACTGTCCCATCAGGATTCTCCTTCACTTTGAAGACCCATTTGCACCCAACTAATTTTTATGTGTGGTGCTATAGAGTAGTTAAAGTCCGAGTTTGGTTGGCTTAGAGAGCATCATACTCTACTTTCATTGAAATTTTGTTCTTCGCTTGACAGATGTTGGATATGATGTCTGAGATAACGCGTGTAATAGTATAAAATAGATTGATAGATACTAAGAATTAAATCAAAAGGAAATAAAGAACACAAAGAAATTGGTAATCCAGTTTGTTGCAATGTCACCTACGTCTGGGGGGCTTCCAACCTAATAAAGGAAATTCACTCTTAATAGTATTAGTACAAAATGTTTTATATGAACAATCCTTGTTCAATGCCCCTCTTCCTAATATCACCCGTGTCTTTCTATTTAGGATTCTCCTTAAATATGAGAACCACTCTCACTTTCTTTCAACCACTAACTCTAGTGATCAATACAAAACTCATAACAATGTTTGTTGAATTACAACTTTAACAAAACAAACAACCTTTATACCTTTGATATGAAACTTATGCGCTATAGAGGTGCACAAGTAGAAACAATTACAAAAACTCAAAGAAAAAATTCTAACACTCAAGATATTCAACTCTAGTTCATGTCTTAAAAGCTGTTACAAGGATTCTTTATATAACAATTCATCTGATGGGCTTTTCTTCAATAGGCACTAGATTTAAGAACAATCAGATTTGAGTTAGATGCATATTTGATTTGATTTTCAAAATCATCCACTAACTTGATAGAAACTTCAACCAAATAGAAACTTCACTGTCTATCATCTCATACTCTAACAACTTAACTCTTAATCAACTCAGAAGTCACCTCAAGGGACTATTGTAAAAAATATGCACAACTCAGTCTTGTTACTAATCAAATAGCGTGTGTATGATCTTAATAATGTTGTATGTCATGCCAAAACTCTTCAATTAAGTTAGCTAGCCTAAATCCAAGTCTGCTTATCTTATCATATGGTCCCAGAACTCATTTCTTTCAGTTTTAAAAGAGAGAATTAAATGTTCTGCTTTAGACTTGTTCATTCTGATGATCACAAAAAGGTGTGTTGATTAGCTATAAAGACCTTATTTCCAATATTGTCACTGTCCAATCAAAATTATTCTAAATCTTTAGAATTTATGTTATTTTATAGATACAGTAATTTATTTTAATCTATCTTTAATATGTGTTTTAACATTAAAATTATGTAAAAGAATATCAAAACAAAAAACACAATGTCATTCATTATTGGCTGGGAATGGAAATAGCATAATCGAAATGACATGAATTCTAAATTTTCATAATGAAAACCTAAAACTAACAAATGATTATAGTTATTAGTTTTGGTAAATATATGTCATAATGGTAGTTGTCCCACCCCCAAACATAGAGTAAGGACATGGTCCTTATTATCGTATGGTGAGTAGTGGCACGACATGACTTGTCAACTACTAGGGTTATAGAAAAAAAAATACCATTTAAGCACGAAGCTTGCTTCTCTTCCTAACAACTTTGTCCTCTTGATTTTTCTTTCGTTCCTTCTCCTTACATTAAGCTTCCCCTTAGATTTTGGTTTTGCTATTTTGGGTGCCTCACTGACAGCTTCACTCGTGAAAACTGTAGTCACCTAATTTTATTTTGCAAGGCTCTTTTTAACAGAGGTCCTAGATTTTGTAGGGATTTTCTTCTTGGTGGGTGTTTTCTTAGATGTGTGGTTGTTGATTTTATGAGGTGTCCACTCTCTTTTTATGTACTGATGACTGGTGGATTGCTAGAACTCTTTTTCTTCTCTTCCTCGGATTCTACTTCAGCCTCATATTCTTTAGATTCTTCTATACATTCTACTTAGTCTCAACAACAAATTCATCCGTGTCAACATTTTTATCATCTTTCATTTGGTTCTCTATCAGTTTCGGGTTCCTCCACTTTTTCATCTTCCTCATTCACTTCCTTATTCACCTCCTTATTCACTTGTTCATCTTCATCATTATGACTATCCTTTCCTTCATCTTGTTCTTCGACAAATATACCCCCTTCAACTCATCATTGTCTTTGTTGACCTATTACAGCGGCTCAACAAGGGTTCTGTCATCTTCATCTAAATCATCCTCTCCATTAAACATATTCATATTAAACTCCCTAGCAGGGTTGTTGGGTACTGACGGAGTTGTGGTTTCACTTTCTTTGGCTTCTTGTATTTTATGACCCTCTTCTTAGGTTTTCTAACATTGTATTCCTCATGCACACCAAAATTATACTCCGTATGTGACCTAAAAGAGATATTTTTCTTACTCTTCTTATTCTTGTCTTTCTTACTTTTCTTTATCTCCATCAACATTTTCATATTGTCCATCTTGGTCCTCCTCATGAATTAGTTCCCCTAGAATGTGGTCTGGGAAAACAAGTGGGTCCTCAAAATTCTCTCCATGATTAAAGGTAAACACCCTCTCCTGCGATGCATATTGGTCTTTAGAAAACTTTAAAATTCCCTCTAGTATTTTTGCATTTGCAACAACACTCCCCATAATATTCTATAAGTTTCAAAAGAGGTATCTTCATCTGGCACTTCCTTTCATGCATCAACTTGTCTTTTCTTCTCTTAGGCTTCATTAGTGTTTGGATTGTAGACTTCTAAAAGCAGTTTGGGTATAGCAGACCTTGTCAGTTGGGCGTTTGGGAACACCGTGTCTTTTGCAGTGTGTTATGGTCAGACATGGGAAGTAGAACATTCCCTCTTTATTTTTGGACACACTTGGATTTATTGAATGATAATTTTGGATACATTCACTGCACTAAAGGAAGTAATGCAGTGAAGCAACGCTAATCGTGCCTTGCTTACAGTGTCATTATTGGAAGTGGGAGTCAATGAGTGTTTAATAAATTGATACCACACTTTGGAGTCAAGGCACAAATATGTTCTCCAGATTGTCTTTTTTGCACATGAATCAATCAATTTTGTTCCAGGGTTGCATAAAGACTCTGTGTAAACATCATAATCACCTTCATCAAAAGTATCCAACAGTTTTTGATAAGTATCACCAACATTGTTCAAGCCGAGCACCGTATTGATAGTTGCCTATGAGTAAACCATATTTGTATATCTGACTTTCACTTTTAATCTCTTGTTTGTTGTATCTATTAGGTTGACATTAGGGGTGTTCAAAACCAAACTAACCCAATAAAAAACCGCAAACCAAACCAAACCAAAACCGTAAAAAATCGCATTTGGTTCAGATTAGTTTGGGCCATCTTTTAACAAAACCGCATGGTTTAGTTCGGTTTGCGGTTTTTATTTTGCAAATCGAACCAAACCGAATCAAACCGCATTATGGTACAACCTCAATTTTATTTGTCTTATGATTACAAACCTAAACTCAAACCTAAACTTATTATATATTTGTCTTATGATTACAAATAATTTTCTCATCCTTACACTCATGGTTTCAATTTCAGTCTTCTTGAATCTCTCATATCATTATCGCTTCATCTTCACCACTTGCATCTTGCCTCTTCTTCTCTAATCTCTACTCTCTTATATCCTTTCTTTTTCACCTTCTCATTTTTATGCAAATGTTCCATCTTTCAATTTCGTTTTATCGCACATATTTATCTCTAATCTCTTCTCTTTATTGTTCTTTCTTTTTCATCTTCACTAATCTGTCATCTCATCTATTATTTTTTGTTTTATTATAATATTTTTGATATTATTTTATTCTATTATTTTACGTTTATTATTTCACTTTTGTTTAATCTAATTTTTACATATTAAGTAGAAAGTTATTGTCCAAATATGATTACTTTTATTGTTATTTGATAGTGTATGAATGACAAAATACAAAGTTATGTTGTCATTTATATGTGTATGTATGGCTCAATAAAATATTTGTATAAAACCGAACAAACCGCACCGAACCAAACCGCATTGGTTCGGTTTGGTTTGGTTTGGTTTGATTTTTTTTTTCTAAAAGTCAACCGAACCAAACCAAACCGCACGCCTTTTTCTCTCGCGGTTCGGATGATTTTTTGCGTCAAAACCGCCCAAACCGCACCGCGAACACCCCTAGTTGGCATAAAGTTCTTTTACCAATTGAATGTCGTACAGACTAGGGTGCTTGTAAAACTTTCTCCACCTCATAGTCTTGATGATTTGGCCAATGTCTCTAGGAAGCTCCAAGTGTTCTTCCTCCATGTCGTGCACGAAACCCCTTTTAGACTGTACACTCATTCCAGTAGAGTAATTATTAGATCTCTTGTGGGCATTACTATTGATGAAAGTCTCAACATCAGATTCGTATGAATCAAAGTATTCAATAACATGTGTGGCATTCTTTCTAGTGCATTTTTTGTGTTAGTGTTTGAGATGTGAGTTGAAGGGATGATGAGAGAGAGTTGCGGGAAGTTAAATGGAAGCAGGCAGTTTTAAGAAGATAAAGGTTTTTAGAATATTGGAAAATATGAGGAGTGATGATGGTTTGGTAGAGGTTTCAGGTTTAATAAAGATGAGAGGGGAAAGGAAAATTCAAATTTGAAACTGCTCATTACTTTGTGAATGATAAGATGTAGCGACTTTGTGTTTGAAACCATATTTTTCCATGAGATTTTCAAATAATTTTTGAAAAAATGGGACTCCTCATCAATAATGATTTCTCTAAAATGTACATATTTCCAAAAGATTGAGATAATGCCCCCTATGAAGTCTGTGCCCCACACATAAAAAGTTCAATTTCAAGGATGTCGTTGACTGAAATTTCTTGCCTCAAGAATATGTTCTCAAATATTTGGATTCTATCACAAGCTTTAACTAGTTCACGAGCATCTTTAAATAAGGAGGTCCAAAAATAACATGATTGAAGAACTTTTGCAGCGGTTTTTGTTCCTTAAAGGTTTCCTCCGTATGAAGCATCATGACATGCTAACAAAATCTGGCATGCCTTTGGTTGGTCAACACACCTCCAAAGTGATTGCTCTCCACAACGCTTGTAGAGAAAGGGTTATCCCAAAAATAAGTTTTGGACATATGAAATAACACCTTTCTTAGTTAAGAGTTGAAGTCTGGTGGGACATACCCATTGGCAAGTAGTTGACAATATTTCATACCAGTATGTCACGCCATTAGTGATCAGTAAAATGTGTTCATCAAGAAAGCTCTCGTTGATTCCTTCATTGGCATGACTTTGGACTTAATTTGTAAATTTTGATAGATGATAAACAATTAAATTCACCACTCTTTTTTATCTTTGATTTCCAAGCCAAACTATTGTCATAACAACACATATCTTATCAACATTGGTTTATCATATTTCTTTGTAATGATGTGCTTTATTACAACATGATCTCTGTACACTATCACTTTGATACCCACTAAATAAGATATGAACTTGTCAAATGCAAACACAATAGACAACCATTTATTTTTTCAGTTGTGGAATAGTTGATTTGTGCATCAATCAACGTCATACTAACATAGGAAATTGCATGGAACACCTTGTTGTATCTTTGGCCCAACACAACCCCAATTCCAAAGTTGCAAGCATCAAAATCAACTAAAAACGTTTTGTTCAATCAAGGGTCTTCACTATTGGTGCAGAGATTAAAGATTTCTTTAATAACTTGAATGCATCGTCACATTCATGACTGAAGGCCTATGGCACGTCATGCTAAAATAGTTGACACAATGGCTTTGTTATCTTGTAGAAATCTTTTTTCAACCTTCTATAAAACCCACCATGACCCAGAAAACTTATTATTACCTTGATGTTGATAAGTGCATGTAGCTTCTCTATTACTTCCACTTTTTACTGATCTACATCAAATCCTCTCTTTGAAATTTTGTGTCCTAACACAATTCCTTCCTTTACCATGAAATGTCACTTTTCAAAATTTAGCACATGATTACTTTCTTCACATTTGGTAAGCACTATATCTAGGTTTTCCATGAATTTCTTGAATGATTCTCCAAAAATAGAAAAATCATCCATGAAAACTTACATGGAACATTATATCAAATATGAAAATATAGCCATCATGCAATGTTGAAAGGTGGCTGGAGATGTAAAAGTTGTCTTCTCTTGGTCTTCATGCAATGGAAATTTGATTTTAACTCAAGTACCCATCAAGGAAACAATAAAACTTCTTACCAGCTAAGAGCATAATTATCGGTTGACAAAGTGTCGTTGCTACACAGTTTTTAATAAATTTGTTTTTAATATTTGGATAATTGAGAAAAATTAGCGTTCCTACATTCATGCATGTTCTCTTATTTAACCACGCTCTCTAACTGACTTTTTTGCCAAGTGTAAAAAAGTAATGGTTATATCATTAATGGAAATTATTACAAGCCATAAATATTAATTTTAATTTCAATTTTTATTGAAAGTTGAAAGAATGCAACGGTAAGAACTTTCTAACGGTCATAATTTTTAACATAATAAATAGTTCCTCATTTTATTATAATTTTGATTTACCACTAGTTTAATTTTCAACTATTTATTTTATATCATTTTTATTTTTTTCTTCTTGCACATTCATTTGTCAATGGATCCCAACCAACATAACTCTTGGTCTAATTTTATGCAAAATGGTGGTATTCTTCCTTCAATTCCAAATCAACAAAGAAACTCATACATCGGAAATGTACCTCTTATCTCAAATTCACACCATAACCCAAATTTTCAAAACTCTCATTTTAACCCAAATTCACAAAATAATCCACACTTTGGAAATTACTCATATCATACTCCACCTTATCCATATCAATATCAATAACTTACATCTCAACCAACTAACCCCACTATTCATCATGTGGCTCAAATAGGAAGTAGTGGTGTGCAATCAAATGATCAAGAACATGAGACACAACAATTTTGCACTCAAGGTTGCGAAGAAACTATTAACCTTGGTGAAGAAGTTGCATCTGCACCGGTTATGAAAAAGCCTAAAATAAGGTTCCAACAAAAAGAGGATGAAGTTCTCATTCAATCATGGCTCAACGTTTCAAAGGATTCAATTGTTGGGGTTGATCAAAAAGGAGATAGTTTTTGGAACAGGATTGTCGAAGCTTACAACAAGCATCGTGACACCAATTACAAAGAGAGGAAACCGATGGCACTTAAAGGTCGATGGCACAAAATTAATCCATCTGTTCAAAAGTTTGTTGGATGCTACAAACAAGTTGTGTCTACACAACAAAGTGGGAGCTCCGAGAGCAATATCATGCAAGCTGCATATAAAATTTATTTTCAAGATGAAGGTGAAAAGTTTATATTTGAGGCTGCATGGAGATTATTGAAAGATGAACCTAAATGGCTTGCGGGTTCATCGGAAGCTTCTACAAAAAGAACAAAGAATTCAGCTTCAGGGGCATATTCTTCATCTTCTAATCCACCGACACCAACGAGTAGCGGATAAAATCCACCATCGCCTACTTTGTCACGTCTTCCAATCGGTCAAAAGGCAGCCAAAAGGAAAGAGAAGGAAAAGTTTGTGGAAATGTCAACTACTCCCAATGTCAAATATGAGTCTTTGAAAGATGACTTTAAAAAAAATTGATTTGATGTCAACGTTTGCACGAGACTATGCACGCATTGAGGGTGAAAAAGTTGAGATAGAAAGAAAAAAGGTTGATGCAAAGATTAAGAAGGCTGAGAGTGCGGAGGAAAGATTGAAGCTGAATGATCGCAAATACTCTCCAAAGATACATCAAATATGGATACACGACAACTACAAGCTCATGAAATATTGTGCGACATGATTAGAGAAAAATATGGAATTAATTAGTATGATTATGTATTTTGGGTTTAATTAGTAGGATTATGTATTTTGGACTTAATTAGAATAATTATGTATTTTGGACTTTATTAGTATGATTATGTATTTTAAATTTAATTGGTATGGACTTAATCAGTATGATTATCTATTTTTAAATTTTGATTATTCAAACTAGCCGTTATTCAAACTAGCCGTTATTCAAAGTCAAACTAGTCGTTATTCAAACTAGCCGTTATTCAAAGTCAAACTAGCCATTAGAAACTAGTCCTATAAATAGTATTAACATGCACACTAAGCTTCATAGATTTCTCAACCTTTTTCATTCTATAGAACTTGTTATCATCTTCCACTCAATATCAAACTTCTTTTCACATGGATCCTTCCAATCCTTCCCATATCGCAAAAATGTTCATGGATTATATGAATGATGATATGGATGAAGAACTTGTGAGGTTGGTTACGGAAGAAGAAGCCTCGAGCTCTAAAAGGTCTAGATGTCAAAGAAGGAATATAGAGAGGAATCGTGAAGATGGACATGATCGATTGTTCAATGATAATTTTTCACAAACTCCGGTATACACGAATGAGCAGTTTCGTCGAAGGTACCGAATGCATAAACATGTGTTCCTTCGTATTGTTGAAGCTCTGGGTCAGCATGATGAGTATTTTCGAATGATGGTTGACGCAACTGGTAGGTCAAATCTTTCACCATTACAGAAATGCAATGTTGTTATCCGTATGTTGGCATATGGTACATTTGCTGATAGTGTGGATGGTTATTTGAGAATTGGTGAAACCACAGCACTAAAATGTGTTGATAAGTTTACAAAAGGAGTGATCAACATCTTTGGGCCACAATATTTGCGAAGGCCAAACGCTGAAGACATTGAACGCCTAATGCGAATGGGAGAGGCGCGAGGATTTCCAGGTATGTTAGGGAGCATCGATTGTATGCACTGGGAATGGAAAAATTGTCCGGTTGCATTGAAGGGGCAGTATGTTTGAGGCGATCATGGGAAACCAACTGTTATGCTTGAAGCAGTGGCTTCACAAGACTTGTGGATTTGGCATGCATTCTTTGGGGTAGTGGGTTCAAACAACGATATTAATGTGTTGAACCAATCGAATGTCTTCAACGATGTTCTACAAGGACGAGCTCCCGAGGTTCACTATACAATCAATTGTACTGAATACAACAAGGGTTATTATTTGTCAGATGGTATTTATCCTGAATGAGCCACGTTTGTGAAAAGTATCCCGATGCCACAAGGGGATAAGAGAAAATTGTTTGCCCAACATCAAGAAGCCGCGAGAAAGGATATTGAACGAGCATTTGGAGTTCTTCAATCCCGATTTGCGATCATACGTAATCCAGCACGATCGTGGCACTTAGACACACTCCGGCGCATAATGAATACATGCATAATATTACACAATATGATTGTTGAAGATGAACGTTCCACATATGGTGGAAATTTTGATTTTTTTTATGATCATTTGAGCAATGACGTGACAACATTGTCGAATGATTCTAATATTGATTTTCAAGAGTTCCTACGTAGAAGATTTGATGTTCGTGATAAACAAATTCATCGACACGTTCAACATGACTTGATAGAACATATATGGCAACGTTATGGACCAGAGAATAGTAACAATTGAAACATGTTTTAAATATATCGTTTTCTTGTATTTTATTATAGTAATTTATTCTAACGTTTATGTTTTTTAATGTATTTTTTAAGTAATTTATTTTAACATTTATGTTTTTTAATATATTTTTTAAGTAATAAATTTAACTATTTATTTATTTAAATTTTATTTTATTTTAAATGTACAATTCTTTTTAATGTATTTTGATATATTTGAATTAAATTGTTTCAATTATATATTTTTTATAATAATAATAATAATGTGAAATATATTGTAAGATTTGGTGGGATCTATTTTAAAGTTTTTGATGGGTTGTATGGATATTTAAAAAATGTAGTTGGGTTGTTTAGAAAATGTGAAAGTGTGATATAATATAAAAAATTAAGTAGGTCCCATTTAAAGAACCCATGAAAAAATGATGGATGTGGATGCTCTAATCTATCCAATATTTGATCAATGAAAGGCAAAGAGAAATAATCCTTGTGTATGACCTTATTCATCTTTCTATAATCCATACATATTCTCCAACGAGTAAGAGTTCTTGTAGGAATAAGCGCATTTTTCTCATTGGCGATTATTGTTATGCTACCTTTTTTTGGAACACATTGGATTAAACTCTCCCATACATTATTAGAGACGGGGTAGATAATTCTAACATCCATTCACTTGATAATATATTTATTGGCCCATTCCTTCATGATTGGGATGACATGACAATTCGCTATTTATAAAGAAAATACTTATAAAGAATATTGAATTGAGATTAGTATGAAAATAAATGGGCCAGAAATTCAATATGAGTCATAATAAATTTTTGTTTAAATAATTTTTAAATTTAAAAAGAAAATGAAAATTCCACGTGATTATAAAATTCCATGTGAATTTAAAAATTAATTATAGAAATACATAAATACCACATATAGTATCACATAGACAACTATAGAAAATCTTTATTGCAATGAGATATTTGAGGGATTCTTAAAGTTGTGAGATGACATTAAAAAAAAAAAAAAAAACTTTACAAAACTAAAAGCAAATCTCACAAATATTATATATATTTCATTATTTATTTAATTAAATATATTTTTTTAAAATTTAAATATTTTTTTAATAAATAGGCCAGATTTTAAATAGATTAGACTATAAATTCCTAAATCTGATTTGATTTATTCTCATCACTAGTATATCGTCCCAAAGGAAATAATAAATTTTGGACCCAAAATGGTGGTTATTTTCAATCTTATAACCTACCTATAACCACCATTACAAGTGACTCTAAATCGGATAGCATGCCTCTTCTTTTCTTATGATTATCCAAGACAATATTCCTAATTCCCTTTTCCTAATTAATGTTTCAACAAATTGCTAGCAAAATAGCACCATTAATAAAACTTTAGCTTTAAATCAACAGCCCATAAGCTATAAAGAGATAGATGGATACATTGGTTGATGAATTCAATTATTTTGTTTTTAATATAACAACCAATAGTCTTATATTTCTCTCTTGACAATGCCACCTTCACGAATCACGATAATATATCATGAATTTCTTCATTCGAATTTTTCCAACACTTTTGAAAAAGTAAAAATATTTTTCGTAAGTTAACTTACCTTACTTTAAAGTATTTAGTGAGTGCATTTACGAATTCGTCCAATATCTCAATTTATTAGGATTAAAATACAATTTATATTTACGAAAGTGCACTTACGAATTCGCCCAACATCTCAAATTTATTAGAATTAAAATATAATTTATATTTATAAAATTTAATTGAAAAATTAATTATTAAATTTATTTTTTCATTTTATATCATAAATTTATTTTAATAATTTTTAATTATAAAGTTAAGTTATTTTTTATTAATAATAATTCAATTTAATTATATTGTTAGAACTATATTATATAATTAATGCATATCAAGTAAATCAAGTCAAAAAATTAATTGTATCTCTTCATATAGAAATTGATATCAATGGTATTGATATAATTTTTTTTATAGGTCAAATTTGATATTAATATCGATTGTATTAATAGATCTTATTATTATAGGTCAAATATCAGTTAGAGTTTAATGCATATATTTTTCTATGTTTTAGTACGTAAAATCGTGTATATATGTAATGGAAATCACATGAAATAAAATATTATATTATATTATCTTTATATACATATATATATATATATATATATATATATATATATATATATATATATATATATATATATATATATATATATATATATATATATATATATATATATATATATATATTTAATAATAAAAATCTATTAATACAACAAATATTAAATTTGGTCTATAATAAAAATCATATTAACACTATTAATATCAATTTCTATAGAAAGAGATACAATTAATTTTTTGTCTTGATTTACTTGATATGCATTAATTATATAACAAAATAATTAAATTGAATTATTATTAATAAAAAATAACTTAAATTTATAATTAAAAATTATTAAAATAAATTTATGATATAAAATTAAACAATTAATTTAATAATTAATTTTTTAATTAAATAGTAAAATATAAATTGTATTTTAGTCCTAATAAATTTGGAATATTGGGCGAGTGCATTTAGGAAATACCTTGAAATAAGGTAAATTCGTAAGTTAACTTACATTAAATAGTAAATATAAATTGTATTTTAATCCTAATAAATTTGGAATATTTGACAAAATTCCTCAAATACGGTGAATTTTTAAGTTAACTTGCGAATTCACATTATTTTAAAAAAATAAGGTTAATTCGTAAGTTAACTTGCGAATTCACCTTTGTTTTTTAAATCGTGGATTATTTCGTAAATTAACTAACGAATTCACCTTACTTAGACAATTCGTAAATTCACTTATGAAATTGATTTCTTTTTGTTTTCCACCGAGAGTGAAGAAGAACCGAATAGGTTCGTAAGTTCACTTATGAAATTGATTTTTTTTTATTTTCAACCGAGAGTGAAGAAGAACCGAGTAGGTGAGGAAAGAAATTCCCTATATTATATGGGAAGACAAACTTGTGTTTTTCATTTGTGTGTGTGATAAAACTGATCAAATTTTTAACATTATACCAACATTAAAGCTTCTTCCGACATATGGGGTATACGATAACGAAGTTACACCACGAATATCTTATCTCTTCAATATGTCCCAC
Source organism: Vicia sativa (assembly GCA_021764765.1). Classification (NCBI taxonomy): domain Eukaryota; kingdom Viridiplantae; phylum Streptophyta; class Magnoliopsida; order Fabales; family Fabaceae; genus Vicia; species Vicia sativa. The sequence continues at coordinate 89,803,140 of CM038797.1, read as the reverse complement.
ACGTTCACCCTGTTGGGACAAGCACATGAAAGCTTTGGTTACCAATTTATCCAAAAACTAATTAGTAAATTAATTCATAACAATGTACTCTTCCAATAAAGCATTGTGACATACTCATTCTTGTTTGGTTTGACTAGATGTAGATAAGCTTTATAAGATGGTCTTTGGTTATTTAGGTTGGGTATGTTTAAACTATTTAGAAAATTAATAGAGATGTTGTTTTGAACATCACTTTATATTGCATCCATCGATCGTTAATCTATTATGATGACATGATTCCTATATTTATAGAGTTTCATATATGGCTTTGGATCTGCTATCTTTCCTATTTGGTACCCTTAGGCAAAGTTAAAAGATAAACACATGATTAAAAGATTATTTAATAAAAAGAAAATGAATAATTAAGTTTAACATAGTGATAAATTCACAAAGGCATGAATACTCAAAGTCAGTCAGTCAATCATTTCCCTTCATATATGGATGCTCACCTATACTACAAATTCATATACATGATACATACTAATTTACGAGTTTCATCACATCTTATTATGGTGCAATATATTGTTTCTTGTATCCCAAGCCTCTCTCCTAATACTCCCTCACAAAATCATAGAGGGGTTAAAACAACAACTTTGAGTTTGTTACGAAGCTCTTGGAACACAACACTGCCAAGAGGTTTAGTAAGCGTATCACCAACATTTAACGAAATTGAGACATGTTGAATTTTCATATGTTTAGAAATAACATGTTCACATACAAAATGAATGATAAGATCAATATGCTTGGTACATGCATGAAGAATGAAATTATGCGACAGAAGAATTGTGTTGAGGTTATCACACAAGAGCGTAGGAGGAAGAAATGAGACGCCAAGTTCTGCGTCCAAGATTAAATTGTTTCACTAAATGTTGAGACATTTTAGGAAACATATGATTGAAGTCCTATTTTTATGCAAATGTTTATGCAGATTTTCAGCAGCTGCCTTGTTGCGTTTTGAAGCCCAAATCCAGTCCACTCAAGGTTATAAAAAGAAGGATACAACCCTAATACATGTATAGAACATGTTATATCAACTATTGAGTTTTAGGGTTTGTGTTCTTGTGAATTGTGATCCTCTCTAATATCATCTTGATATAAGAGTAGGATTGTCTCTATTGAGTTGTAAGTTCTATCAATCATTCATAAGCTTTTAAGCATTGAATAATTATGTGTGTCATTCAATAATGTCTTTTGGAACTTTCTAAATATTGTAAGTCACATCAATCAAGTCATAAGAATTCTGAAGTATGTGAATGGTACATGTGAGTATGGAATAATGTATTCTCATTATTCAAATTCAATGTTGATAGGGTATTGTTATACTGATTGGGCAAGTATTGCTGATGATATGAAGAGAACATATGGTGGATGTTTTTTCTTGGAAAACAATTTGCTTTCATGGTTCGGCAAGAAACATAATTGTGTACCCCGATCTACAATTGAAGTTGAGTACATTGTTTTAATATAATATCACACAAGATGTCATGACATTATTCTATGACAACTTGAGTGTTATTAATATCTCCAAAAGTCCTATTCAGCATAGTGGGACTAAGCACATTGATATCAGACATCACATCATTAGAGAACTTGTTGAAGACAAAGTCATAAGTCTAGAGCATGTTAGCACTGAAAACTAGGTTGCTAATATTTTCCCAAGGCCTTGCATGCTATTCAATTTGAAAAATTAAGAGGGAAACTTGGCATTTGTGTTTATGAGAATTTATAGCAATTACTGCTATTTAAGTGGGTCAATCAAATTTTCAAAGTCTCTCAGCCCCAGTTACACATTTGGTTAAGCCCATTACTTTAAAGGCTACATTATTTGACTAAGGTGCACTATCTAATTCAGAAAAACCTCATTGTCAAGACTCTGTGTATTCCTTTCCAACATTTATGGACATCCTTTCTAACATATGCTTGCTCAAACAAATTTCTTCAAGTCAGATAAAACATATCCCAACATTCATCATTTGAGCACATGCATGTATAATCTAAAAACCCTGGGTCGCCTCCGTCACCAACTAGGGTTGAGGAACCTTTTTGAATGATCAATTTCTCTGATCTTTTGTTGGATGTCGTACCTCTATCCATTGTTCATCCATCTCCTCAAAAGAAAGCAAGATCGTCTGCCTCTAAGGGTGTTGAGTCTGATGCTAGAAATGAGTCTAGGTTAGAAAAATCTAAGAGTTTTAATCTCAATTAATATGTTATTGTTGATAATAACTTAACCAAAGGTGAAAGGGGTAGCATTGATAAGATCCTTACGAAGTTTGTTGCATTTGTTCAGAAATAAGTAGGGTCAGATGTTCCAACACCTTTGGCAAAAAAAACAGCTTTGCTGATGGTTCTGGTAAGAAGGTTAATGAATGTGTTCCTAAGTAAGTTAAAGAGATAAAGGAAAAATGGGGTGAGTTCAAAAGAAAATCTCAGTATGGCCCTCCTAAGCCATGGAGTAAAGTGGTCATTCCCACCATGAAGAGGAAAGTTGTGAGTTCAAGTGAATCTGAATTTGATATCAAAGAGAATGTCCAACATATCATTCTAAGAAAGCTTGTGTTCACAAGATTTCAGTGGACAAGGTGATTTTTCATTCTAAGAAGAATGTTGATAAATGGCAGTATGTTTTGCATAGAACGTTGATTTTGGAAAGGGAACTGGGTAAGGACTTTAAAAAATGTAAGGATGTTGCGAAGCTTATAAAGGGGGTTGGCTTGATGAAAATGGACACAAAATTTAGTCCTTGTTGTGAAAGATTGGTCAAGGAATTAGTGGTGAATGTACCTGATGAATGTGATGATGTGAAAAGTAAATACTACAAGAAAGTGTATGTCCGGGGAAAGGTTGTGACTTTCTCCCGTGTTGTGATCAATCAGTTTCTGGGCAGGTCTGAAGAACCACAAGTTGAATTAGAGGTTACAGATGATGGAGTTTGTAAGGAGATAACTGGTGGCCAAGTGAAGCACTGGCCAAATAAAGAAATGTTGTGTACAGGAAAACTCAGTGTAAAGTATGTTATTCTTCACGTGGTGGATACTATTAATTGGGTTCCCACAAACCATACCTATACTATCTCTATTAGTCTTGGTAAATTCATCTTTTCTATTGGAAATGAAAGGGTTTTTTACTATGGCAAATGAATTTTTGAACAAGTTCTAAAATAAGCACTCTCATATGTTATAAATCTACCTATTTGTTTTCCCTCTCTCATATGTGGGATTATATTGAATTAGCACCCTGATATCTTGTTGGCTATTGATAATTTGAAGAAAAGGGAATCTCATTTGAATCTACAATATAAATTATTTGGTGGTGAGCATGTCCCAAACATTGTTGTGACATCTTCTCAGACATCTAGTCTTGTAACTTCCAAGGCAGGATTAAATGCTCATCTGAAGGAGACATGCAAGGAATTGGAGGATTCTATCGTGGTTGAACTTCTAGAAAGATTAAGCTTCGTGATAACACGAAATTATACCACATATTTGACTTAATTCGAATAAATAATGTTATTGTTTTCCTTTATTTATGTTTTTTATTTTAATATTACACTGGTATCTCTTGTGTTTCAGGTATACATTCTATTTAGATATTCTTGATAAAATAATAAGAAATTGTGAAAAAATGGGTGGAAAATCACTAAAAGAATATGGGAGGTTAAAATAGCACAAGTAGGGTGAAAGAGTAATGGGCTAGCATAACCAACAAAAACAAATTAAGGCCCAAACAAACCAAGTCCACGCTCATTTCCAATTTATGAAACATCATCCTTGGAGCAAGGGGCGCCCGCCCCACTCATCGCCTCAAAGAAAGGGGAGTCCTCCACATAAATCCTTCAAGTGGCCCAATGCCATGTAACTTAGGGCGTCTGCCTTACCCCCTGTGGCCCCGCCATGAAGTCTTCTTCCACTATATTTTCTCTGTTTCTTCAGCAAGTAAAATGCGTCCCACTCCTATTTTTCCCCAACAACAAATTTGAACGTGGGAGATTTACGGAACGAGAATATTTCCTGAACCAGTTACAAGGATCATTATAAATACAGAGCTTTAGAGATTGTAAAGGGTTCCGAAGTTTTCACACAGTTTTCTATACTTTTTTTCGTACTATTGTCAGAGTTTTTTTTCCTAGTTTTAGTTCTTGAGCAGGTTTATTACCTACCTGTTAGTAATAGTTTTCTACACTGGAAAACTGTTACCCTTTTAGTTAGATTCAAGACTTTCAGAATTGTTAGGTAGTTCCTGTTATTTCAATTTCAGCAATATTGTACTACAAGATACTCCCGCATTAAAGTTTATTCAAGTTTCAAGTTTTTCCCTTTTATTTCCAGGTTTCATTAATCACATCTATTTTATTATTTATTGTTTGCATGAATAATATGAACATGATATTAGCTGGTATGTTATTGATTGCATGTTATTCTATTTTGGTAAATAATATTATATTTGGCTAAATCACCTAGATATTGGTATGTAGGTTAATCGAATTAAGGGATCAGAAATAAATTGGTCAAATATTATTTTATAAAAATTGCTTTTTCTGGTTTTAGTTTTCAATTATAATTTAAAAGGGTTTGTTACGGAAGTAAAAATCGGACAAAGGTTAAACATCTACAGAGCGGAAGTTTGAGATTTTCATCTGGATAGTGATTACTAGGCATTGGTTTTAAATACAGCGGAAGCACTTTAAAACGAATTAGGTTCTTTTTATTTTTAAAAATAATAATAATAATTCGGTGGGTGTTAGCTGGCAATTTCGAAAAGGGTAAAATTGGCATAGACGAATAAAATATGTTTACTATCACATGGAAAAGAGATTAATATTTGTTGGTGATAGGTAAACATAAGGCCTTTTTTTGTTTCATAGAGAAAGGATCTTTCGATTGCCTATGGTGAGTGATATTTCGAACTAAAATCTTTAGTATTTTTAGGATATGAAGAAATTCCTTTAAATAAATATGTCAACATTGGAGCGGTCCAAACAAAGGATTGAAGTGAAATACAAATGGTTATGGAATTCGAATTTCGAATAGAACCTGAAGATTCGAATTTTGAATAAAAAAGGCGCCATTGTAAGGGACGCGTGGAGATTGGTGAACGAAAGAGACTTGCATGTCTTAAACGTGGCGCAATATTATAGTAGGACCGTTAGGGTCAGAACATTATAAATAGATGTTTTCTATTAGATTTTGGAGGTGTTCGTTAGATGTACTAAAAAGCTCTCAAATACTCAAATTACCGTGATCGAAAGGGAAACGAGTCAAGGAGATATCATGTACGTTAAGAACATCATGTTGTTTTATAATTTAAATGCCAGTTTATTGTCATTTATTTCATTTCTGCACTTTTACCTTTAAAGTATTTCGATTCTTTTCTTTTATCTTTATTCCATTTGCCTTTAAACACTTATTGTTCTAGAAACCTATTTACTTTCAAACTTTTATTGTATTTCCGAAATTGTTACTTTTAAGAGTGTCCTTACCTTTACATTCAATTGTCAATAATCAAGTTTAAGTTCGAAATCTTTACACAAACAGTCAGTATATTTCCATAGTCAACTTTAAGTAAGTGTTTTAAGAATCAATTAAAGATCATGGGTTTGAACATAAAAATCTATTATGACACATGTGTCCTAGGATCAATCTAGTCGATCCTGTAAGTAACCAATAATAAATAGTAAAAATTGGAAGACTAGCGGTTGTTTACGAGAAATCACCGTAAACAGTGGGACAGCGGAAGCGTACGTTAGGGTTTAATAGCATAATCTAAGTCAATAAAACGGGAGTTTGAGATAAGGATTTTAAAATGAATTTTGCCTACTGAATAAAGGAATTTACATTAATCGGAAAATTGGCCAACAAACCTTCGGATTTCCTAAATTAGATACTTGCATACCGGTATCCGTTTTATTCATATTTCAACTATATTTAAGTTTTATTTCCCAAAAATTCCCCAAATCAATTAATGTTAGTTTTAGCTTTACACTGTAGGTATAGAATACGATAGATTGATTTATAGTCCTTGTGGGTTCGACAATATTTTAAAACTATGTGATACGACTGTGCACTTGAATTCAGTATAATCCCTAGACTCTTAAAGTCGCAATCAAGTTTTTGGCGTCGTTGTCAGGGACTATTCAAGTCGATATCGTAACTCTATTGTTACGAAGTATAGACTAAAGCACCAAATACCATTCCTTCTATTGTATGCCAAATACTCGCTCTCGAAGCGAGCCATTGCGTCTACAAATCAAAGATATCGAGCGTTATCTCAGATTAAGACGTCGAATTCAAGAATACTGTTTTCTCAACAATCTTCCTCCGACTAATCTTCCTGACATTTCAATCCCTAAATTAGCTGAAGAATCAAAGATGGATGAAGAAGCACAAACACCACCTCGTCCTCTTAAGGATTACAGAGTTCCGTCTTAAGCGGAACCTCACAACAACATTGCTGCTCCCGTTTTCGCTCGAAACAATTTTGAGCTAAAACATTCGCTACTTTATGTCGTTCAACAAAACCAATTTTCTGGATCTCCTACAGATGAACCGAACCTCCATCTGTCAATGTTTGTGCAGTACATAGACACTGTAAAAGCAAATGGTGTTAACCCTAAGGCGATACGATTGCACCTATTCCCTCTCTCTAAGAGACAGAGCTAGAGTGTGGCTCCAATCTTTATTTTTAGCTCAATCACCACATGGGACGAGTTAAAGAAAGTTTTCTTAGGTAGATATTTCCCACCAAGCAAAACCGCTATACTGAGAGCCAACATCAATGGATTCAGACAAAAGAAAAATGAATCACTTTTCGAGGCGTGGGAACGCTACAAAGACATGATAAGACTCTGTTCGCATCACGATTTAGAAGAATGGTTGATCATTCACACGTTTTACAACGGTCTCTTGTACAACACAAGATTGACTATAGACGATGCTGCAGGCGGCGCACTAATGGATAAACCGTATGACCAAGCCTACCAACTTATCGAAAGCATGGCTCAAAACCATTATCAATGGGCGAGCCATAGGACTAATATTGAGAAACCTTAGACGAAAGGTGGCATGCTCGAAGTAAATAGTTTAGACCAAGTTAACACTAAAGTGGAAGCCCTTACCCAAAAGATAGAAAATCTAACCACCACTCCCGCAGCCACCGTGGCTGCAGTAGCTCAAACTTGCGATCTATGTGGACTTCAATCACATCTTTCTCTAGAATGTCCACTTTTAACAGGAGTTCCAGCTGAACAAGCGAATTACATGTAGGGAAACCCTTACAGCAATACCTATAACCCTAGTTGGAAGAATCATCCCAACTTTTCGTATAAGAATAATAACACATTATATGCACCTGGACAAGCTCCTGCCACACCACCTATTTATCCAAAAGCCATCCCAAATCATCCTAATAATGTTCTGAATACTTCCAATGCCCCTAGGAAATCCAATCTTGAAATCATGATAGAACACTTCATAGCTTCTCAAGCCCAAATAAATAAAGATGTTCTAAATCAAAATTTGCACACTAATGAGAAGATTAAATAATTAAACAACAAAGTTGACGCTTTAGCCACTCATAATAAAATGCAAGAAACACAAATCTCTCAAGTGGCTCAACAGCAAGTGTCTACTGCTGCCCTAGCTTGCTCATACCTGGACAACCTCAACCCAATCCCAAGGGACACGCTAATGCTATTATCCTGAGAGGAAGAACATAATATGATGGACCTGTTTATCCAAGAATTGATAGCCCTGCCATGAAACAAAATCCTGGTAAAGAGACTGAAAAGAAGGATAAACCAGAGGAGGAGAAGAAGCAAGACGACAATGATAAGGCTGTAGAAAAAGAAGAACCTTATGTGCCTCTACCACCTTACAAACCACCCATTCCTTATCCTCAAAGGCTAGCTGAAACCAAGAATGTAGGACAATTTAAGAAATTTGTACGTCTTCTGAAACAACTAAATGTTACAATTCCTTTCACAGAAGCAATTACACAAATGCCCTCCTATGCCAAATTCCTTAAATAAATTATGTCCAATAAGAAAAATCTAGAGGATAAAGAAACTATTACACTTACTGCTGAGTGTAGAGCAATAATTCAAAATAAAATGCCTCCTAAACTCAAAGATCCTGGTAGTTTCTCAATATCATGCATAATAGGAAAGTTGGTCATAGACAAAGCTTTATGCGATTTAGGAGCCAGTATCAGTGTAATTCCCTTATCCATATGCTCCAAACTCGAGATGGGAGAATTAACACCAACCAAAATGTCTTTTCAATTAGCAGATCATTCTGTTAAATACCCTGTGGGAGTTCTTGAGAATGTTATTGTGCAAATAGGTCAATTATATATCCCAACTGATTTCATAATTATGGACATAAAAGAAGACATTAACACCCCTATCATATTAGGAACCATTCTTAGCTACCACCAGAGCCATCATAGATGTGAAGAGAGGCAAGTTAACCTTTGAAGTTGGTGAAGAGAAAGTCGAATTTATTCTTACTCAATTCTTACAATCACCAGCCATAAATGATACATGTTACATGCTAGATGTTATAGACGAATGCGTAAGAGAAATGGAGTCAGAAAAAGAAGCTTATTATGATGTTATAAAGATTCCAATTTCATTGATCTTTGAAGATGATAACTTTCGCCCTGAACACCGAGATGATAGCCTAAGTGAATGTCTAGCACTAGCTCCTAATCCTATGCCCTGTCCAAAGAAACCAGTTATAGAACTTAAAACACTAGCCAATAATCTTAGGTAGAATTCTTAGACACCGAGCTCGAACGACCAGTTATAGTCAATGCTGACTTAGGACGATTAGAAACCAAAAAAATGCTACATATTCTTCGCAAATATTCTACAGCTCTAGGGTATAACATCTTAGACTTAAAAGGAATAAGCCCCTCTATTTGTATGCATCGTATTATGCTTGAAGAGGATAGTAAAGACTTCTCGTGAACATCAAACAAGAATCAATCCTATTTTAAGCGATGTTGTCAAAAGGGAGGTGGAAAAACTATTAGAAGCATGAATTATATATCCAATATCCGATAGTAAATGGGCCAGCCCAGTTCATGTCGTGCCTAAGAAGGAGGGTGTTACAGTCATTCAAAATGCGAAAGGAGAATCTTTAACTCACCGCACTCTAAGCGGATGGAGAATGTGTATCGATTATAGAAAATTAAATCAAGCCACTCGTAAAGATCATTTCCCATTACCTTTCATCGATCAAATGCTTGAATGTTTGGCCAAGCATTCTCACTTCTTCTATTTAGATGGATACTCAGGATTCTTCCAAATCCCCATACATCCGGACGACCAAGAGAAAATAATTTTCATATGTCCTTATGGCACATTCGTCTATCGAAGAATGCCTTTTGGAGTATGTAATGCTCCAGCAACTTTCCAACGATGTATGATGTCGATATTCCCTAATTTCTTAGATGGTATCATGGAAGATTTCTCCGTTTGTGGACGAAGTTTTTAAGAATTCCTATCGAACCTAGAAAAGGTACTCGAACGATGCGTAAGCGTCAATTTAGTGCTAAATTGGGAAAAAGGCCATTTCATGGTTCGAGAAGGCATTGCTCTTGGACATATAGTATCAGATAGAGGAATCGAAGTAGATAAAGCAAAGATCGAAGTTATGAGAAATCTTCAACCTCCTAAAACTGTTAGAGAAATTCAAAGCTTTCTAGGACACGCCGGTTTCTACCGACAGTTCATTAAAGATTTCTCTAAAATAACTAAGTCGTTCACTAAACTTTTAATGAAAGACGTTGAATTCGTATTCGACGATAAATGTCTAAATTCTTTCGAAACTCTTAAACAAGCTTTAATATCATCTCCTATCATGCAACCTCCTGATTGGAATGAACCCTTCGAAATCATGTGTGACGCTAGCGATTATGCTGTAGGTGCTGTCTTAGGTCAAAGAAAGGATAGAAAGCTTCATGCAATTTACTATGCAAGTAGAACCTTAGATCCTGCACAACTGAACTACGCCACCACTGAGAGAAAAATCTTCATTGTTGTGTTCGCTTTAGATAAATTCCGTTCTTACCTTGTAGGAGCAAAAATAATCATCTATACTAATCACACTGCAATTCGATACCTGTTGACCAAGAAAGATGCTAAACCGAGTATCTTAAGATGGATTTTACTCCTACAAGAGTTCGATTTAGAAATTAAGGATAAGAAAGGTACAGAAAATGTGGTAGCCTAATTGCCTAATCGCCTTGATGGAACATAACAAGATCGAATACCCTTCATCTGATCACGTTTGCTAAAACAAAAGACATCGTCGATGTGGTCTCTAACTCAATACTCTCATGGTATGTTGACTTTGTCAACTACTTAGCAGCCGGAGTACTTCCACCCGACCTGACCTATCAGTAGAAGAAGTAGTTTTTCCACGACCTTAAATAGTATTATTGGGACGAGCCTCTACTTTTCAAAAGAGGCGCGGACGGTATTTTCTATCGATGTGTCCCCTAAGATGAAGTACCTATCATAATTTCCTATTGTCATGATGCCCCCTATGGAGGACACGCAAGCACCTCAAAGATGTGCGCTAAGATCTTACAGGCAGGCTTCTTTTGGCCTAATTTATGGAAGGATGTGCACATCGCTGTTTTAAATTACGACCGGTGTCAATGCACTGGCAACATCTCTAGACGCGATGAGATGCCCCATAAAGACATTCTATAAGTAGAAGTCATCAACGTGTAGGGAATTAATTTCATGAGACCTTTCCCATCTTTTTTCGGAAATAAATACATACTCGTAGCTGTCGACTACGTATCGAAACGGATTGAGGTCGTAGCCTCTCCAACAAATGACACACGAGTTGTAATCAAGCTGTTCAAAAACACAATATTTCTGAGATTTGGTGTGCCTAGACTAGTCATCAATGATGGTGGCTCGCACTTCATCTCTATAATCTTTGAAAAAATCTTAGCGAAATATAGAGTCCGACACCGTGTAGCAATGCCTTATCACCCGCAAACAAGTGGGCAATTCGAAGTCTCAAATTGAGAAATTAAACAAAAATTAGAGAAAAATGTTGCTACGTCTAGGAAAGATTGGTCTGCCAAGCTACACGAAGTTTTATGGGCGTATAGAACAACATATAAAACACTGATATGAACTACGCCTTTCAAACTAGTTTATGGTAAGTCATGTCACCTGCCAGTAGATCTCGAACATAAATCCTATTGGGCTATAAAAACCCTAAACTTAAGTTATACTGCCGCAGGAGAAAAGAGAATCTTAGACATAAATGAACTCGATGAGTAGGAAATTGCCAAAATTTATAAAGAGGGAACGAAAAATGGCATGATAAACGTATATCTAGAAAAGTGTTCAACGAGGGCAATATAGTACTCTTATTCAATTCTAGGCTAAAATTATTTCTTAGTAAACTACGTTCTAGGTGGTCTGGTCCGTTTGAAGTTACTAAGGTCTTACCTAGTGGTGCAATAGAAATTAAGGGTCGATCGTGTAATCCATTTATTGTTAATGGGCAGCGTTTGAAACATTATCATTGTGTAGAAAACAGATATTACTCCGCTAGTCTAATACTTGTCAAGCTTCCCGACGACTCACAAGATTAGGATTTAACAAAAATTATGTCGAGCTTACGACATAAAACAAATCGCTTTGTGGGAGACAACCCACCATTTTATTTTTTATGTTTAATTTTATTTTTCTTTATTTTTCTTTCATTTTTGAATTCTTATTTTAATATTTATTTTTCTCTTTTTTTCCCTTTTTTTTTTCTTTTCTCTAAATTCTTCTTTATCTTATTTTCATTCTTATTTCTATTTTCTTTCTATCGGCATTTGGCCAATGCTGACTTTCTTTTACTATGCTTTACTAATTTCCAGGATAACATTCTTAGTCACTAACTCTTTCTCATGATGCCTCGAGTTGATAATATGCATGTTACCTTTAGAGGAAGGCACCAGTTGGGCAAATTTGCGGCATTGGTCGAGCGGGAGATGTATCCTACGATTTATGCTCATAACGGTGCTATGAATGCACTTGGAATTCGAGATAGTGTTCTTTTCTTGACGAACCAAATTGGGTGGGACACCTCTCGCATGATGATATCTTATGCCACTTACCGCAACCTAACCTTAGAGTTCCTTAGCTCACTTACTTATCTACCAAACCATGGGTTAGGTACTGGCCGCGGGCTTATCCTTTTTAGAATATTTGGAATTACCTACAAGTTTAACCATATAGAGTTTGCTGACCTCCTAGGTTTTCCTAGCGGTGTAGGTGTTTATCATGAAACTCAAGAGGAATATTTAGCCTATAGGGAGCTCGACCACTTTTACGGGTGTATTTCTGGTAATCTTAACTCTGAGCCTAATGATTTTCGCTCAGAAAACATACATAACCTAGCCATTCGTTATTTCCATAAGATCCTAGCTCACACCCTATTTGGAAAGCCACAGAACATCACCACAGTATCCCGTAACGAACTTTTCATAATGTTTTGCGCATCACAAAACTGACCCATTAATGTTGTCACCTTTATTCTATCCAGTTTTGAGCGTCACATTGAGACTGATCATATGCCCATTCAGATAGGTGGCTTGATAACAATGATAACTAATGTTATTGGATTAAGACACCCACTCTGAGGCCTAAACCCCTACGGTGGCATCCATCCAATGAACATTCAGTTTTGCTTCAACAATGGACTTATAGGTAATGTTGGACCGCACCAATTTTCTTTGCTTATCAATAACCAAGTAGTGAACCAATTCACCTTACCTAACCATGTTACTAGTGTGCATAACTGGGCCAATTGGCTTTTTGGATTAGACCAGACCCTACTCGCCCATCCACTCCTAAAACCCCTCAAGCTTATGAAAAATTAGAAGACTGTGAAGAAGACCCTGAGACACCTCTCGGCTATCATGATATTGCTACACCTATTGCCCCCTCTAATGCTCCACCTACTCATTTTGAAATTGCCACCGCTCTTAAAAATTTGAATACTCAAGTTGCTAACTTAAGAGACGATTTCAACACTTTGCGCTTGGATTTTCATGGTTTTATGGATGTAGTAGCTCAGCAAATGGATGATTTATATCAGCAGATTTTCTGTCGGCGTGGCTAATATTTTATTTTGGAGATTTATTTTCTGGACCTTACATTTAAACAATGATGACATTGTTTTGTTTAAGTGTAGGGGAAGAAAATAGTTAATTAGGACTTAATTAGGATTTCATACTTTTTGTTGTTTTTTTTTAAAATTCAAGTAGAACAAGTTTAGTTTTTAGTTTGGTATTAATTTATGGCATGAATGCAGTTTAAGATTCAATTACATGCTTTGGTTTTACTTTTATTCAAGTTATATGCTATGCATTTTATGTCATATGTTATCACTGTTATTACCTGCTATTAATATTATTAGATGCAGACTGATAAAGTTTTTATGCTGCTATGTGTATTCATTTATGCATAAGAGAGTGTGATTTTCTTTTATCAATGTTTACACTGCTACTGCTGTGTAATACTCATGCCTACTGATTTATAGCAGTGATCTATACTAGTCATACTGATAAATGTTGATTTATAATAGTGTAAATTGGTAGTTTCCCAATACTGATTTATATCAATGTTGATTAATAACAGTGATAAAATGCTTCTTTATGCACACTATGTGGTGCATGCCACGAAGAAAAAAAACAAAAGAGAATCAATTCGCGTGGCCCCCGCCCTGCTGCACTTGTCAAGCATGCACATTAATACCCAAATAACATAGGGGCGGTCGCCCCTGACAGCGTGGCCCCTCCTTGCTTTTCTTTTATCTTGATTCTCTAACTTTATCTATAATCACATGCATGGATTGGGCCCCTTGACCCTGTGGCCCCCGCCCCCTGACTTTTTCCTTCTCCCACGAGATTCCTCACTCTCTCACACGTGTACTCCTTCCTCTTCTTTGACTTAATTCTTTCTTTTTTCCTTAACTCATCATACTTCCTCCTCATTTAATTCTTTCTAACTCCCACATTAAACTACATTCACTCCATTTTCTATTCTTACATTTTAACTTTCAAACTTCCATTCATCTTCACACCATTCAATATTCCTCCATTAATTCAATAACACGACATTCCATCCTTCTAACTACCACAACCATTTTTATAAATTCATCCAACCACTCGTTCAACATCATACACCACCATAATTTATTCTTCTCAACCTTCTTCCGCACAAAATTCTTTTGCAGCAACGTATAACGGCCAGACGAGCTCAAAACCAAAGAACAGTTAGACCGGTCAGGCCACCACCATATTTTTCACGTGTTATTTTTCGCACTCAAGATGGTGGGAAGCAAAGAGAGAAGTATTTTAAATTCTATTAAAGATCAGTGGTACCCACAAAGTACGTAGACGAAGATTGTTTAGAACGATAGGGGATGACTGAAAGTGTGATGTTCATGCTGGACAACACAAGTCTATGCCAGATATGCACCAGAGGTTTCCCCATTTTTGATTCATTGGTATTGGAATTTTTAAGTTCCCTTTCTTATGAAACTCCGACAGATGCTCCTTTCCTCACAGGCACCGCAAAATTCCGAATATTTAATCGGGAATATGTGCTAGACCAAGATAGATTGGCTGAAATGCTACATTTCCCACGCAGTGCCTTGGGAGCATGTAGGATTCACTATCTGGAGAAATTCGACCAGCGAAACAACACAAGATTAGAAGGACCTATATGCCTCGCATATTCACAATCCGACAATCCGCTACTTCCACAAGGTCCTATCAAACACTATATTTGGTTGGACTAACAACCACAAGGTGAACCAAAAGGGAATGTTCCTTATACATTGCACACTCTTTGGAACACAAGTTAATGAAGGTCATTCCCTAATGGAACACATTCGTGCGACCGTTCGTGCAAATGAAACAAACTCGGTCTGTTTTGGAGGTATCATCACTTTGCTAGCCCTCTCTCTGGGGCTGGCCTCCGAATGCGCAACCATTGGGCTCAACCAAATGTCGGCACAATTTCTTGATATTACTTATTATCGTGACTCGCATTTAATTACTTTGAGATTGGATGGAAAATTCGACTTGGTGATTAATAACAGAACGGTCGAAGGTGTAATTCTGCCTAATCCTAACCGAACTGATGTGCGAGAAGCGAATAATTGGCGATATAGTATGGATGAAACCTCTCCCGAGGGGAATGAACAGGAAAACCAAGGTGAGGATAACAACACTACAGTGGATGAAATGGAACAAGAATTAGAGAAAGAAATTCCCCAACTTGCTGCACAAGCACCTCTAGAAAATGCTCATCCACCGGCTACACTTGAAGCCATTCATGCCACAGTGTTATGACAAGACGAGCGATTCCAAACATTAGAAACTCACCATAATGGCATGATGCAGCTAGTCCGAGAAATTCAACAGGATCGACATGACTACGCCTACTGAAACAACCGTAGTTATGAGGAAATGTCTCAGCAAATGTCTAATTTTAGCATAGAAATGCAATCTTTGAATCTCCGTGTAGAAGACATTCACGACATTTTCCAGCATGACATTGAAAGGTGTAGAGGACCACGAACAAGGGGACGAGGAAGAGCACGTGGTAGGGGTGATGAGGAGTGAACATTTTCTTCCTTCCTATATTGTAGCATTGAGGATAACGCGAGTTTTAAGTGTATGGGAGGAAGCTTTATCGTCTTCAGTTTTTTGAGAGTTTTCTTAAGTATATTTTCCTTCAATAAAAAGCTTATTTATGTAACGTTAAGTTTTAAAATACCAAAACTTTCATGTTTGGTCGATCTCCTCCATTTTCTTGAGCCATAATAAAAAATTTAATTGGTTGAATGCATGACTCGACGCATTCAAACGTATAAAGGTTGCATATTTTTAAGATCTCGAGTAAGATTTAAACAAAATACTTACCGTCCAAAACTCTAGAACCCCAGTACGCAAGATCGGTTTAAGTACCTATTATGCCAATACCTTACGATTTAGTTTTAAAGTAACCCCGAGAAGTTTATATAAGCATTCGACACCGTCTTAATCACAAACTACATGGAGGCCCGAGGAATATAAGTGAATGATCCCAAAAATCCAAAAATTTCTGCTAATCAAATTAGGAAATGCACTAATTAAGTTAGGTGATCCTCACTTGATCATTTAATCCAACAGTTGTGGACCCTACAAAATATATTTTACAAGCAACGCTTTGTGAGTTGGTTCAGCGGTATATGGTGCTGAACTTGGTAGGGCAGACTACAGTTCGATCCCCCACAATTTGCAAAAGGGGTAAACAAAGGAGTCGTCGGACTTTGTACCAGAACTCCTAGCTTTAAAAGGGATCAAAGTCACTAACCGGTTACTCCACTATGTGCGTGAAGAGATAATGGGCTTAATGTGATTGCGCTCGAACGAAGTGGGTGAAACAAAACGATAAAAATTAGGTTGCACTATGATAGCATGACTGGAACTGGTATGCATAATGTGGGGTTGTCTAGTGTCAATACGGTGGCTTTGGTGTTGAAGTTAAGCTTATGATATTCAGATAAGAATGTTTAGCAACTGAGTACGAATTTATTTGTGTCTTATACATGCATTCACCACGTGTTGAAAAAGGTTTTTCATACTACTTCTTGCTTGAGGTCAAGCAAAGGTTCAAGTGTAAGGGAGTTTGATAACACGAAATTATACCGCATATTTGACTTAATTCGCATAAATAATGTTATTGTTTTTCCTTTATTTACGTTGTTTTATTTCAATATTATATTGGTATCTCTTGTGTTTCAGGTATTCATTATATTTAGAGATGCTTGAGAAAATAATAAGAAATTGTGAAAGAATGGGTGGAAAATCACTAAAAGAAGATGAGAGGTTAAAATAGCACAAGTAGGGTGAAGGAGTAATGGGCTAGAAGAACCAACGAAAACAAACAAAGGCCCAAACAAACCAAGCCCACACTCATTTCCAATTTAAGAAACATAATCCTTGGAGCAAGGGGCGCCCTCCCCACTCATCCCCTCAAAGCAAGTGACGCCCGTCCCACAGATCCTTCAAGTGGCCCAATGCCATGTAACTTAGGGCGTCTGCCTTACCCCCTGTGGCCCCCGCCATGAAGTCTTCTTCCACTATATTTTCTCTGTTTCTTCAGCAAGTAAAACGCGTCCCATTCCTATTTTTCCCCAATAGCAAATTTGAACGTGGGAGATTTACGGAACGAGAATATCTCCTGAAGCAGTTACAAGGATCATTATAAATACAGAGCTTTAGAGATTGTAAAGGGTTCTGAAGTTTTCACACAGTTTGCTATACTTTTTCGTACTATTGTTCAGAGCTCTTTTCCTAGTTTTAGTTCTTATATCGGTGAACTGTAATGAATAAAAGTATCCATGTATGAAAGAGTTTAATGCTACTTGGGGATCACAGAAGAAGATGAATCCAAACCCAATTAACTGGTATAAAATGACAGGTCATAGATGTATATATGAAACACTTGCCCCATTATGGATCTTGAAGAAGAACTTCTAATAAACTTGTAAGAGAAACAGTCATTGATACACAAATTATGGAATAAGCTCCAACAGGACCCAGAAAATACTTGCCTCTTATTAAAATATAGACCAACTTTCTTGACAGTTTGAAAATTCTTTGATAAGGAAAACATGTTTGCTAATAAAGTTATTCATTCAAAAAAGATCCTTAATGTAAAGCTCATGCAAAAGATTAAAATCAAAATCACTATTGGAAAGACATCATAAGAGCAAAGAGTTCACTGGCTAAAACACAGTGGTATAAATATTTAAAGTAAAATATGAACCAATGGATCACGGGTTAAAGTACGGTGGTTTAAAGTAAAATGTAAGGCAATGGCATCATGGTAAGAGCAAAAGATCAGTAGAAACATGGGAGTCAGTTAATGCAACCTTATTGTAATATGCTTCTAAAAATAACCTAGCTTCAATTAGGTCTTTCGAGGGTTGTAATGTGGTCATGTTCACGCTTCCAAAAACAGTTTCATATAGGCTCAAATTATATTTGTACCCCCTTTCTTTGTGATGTTCTTCAGTAGTTGAGTTAAATTAGATTATGCATTCAGTTTCCAAGAGATTCTAGAATTGCATTAATTGATGATGATGATGGCTCAGAAGCCAAGGGTTTCGTGAGATGGCAGTCACTTCTATCTTAATGACTTCTCTTTATTTTTTATTATCTCTAAATTTTTCCTGAACTATTTCATTTTGAATTTACAGTCAACGGGATGCCCCAATTTTTCCTAAGCCTTCTTAGCATGTTATGACTTATCAGACTTTTCTTTGATCTTTCATTTCATTCTATTTTGGAAAGAAAGTGATTTTCTGGCTTAATGATTAAAGTGAACCATCATCGGATTTTGATTTGAGATACATCTTCAACAATTCTTTGATGTGTGTGAAAGAAAGCTTGTGATTGCAACCTTTATTGAAACGTGTCTTGTAAAATTCTATTGTATTTGAATGCACAATCAAGTTAATTGAAAACTACCCTGCCCTAGGTTAAGATTTAGGGTTTTTTGTACAGAAAGAAACTCCAACTTCTAGGCTCAGAGGGGTGAACGAGAGATTAACTTCCTTATTTCGCTAGTTTTTAGAAATTGAAACAATGTCTTACATCATCAACATGGGTTTTAATTGAAAGCATACTATACAACAATTTTGGTATTTTGTTTTCATCATCCTCCCTCCAATATTTGCATACATAAAATTTTAATAAAGAAAGAAAACAAGGGATATACAAAACAATAATTGAAACCATAAATTCATTAAAAGATGCGAAAATGCCCATTTCATTAAAATTGATAAAATAAAGAACATACAATTTAAAAAGGAAAATTATTTTAACATAGTTGAATGTAAATAGCAAACATAAATGGAACAAGGTCTAATGCAATAATCAAAATTAGAATGAGTTGTCCTTTTTAAAACACTTATCGAGAAGAAACTGGCCCAAACCAACTAAAGCTTCACTTAGCATGGTCTGACAAAGGCTTTTTGACAAGATTGGGATTAGTATCTTTGAAAGAAAGAATCTTTGACTTACCAATTATTTAACTCTAGCCTTGAAATGGAAACATCTTTCCAAATAATGGCATGTTGCACCTTGATGGAAAGGACGTTGAACATCAGATCTGAAACCTTCTAGGAGAGGGTTTGGAGGAGTCAGTGGCCTAGTAGTGATCAACCCTTTCTGGACCAAAGATGAATACAACTCAGGATAAGTTATGGGAATAGGATCAAATTCAACCCTATTGGGATCTGATTTCATCCACCAAACTGATGTTGAGGAATTTGAGCTTGCTGAAACACCCGGTCGAAAAAACAATAGATATAACTATATATCAATGAAGTCGCCATTGAACGTTTTTTATCCCTCCAAGAGGGAAAGGTAAACATATATTAAACCTAAAACGAAGAAATCTCGGTCTTGCGACCGAGAGATCGGGTAAGGAAGTTTGTTACGCGAGGGGAAGGGATTAGCACCCCACACGTCCGTAGTACTCTACGGTATCTACTTTTACTTTCTATATAATGGGTGTAAAGGTCGAACTATATCTGTATATGGTATAATGCATGCAAAAAAAAGAAGAATAAAGAAATAAAAGAAAATAATAAAAGAAATAAAACACGGGGAAAAGAAGGAAATATTTACAAAGATTGCTCGATCTAGCCCCGCGATAAGATGCCTACATATTCCCTCGTGCAATGGGAAAGTTAGAGCGCCGTAGTTCGACTCACTTATTTTGGTTGGTTTGTGTTTTTTAGGTTAGCAGGCGAAACAGCAAACGACGACGAAACACCTCAATGATGACGAAACATCAGCTACAGACGGGATGGCGAAACATCGGAAGACGAGATGACGAAACATCAGGGGATGAGATGACAAAACATCAGCAGCAGGACGACGACACGTCAGAAGATGAGATGATGAAACATCAGAAGACGAAGAAGCATCAGCAGCAAATAGGACGACGAAACATCCTAAAACTAATTGGTTTGTATCTTTTACTTTGGAGAAAAGTTTCAGATTATTAGAGTGTTTTAATGCACTTGACAAAAGAAGGTTTTAGTCTTAAGAATGCAAAAGGATAAAGGTAAAATGGCTAAGGGAAACTAACCTATTTCTAATCCTAATGTTGTCATACAAAGTTAATCCTATGTTATGGGTATAAACAAGGGGAAGAATCTACCTAAAGTTATCATGCATGGATAGCAAACCTAAGGTCTATTTAGTTCAATCTTGGGGAAGAATGAACTAAAGATCCTATGGGGAACATGGCAATCTCATGAAAGAGATAAGGAAGCAAACAATCACATTTAGAATGAATGATAAGACATGTATGGCAAAACATCATGTAAAGGATGATAAAATGCATGAATGACAAAACATCATGATAATAGACATGGATGGCAAAACATCATGTAAAGAATAATAAAATGCATGAATGACAACACATCAGGAATGGATGAAAAAACATCATGATACTAGACATGGATGGCAAAACATCATATGAAGAAAGATAAAATATGCATGGAGATGATGGTGAAACATCATGTATAAAGAGGGTGATGGTGATTCCTAAAGGAGAAAGTCTGTTTCCCCTTCAACACGCACGAGGTAAGAAATCTATGGAGGAAAACGCCATCGTCCATCCAAGTGTGCCCAATTTGCATCAACAAGCGATCATGAACTTCTTTTCATTGATAAATATCACAAGAGGAAGCTATGTGTTCATTGGTGAAGTGCCCAAGAGGAGGCATATTCATTGGTGAAGAGCCCAAGAGGAGACCATATGATCATTGGTGAAAAGCCCAAGAGGAGGCAATGTGTTCATTGGTGGAGTAATTCTAAACTATTACAAACCATATGGGAATGGAGTCATTCAATTCTAAACAAATTGAATGAATGAGAGATTTGGAACTTGCAATTGATGAATGTAACTTGAAAATCTTGGACAAAGTCTTTGTTGAAACTTGAAGGATTCTTTAATTGAGTAACAAATGAGTCACTTGAATTTTGTGTAGACAACATTAGAAACTTAGTAGAATTCTTGCAAGAATTGCAACCAAACTTTAAATGGTGTACTAGAACTTAAGAGTAATATCAATCAAATTGCCTTAAAGCATGGTGCTTGGAAACAAAATCCAATTCTCCACTTTTTCCCACATTTCCAAACTTGCCAAGATGGAAAATCTCTTAATTAGGACAAAAGAACCCAAAATTCTCTTCAAATGCCTTCTTTAAATTCAACCTCTAATAAACTTAAGAAACCACTTTAAAAGCCAACAAATTCACCTTTCTTGCATGATAAACTTCAATATTCATCCTTAAGATCCATGGCCCAACAAGTAGCTCCAAATTTGCTTAATCATGGAAAACCTGATAGAAATACTCTCTAATGACAATTCACATAAAAAAACATGGTTGATGAGCGAGCATGTAGTAAGATAAAAACTTAACTTGATAATGCCTCAAGAACTACATCAAGAAGGACGTCAGATGCCTCAATGATCTAAAATTCGCGCACAAGAGCCATTGGATGAGAAAATGAGAATTACTTTGAAACACTTGCAATTGTAGCTCATCTAACGAAATAGAGAATCAATTAATGTGTCTCGAATCAGAAGAACTTGCAATTGTAGCTCATCTAGTTTCCACACAGTGCATGAATGCAATGCAATATGATGTTTATGAAGAAACATAAGCCTAAATCAATAGGGTAAATTTTGGGGTGCAACACTTGCTGGCTGTTGGAAACTAGAGCAACAACTGCAATAAAGGGTTCAACATATTGAGTCATCTGACGGGGTCTTCTTTGTTGACCATAGACAACATTGGCTTCACTTTCTTTTTTCTTGTGGAAATTCCCATAAGATTTTCTAGCATAAGAAGGTTCAGCCTTGATAACCTTACCTTTCTTCAGACGTTCTTCAAGTCTTTTCCCAATAATAATCACGTCTGTAACACTGAAAGAGACATTACCAATCATTTTCTCCAAAAAGAAAGGAGTAATTTATCCATAAACATGCTTGTGGTTCCTCATCAACTAGAGGGTTCAATTTGAGAAGCTAATTCCCTCCAACATTGAACATACTCTTGGAAGAATTTTCTTTCTTTCTGGGACATGTTCTATAGATGACATCGATTAGGAGCCAGGTCGAGGTTGTACTTGTATTGTTTCATAAAGGCATCAACTAAGTCTTGGAAGCACTGTATATGATTCCTTTCAAGCCCCATGTACCACTTGACTGAAGCACCACTCAAGTTGTCTTGAAAGCAATGGATAAGTAGTTTCTGGTTGTTGGTATAGGCAGCCATATTTCTAAAGTACATGGTCAGGTGGATTATTGGACATGAATTACCTCAGTACTTTTCAAAATCTAAAGTTTTAAACTTGATAGGCATCACAAGGTCAGAAACTAAACACATGTTGTCAGTATCAACACTGAAGAACCCGTTACCTTCCATGGCCCTCATTATCTTCTCTAAAGTTTGAAATTATTCCTTGACTTCTTCAAAATCAATAGGATCTTCTTGACTAGCAACAAAATGATAATCAAAGAGAGGATTCTCATAAGCAGCTTGTGCAGCAGGATATACCCCAGGTTGACGAGAAAACATGTGAATGATTGGTTGTGGTTCAATGAAAACTTGATCTTGAAACACTGGTCGGGATGATTGGCCAACCATTGAAGCGGTGACAAAAGGTGGAAAATAGTTCTGAGGCAAGACGAATTTTGGCCATATAATGATTGGTTGTTGGACTATCAGAGGATTAACAGCAGCAGTTGCAACTTCAGAGATAACATTCCTTCAAGGTGATTCCCCTCTAGAAATTATAACTTGCATCATCTCAGTAAGTTTGGTCATGCCAGACTTAAACTCATTAATATCAATTCTAACCTCTATGTCATGTTGTTTTTGGTCTTCCATTCTTCTTCTGATGTTAGCACTAGTATCGTAGTTGTGTTGAAGAAACAGCTTGACGTTTGACTAATAAGTGAAGAAAGAGACAACTGGAATGAGATTCTAGACAACCTAGATGTATGCATGAATTATGCAAGGAATGAAAATGTTGGTTTTTGATTTTTTTCAAGGAACTCAAGATACTAATTTGTAAGAATCAAAGCATGAGGAAAGTAAATTCAAAATTGGATCAAAGTATTTGTCAAGTTATCGTCAAAATCAGTTATCCATTTTGGTGGATTATGATTTCACCCCATCAACACCAAAGATCTATTGAGTATGGTGAAACTTATGATGTTTACAAAGCTAGACCTCTAAACTTCTTGAAAACCAAGTGAAATGAGTTTCATGGATACATGAAGGTATGGTTACGCAACAACCACAAGCAAGATCACAAACATAGTTCAAAGGTTCAACATCACGAGCATGAAGTCAAAAGTACTACCCATAAGGTAAATACTAAGAGTTTTTGTCACCTGCAAATCAAAGTTCTACAGGAAATCACAGACTCCTCGATCCTCCATCGGATATTACCAACGTCCCAATTACTTAGTAATTAGTAATATTCTCAAGAGAAACTCGTCTGAGTACAATATCGCATAACAACTACTTCTAGATTATCTGTCATAGTTTTCTCACTACACCTAAAAAGGTCAAGATGGGTTAAGGGTTCTACAATCTCTCAGCTTCACTGGCTCCTAGGTCGAAAGCAGCATGTCTTCCCAATTACTCGGTAAACAATACTACTGTCAAGAGGGCCTCCACTTAGTAGGGAATCTCATACCTTCTTCTTTGGGATTACTCCCTCAAAGTTAGCATGCCTATATCGCCCAACCTAATCTTTAGTTTGCCCAAGTCCAGGTATAGGACTTATCTAAGATCACCAAAATACCCAAAGAATCTAGCAAATCCACATAAAACAGCAAACAAGTAATAATAACATAAACACAAATATAACAAGTTAGGCTTAACCCACTTATAAATTTTCCCCATCAGAGTCACCAATTATGTAGCGGAGAAAATCGGAGATTAAGCTATTAATTAACTTGACTCACAAATAAGCAAGAGTTGTCACTGCGCTTTATTTTTCCAAGGGAAGGGAAAAGGCGAAATAAAACCCATAATAAATATGCAATGCAAGAAGTAAAAAAAACTAAAGGCAAGTGCAATAAAGATATCTAAAGTTCGGGGGTTGGTTATACAAAAGAAAGATGTTAGCACCCAATACATCTGTAGTACTCTACAGAAACCTCTTATTATATCTATGTATGTTTGACTAAAAATTATTGTCTACTAAAAAGTGTGGTTTAAGGGTCAAACATAAAATAAGGATGGTAAAAATGAAACAACAAACACATAAGTCAAGATTAAAAGATGATATAATAGTTAACAAGCATATAGGTCAAGATTAAAACATGACAGAGTAGTACCAAATGCGTATGAGTTAAGATGACAAAATAGTCAACGTATAATTCATTTTCCCTTAAATTTAGACGCAAACAGAGTATAAAGAAAAGAAATTAAACAATTAACAATTTAAACAATTCATATAATTAAATAAATAAAAGAAAGACAAAATTAGACTAACATATTTTTATGAGGATAAAGAAAGTACAAATGTAAAAATTCTAAAGTTATCCAACCTAAATTAAAATTTTAAGGTTAACAAAATAATTCTAAACTAACAAAAAACTCTAAAAGATACTAACTAAACTAAATTAAAATCATAAAGCTATTAAATTAAAACTAAACTAAATTAAAATTATAAAATTATTAAACTAAATCTAAAATAAATAAAAATTATAAAGTTATTAAACTAAATTTAAAATAAATAAAATTCTAAAGTTAGTAAATTAAATCTAAAAATAAATAAAGATTCTAAAGTTATTAAATTACATCTAAATCAAATAAAGAATTTAAAGTTATTAAATTAAATATAAACTAAATAAAAATTCTAAAGTTTCGAAGTTAAGTCTAAACTAAATTAAAATTCTAGAGTTATAAAAATCAAAATTTTAAAGATTATCAAATTAAATCCAAATTAAAATTTTAAAGTTACCTAAAAATTCTACAATTATTAAAATAATTCTACATTAACTTAAAATTACTATAATTATTATAAACTAAAATAATATTCAAAAATTATCAAATTAATTCTCAATTTAAACTAATTTCTAAAATTGTTAACTAAAATATTATCAAATGAACTATAAGATTACTAAATTATTAAATTGATTTTTAAAACTAAACTAACTAAAAACTTAATTAAAGAAAATAAACTAAATAAACTATCTAAACTAAATAAACTATGCATAAAAAAAATTAAGAATGTGCAAATATGAGAGAAGATATTATGTATTTTATAAATAAGAGTGTTATTGATAGTTATTCTTGTGTGTCTTAAATGAGAGAAATATGGGTCTTATTTATAGTGTGAATGAGAAGAGAGTGTTGATGTGACAATCCATGTGACTTTATGAGAATGATTTTTTACCATTGATAAGTCTAAGTTGGTAAGCCATGTGAAGTGTGAGAATGATTATTGGTCATTGATAAGTCCAAATTGTCATGTGAAGTGTAAAAAAGATTGTTGGTCATTGATAAGCTCAAGTTGATAATCCATATGAAGTGTTTGTTCACATTGTAGTGGTTCCAACTTTTCTTTATTGACATAATAAAATAAAAGAATAATAATAATAATAATAATAATAATAATAATAATAATAATAATAATAATAATAATAATAATAATTAAAAATGTTGGTAATAATAATAAATACAAAAGTGAAAGAGACATTAAATTAACTATTTATGATTTTTTCTTGAATTAAAATAAATAAAAATAAAAGTGAAATTTAAAAAGATAAAAAAATAAAATACATATCCTAAAAAAGTAAAAAGACTTATATACATTTTTTTTGGATTTTTTTGAAATAAATGATTCCAATATATAAATTTAAATAAAAGTTAATAAAAGAACATATTTTTTATATTTTTCTTCTTTTGAGTAAAGTAAAAAAAAAAAACATGATGCTAAGTACATTTTTTGTGATTTTTAAATGGAAAAGAAATCATGAATAAAACACAATAAAAATCAAATTCCACTAAATTCATAAAACGACTTCTATCGTTTCTATTTTTTCGTAGCTTTTTAAAGCATAATAAAATCTTGACTTGTAAAGATAAGTTCTAGATGATGTCAAGGAAAATCATATGTAAAAGAACCGCTAAAAATGTCAAAATTTGAAGAAGTTATAAATTGTTGAAATTTGATTCAAGAATTGGCAAAAATACGGTGAATCGCTTGTGAACACTTGTTATGCATATGAAGGGTGAGATCTTAGGTAAAAAAAATTGGGTATGACAAGTTGTAATGTAACAAGGAACAAGGCTCAATTAGTTGCTCAAATACACACTCAAATAGAAGGAGTGGATTTTGATGAGATGCTTTCTCCAAATGCTAGACTTGAGTCCATTAGATTATTACTAGGAATTTTCTCCATGATAAAATTCAGATTGTATCAAATGGATGTTAAAAATACCTTTCTGAATTGATATCTTAATAAAGAAGTATATGTAGAGAAACCAAAGGGATTCATAGATCCCGGGTTCAAAAACATGTGTACAAGCTAAAGAAATCTCTTTGTGGATTAAAGTAACCTCCAAGAGCTTGGTATGAGAGGTTTACTGAGTTCCAGGTCAACAATGGTTATAGTAGAGGAGGAATACATATATAAAACTCTTTTTGTGAAGAATGATGGAGGAAACATCATGATAGCCCTAATATATGTTGATGAATTCTCAGTAAGTGTATCAATAGTGTCGAAGTAATAAAATACGATCATATCCATAAGGAAAGCTATTTAAAAAAATCGATAGTTGTGAAAGTTTAGAAATTAACAAATGGGGGGTTCAAGTTTGATTTTGGAAAATAAAAGTTTTTCTGAAAATAATGAGAAAGTGATTAGGCTTTGCAGCAAATCCCTTATTTCTCCCCTGTTGATGTCTAATATATTATATTAATGGTAAATTCGT
Organism: Vicia sativa; assembly: GCA_021764765.1. Taxonomy (NCBI): domain Eukaryota; kingdom Viridiplantae; phylum Streptophyta; class Magnoliopsida; order Fabales; family Fabaceae; genus Vicia; species Vicia sativa. The sequence continues at coordinate 89,776,035 of CM038797.1, read as the reverse complement.
TATGTTTCCACTGTGAATTAACAATATCATTATACCTAACCCCTTGGTGTATAACTCACTAATTTCTACTAGAGGTCTCATATCCCTATTCAACCATCATAAGCAAAATTAGGCAATGTTAAGGAGCGTTAATTCAAATGCCACTACTAGAGGTCTCTTATTCATATTCAACTAGCGTAAGTATAATAATTTTCTTAGTTTAGACGCATAGGCTAAGGGTCGGGATTCTAAGAATATTTAAGACATCATTTAGTATAAGTTGTACCTATAATCCCCTGAGCACATGTTGATCAAAGGCATGTTGAGTAAATAAACTATATGTTGTCAACGAATGACCTAGGAGACAATGTCTTGAATATTTGGGACGTCGGAGCAAGTTACATGAGGCGGTATATTGAAATATCACAGTCATACATGATTCTCGCACTTAAGAAACAACTGACAGTAATAGTTAAGAATGAAATTGTTACATAATATGCATGAGGAGAAGAATGTGCGATCATCGCTGATCTGAGACATAATATGTGGATTACTATCTCATGGGAGTGTAGAACGAGATACTAAATATCACGATGTAGTCTATAAGATTCTAATAATTTTTTGTAGTATTTACGATTTAAAGATGCACTATCAACGAGGTTGTCATGCCCTCATTTTTTACGGGATAGACTAAGATTTTAGGTTTGCGTCCTTAATAATGTATGTACCACCCTATTTTTTGTGGGCTCTTACGGAGAGAGCTTAAACGGGATGGACATGCGCGTTTGCCACCCTTAATTATAATATTAATTTTTAATGTTATGTAATGGTTATTATTTTATTTTGTATAACCTTGATTCAGTATCATCTAAAAATGCATTTTGTTGGAAAATGCAATATCAAATTTTAGAATTTGAACCCATGATGTTTGTATGTTTCAGCTATAATTTGAAGCCATATTGGGCGATATTTTGCATGTTTTGGATCCTACAGTCTAAAAAGGGTAAGGCTATTGATTTATATTGTGTGATCTATATTGCACTTACAATTTTTATGGATTAGAACGAACATGAACATGTATAAAATGATGTGTTTGATAGTTATACAATTTCAATGAAATCTAACCTAACTGCAGTTGACTACAAAATAAAATCAAGAACTTTTCCTTATTGAAGATCAATGACAATATTACATTTTTTGTACTTGAAAAACCAACTAGATCAGATCGATCTTTGTCTCAACAGTTGCAACACAAGAAGAGTGATCAGCGTTGAATACCTTCGTCCATCAATCGAAGATGATGGACGTGTTCAGTTTACCAACCTGCAAATTCAAAACAATAGTTACGTAAGACTCAGGTTCTCAATATTTAATTATTATCATACTAAGAAACCAATCGAATTAGCCGTTATTTGGTCAGATTTATTTGTACTCTCTATTTAAGCTTGATTTATTCTGAAAAATATGATGAAATCGTGATGTGCATAGTTGAGTCGGATGAATAAATAACTAGTTTATTTTATTTATAATTTTTTTTGTATTTAATTGATGTTTTTTAATTTATTTTGATGTATTGTTGGTGTTGTTTATGCATTATGTTTTTGAATTAAATTTAACTTAATCAATTGTTTATATTCTAAAGCTTACTTTTTAAAGTTTTCCAAATTTTAAAATTTTCAATTCCAACATATAAAATACACTCTGCAGAATCCATAATCTAAAAAATAGTTTTAAATTTTCGAATAATTTCTATAAAGAAAAAGTAAGAAGGACGGCAAAATAAAATCTCTTAAGAAGACTATGCAAGTTTTGTAAAACATGGTAACCAAATTAAGGTCATAGGGTCAATGTCTACCTTCACAGTAACAAGCAAAATGATGTGGGACTTATCTTTTGAAATATGAGACTCATATTAACATCAGGCGTTGTGTTTCTGAATTTCACCTTTAAGTGAATATGAAAGAATTTTGCGTGAGTTATGGCTTTCCCACAATGATAACCGGTTGGCATGTAAGATCGACAAAGACAACGACTGGGTTATGTTTTGAGACAACATAATACACGTGAACATGGAAGGCACTGATGTAGTTACATTAAGTCATATTATTATGATATGGTCTCGTGAGGAAAAGCATGTTCTATATCAAGTGTATTCAATGTCAATGTGTGGTTCAATGCATGAAGGTTTCTCACACCACAAAATCATCCCAAATCACAAGATTTTTATCTTCTATTTTTGAGATATGTGGTGAGCTAATTTTATCTTGGAATAATGAATTATAGAGAAATGTTAGATACTTAAATACGATACGATGGTGAATATTTAATTTCATTATAGTTATTAAAACACTACAAAAAACATCTCCCGCCAAGTGATATAAAAACGTGAAAATCACGTGAAAAAGAAAAGAGTTGTGGCATAGTTATTATGTGGCTATATATTTTTATTAATAAAAAATTATAAATAACGTTAGACATGAAAAAATTAGAAGAAAAAAAATTAAAAAAATGTTATGACGTGAAATTCGTGCCGTGGCATAGAAAGTAAAATAAATAAAAAAAATCAGACTTGCACATGTTGCACATGAGAAAAAATTTAAAATTTTCAAAAATTTATTTGTGACATATAATACACATCGCAACATTAAAATTAGAAATTAAAAAAATTAAAAGAGAAAAGTGAATTGAAGAAATATTGGTGGATGCAGATTGACTGACACATTTATGTGGTGTCATGGGTTTCATTTCACTAATTTATTACTGTTATTAGGTTTTGACATAAATATCACTTCGTTAGGGACCTGATGGGTGTTTTTATAGCAGAGAAGGACCTAATGGGTGTTTTTTTGGTGCTAGAAATTTGGTTAGCAGCTTGAGAAGAGTGGATATAACTTTATTTCAAAGAGTTAGAGATAGGGGATGGAACGCCATGTCCATCATAATTGACACCTGAAATGCTAAAAACAATAAGGCAATTGGCGCTAACTTAGGTGAGACGCGAGTAAACATAACATGAGGCAGCGCTAAAGACCCAAATAGAGGAGCAACAACAGCAAACAGAGGCAATGACGAAGATATAATATGATATGGATGAGCAAAATGTGACAATTTATGCAATTTCAAAGGAGCAATAATCAAACGTTTAGTGGAAATGAAGGAGTTGGTGGTCAAGAACTGATGGATGAGGAGAATGACGATGATCTTAACATTAACGCGTTTTTCGATCCATATGATTTTTTATTTTTTATTTTTTAATTTATTTTCGTAAGATATTAATTAAACCTTTTAGTATATTATAAAATTGTTATTTATAGCTTGTTATTTATTAATTTAGTATATTATATTTATTAAAAATAAAATGAAAACAAAGGTAGTTATTATTAGGTTTTCATTTTAAAAAACGGTTTTGTGACGTGATATTCACTTCACAAGTTTACCACGTGAGTATCACGTCGCAACTACTTTTAAATTTTGTAACGTCGTTTTCACTTCACAACTTTGCCACAAGAAAATCACGTCGCAATTCATTGTCATTTGTTTTGTCTTCTTTGCTCCTACTGAAACTTGCTTTGTCTTCTCTACTCCTACCTACTAAACATTAGTTGGATATCTGTGAAAACTATTGCGACGTGAATTTCACGTGGCAAAGTTGTGAAGTGAAAATCATGTTGCAATAGAGTTGCCACACGCCCTCCTGCTGCGTGAAAACTCATGTCGTTAATAAAGTGTTGTAACGTGATTTTTCACATTGTGACGTGAATATAACGTCGCTACAGACAACTTTTTTGTAATAAAATGGGCTAGTCCATATAGGTCGATTCGTCAAGTCCGAAAAATCATAGAGCTTAAATCTTAAAATTAAAGCTCAAATTTTTCAGAGTCTTTTTAACCCAGTCCTAAAATTCCTAATATTCATTAGAGATAGTTCTATGGACCGTGGGTAGTTATCTCAGTAGGTCCTCTTAATTATAAATTCAAAATATATATTAATATTTATGTTGTTTCACTCCAAAAAAAACCACATTGATTTTTCTTACCGCCCTATATATACCTTGGTCGAAAGGACAATAATAGTAGCCACGTTGAAAATGGTTGGGTTATTATTCCATAAAGGGGAAAGGTGTTTGTCGAGTCTTCTCAAAAGAAAGGGGCTGACATGAGCATATTGAGGTTGTATTTGGGGTTAGTTCTAAATAATTGAATCAAGTCATATATATCCTGGTTTTTCCATATTTGCTCTTTCTTCTTTTCTACTTTGTCCAACCAATTGATATAAGCTTAATTATTGATGGTAGGAGAAGAACAGAATATACGTTATGGAGAACTCATAAAACCTAACTCAAATATTTGTCTTCAAATCCACGTGCAACAGTAATAATAGGGGGAAAACTCCTTTAACTTATCATTTTTTGCAGCGAGTCTGGGAAACAAGCGCAAAAACGCATGAATATTACCTAAGATAGAAAAAAACATCTGGGAAGCCCAAATGTTGTCTTAATCTTTCTCCATCGATGGTTCAGGGATATAGGTGCAATCGTCAGGGAGAGCATGAGCTGTAACATCATCATCGGACGAGATTGGAAGATATTTTCGTCAGAATAGAGGAAGAAGTCATTGTTCTAAAGTATAATAAATGAAGAAAGATGAAAGTTCTTAGAGTTTTTAGAAGAAGAAGTAGAAAAAAAAGGAAAAAGAAAAGGGGAGGGTGCATATATAGCCATGGGAGAAACTTTTCATCTTCCCTCTAAAACTTATACAAAAAGCGTTTTGATTTTAACAAATGGCTCTCTAATTTTTGAATTAAAATTTATTAAATGATTTTCGTTTAAAGTGGTTTTATCATGTGGCCCGTGATGACCTAGGAAATAGGAATCGTAATTGTTGAGTGCATGCATGTTCATTGACGTGAGAGTTTGGTGAAAGTGTTCATGATGACAATGACATATATAGATCAATTTGAATAGTCTCGACTCTCGAGAATTTACTAAAAGTGCCACTTTTCTTCCATATTGCAAACATGATCAAAAGGGAAATTTTTAGGGGGGGCATATATTATCCTGGGAATTTTAGTTTAGCATTGTGGACGTGAAAGTGTGATATAAAAGTATGAGATTACTAAGTATAAAATGACCTAGCTATAGTTTTGGCAGATTGATTACTTCAATTGAGGTGGTGAGTTCGATTAGTCTACTAGTTATTTTGGGACTTAGTATACTCTTGAGTTTAAAGGTTAGATAACCTAGAAACCCAATAATCTTGGTTTGGAGGAGTCTCATGAGCATATCCACAAGATTAGTATCACTGTCTCTTCAAAACATGTTCAAAATCTTGAAAAGGGTTGTAGTGATTTGACATATTAGACAACGGCACTTATAAGACTTGAAGATATTTTTCGACAAAAGCATTTCGGAGATTTAAAGATAGTTGTTGACATGGGTAGCAGTTTTCCACAGTTTAAGACTTGGAGACATGTGAAAGCAAAGTAGAGAAGAGAGGTACACATAACACTATATATGTCGGACGATGGAGAAGTAAATGTTATCAACAGTTGTTGATGTATTTAGTATATAAATTAGTTCATTCATGTAATCAAGGTTCGCAAATTTTATCAGTACTCCCTATATAATTCGAGTATCCAAGTGATCAAAAAAATAGCAAGTGTACTATTTTCCGATGTAGTTATAATGAGTTTCCCCAAGTACCGATCTCGAGGACTGCGTAGTAAATACCTATTTGTGCTCTTAATTCAATTGAATAAAAACAATGGTTGGGTTGAGTTTAAAACTTTAAATGATAATTGTAACAAAATAAAGACTGATGAAATATATGGAGAATGATGCTAGGGTGAGTGGTTGATTTAACAAATTATGATCCGAGTCCAGATTTCCTCATTACATATGAAAACTTTCAATTACCTATCTCTAGATTGTTCTTCCTTAAGTCCTTAATGAAGAAAACTAGTAAAACTCCAACCCTTATTCAAATGTCCATTCAAATAGCTCTTCGTTTTAACCATAAAAATATCAAGAATTCAGATGATTAAAAAGAGTTCCTAGTCCTAGGTGAGACTCTTAATAACCTAATTGTGTAGAAATCCTAACAATCACAGTCCTGCCAATTGTTAGTCATAGGTATACATGTATTTGTCCGATATATAATCATAAGAAAACCACACAATTAAATTGAAATAGATAAGCAATGCATTAAGGAAATCAATAATTTGAATTCATAACAATCATCAAATCAGGACCACTCCCCTAGCATTGGGGGGTTTATCCTCTCATAGTATTCGAAGAAAACATTCGATAAAAGTTAAACATTACAAAGAATAACGATGACGTTGATCTTCAATGGTGGCTACCCTTGAATCTCGCCGTCTCTGAATTCCTCGTAGTAGCTATCTTCTCTCCTCTGTAATATTTTTCTCGTACCTTCCAAAAATCCTCTCTCTTTTCCCAAAATTCCTTCTAATAGTCTCAGCTTCATCCAAGTCTTAGCCAAAGTCCAAAGTACCCTTAATGACAAAGAAAAGGTCCAAAACTCAAAAAGTGAAGTTTCCACACGCGTCCATCAACACGGGCCGTGTTGATTAACACGGGTGCCCGTGTCGATCTCTTGAATAAAAATATTTGCTCCAGGTCAATCAACACGGGCAGTGTTGATTCACGCGGGTGTTCGTGTTGATTCACTGACTTTGGCTGTTTTGCACTTTCCACTGGCTTTTCAACACAGGCCGTGTTGATTCACACGGGTGCCCGTGTTGATTCACTGACTTTGGTTTTTCTGCGCTTTCCAATGGCTTTTCGACACGGGTCGTGTTGATTCACATGGGGGCCCGTGTTGATTTCTCTGTAGCTTCTAATATTCTTATTTTTTTGCACTTCTTTTGCCCCAAAGTCGATCTCTTGAGGACTGCACCGTGAATTAAGTTCGTTCGAATGAATATCAATTGAACAAAAGCAATGGTTGATTGTTTGTTTCGAGCTACGATAATACGAAAACTAAATTTGCGAGAAGATTATATATGACGATGAGAATAATGCCCGGGCGGTGTATGAATCGCGATACAATGACCAATTTGTTTCGTTATTTTGAAAATCTATGTTTCAACTTTTCTTTCCCTATACCTAAAGTTATTTTTCCGCAATTCCTTTCAAGAAAAACCTTTGGTATTCTCTCTTTGCCCTAATTCCTCAGATGCCAAGAGAGAATATCAAGCATTAGTTCTGACATAAAAACAGGTATTCAGAGGGTATTCTAATTCCTTAGGAATATCACCTATGATAAAAGTGATGCAACAGGATTAGGATTGCTGATCAGGCCAACCCTAATTACGATCAATAATCATTTCTTCCAAGCAGATTAAGCATTAAAAATGTTGCACACAATAAAGAATAAGGTTTAAACATAAAACTCATATTACGAAACATCAATTAGTCATTACAACGCAAATCAGGGACACCTCCCTGACATTGGGAGGTTTAGCTACTCATGTTCATACTACTAATGAAAACAGAATCAAGAAGAAAAGTCATTACACTAGGATTTGGAGAGGTTGGATCATCGATTGCTTCCGCTCTTGATCGATCCTTCTTCTCCTTGAATCACCACTCTAAGCTCTCTCCAATATGTTAATTCCCCCAATCAAAAGTGTCCTCCTCCTCTAACCCTAGTTCCTAATATAACAGTATTCTCAAATATTAAAAGAAATGTCCAAACTGCCCTCAAACTTGTCCCAGTCAGCATGTCGAAAAATAGAAATTTTCGCCTCCGGATGCCCTGACACGGGCCGTGTTGCGTGACACGGGTGACCGTGTCAGGTTGCTGCTTCGTAAAATCAAGTCCACACCTTCAGAGGACACGACACGGTCCGTGTTGTACAACACGGGTGGCCGTGTTGTGTTGCTGGTTTATCCCATTTTCATCTTCTACAGGTGCCACGACACGGGCGTGTTGCGACCACGGGCACCGTGTCACACTTCTGAAATCTTCGTTTTCGTGCGTCTCTTACGTATTTGGATCATTTCGCATTGGTATCGGATAGCCAACTAGATAGAAACACGAAACACCTTGAAACAACAACCAAATTACGCACCAGCGGTAAAAATGATAAAAACATGGACACATGACTTGCTTATCCTAATCGAGAGAATCTTGATGAAACATAATTAAAATACTAAAGAAAACTCATGAAAACATAAGAAACGACACTAAAACACCTTGGAAAGTACGACAAAGATCACCGATCAAACTCCCCGAACTTGAACTTTTGCTTGACCTCAAGCAATAAGCTTGCATAGCACCTTAATAACCCAATCAATAGCTTAGAACTTGCGGATGAAGCGATGATACTCGTGAGTTTTCGTTCTAAATCACCGGATGAATACTTGGTACTTCTCTCTCAATCAAGGTATCGCACGAACACTAAACAGGCACCACGGACCTCAATCTCCTTTGTGGCAACCTCTCTAACTATGCTTTGGGCTTAGGTCTTATTTTTCGATTTTCTACCCTTTTCATTGACAATCATTTTAAGGCTTTTATGATTTTTCGTTGTATGCACAAGATTGATCAAATGTATCTTTCTGTACACCTTTTTTTCTTGTCCCTTTAGGGACGACCTTTAGGTACAACCGTTAAATGAATAACCGGTGAGGTTACCCAACTTAGAAGGATCGATTGTCTAATTGTCTTTATTCATTTTTCTCGGTGCTTTTTTTATTCAGCAGTTTTCTCGATCAACCTTGCACACACTTAGTATAGATTAAGCTGTTGTCGGTGAAACTATTCGGGCATACTTCTCGGATCAAAGTACCATGGCACAAATCTACCGTTAGACTCGTTCCTTACTCGAGAAGACTCGGTGTGTTCGTGTTATACCTCAACATCAAGATTTTCTAATTTCCCCAACGGTTTCTTTTCACTCAACTCTATATACTTTCTCCTCACTTCAAAAACCAAATAAAATCGCACTAATTAATTTTTTTTTCAAGTCGAGGTGTTTTCTGGATTTCCAACATATTTCCAAACAAGCAACTTAAAACTACTCTGACTCAAAGAAAGCGACAGAGGAAAGAAAGCGAAAAGACAACTAGAATAACAAAGCAAAACACATAAATAAACAAATAAATACCCCCTTTGAACTCAGTGTCCTCACGGTTGGAGAACAGCCTTGAGGAGGACTCACGAGATCAGAGGTGGCTTGGCCGTGCAACCGCATTTGTTGCATCCACTCATGCATTTCCCCAATGAGCTGCCCTTGGCGGAGCTGCTCCTCCCTATCTCTTTTTTGCTCATCGCCTTGCCTTGCCTGCTCACTACGGATATAGCACACTGATCGTGCATCCGGTCCCATTCGTTTTGGTCATGCTCCACGAACCGGTCGACGAGTTACGGGATTCGACGCGAGTCTCCTCTGGGATAGGGTCCTCACCAGGTTGATTATCCGCTTCACCTTCCGAACCTGCACAAGCATCAAAATTTTCTCCGTCGTCTTGCATAGGACTTGCGTACAACCAGTTAGCTTGTTTGTCAATAGAAATAAAATCAGGAGCCGGTAAAGCTAACAAATGGTGATTACGGGTAACCAGGAATAATAATCATTAAAAACTTTGATCATACCTTGGGTGGTGAGTGTAGCTAAGTCAATCTTAGTCTTACCTCCCTGGGTTCTTCCATCGGTTGTGGACCGTAGCAGAGGTAGTCGTTATCTGGTGATCATCCCTCCAGCGAAATGTCACCGATGGCGGCATTGGCTACCGGGTGATCGGCGAAAAGCGTGATATTGATTAGTTCCTTATTAGCCATGCCATAGAGCAAGTATAGCTCTCTTTGTGTAGCCACCCGGTACTATCCCACGACGAGAAAGGGTGTAGGCCACCTTTTGGGCATATCGAAACAAGGGTTGTGAATGCATGAAGCCTTGGCCCCTTAGCGACATACTCGAGCTCCACAATTGCTTTCAAAAGTCGCTTGCAACAAAGTGGTGGGAGGTGCCCAGGGCTCGGGAGCTTAGAACGTCCGCGACCGATAGAGAATGGTCATTATCAAACAAAGCGAAACTTGAGAGTGCCAAAATACTCCTCATCGAGCACATCCACCTATGGCGGTGAAAATCAAAGAACTCAAAATTGAAGGTTATGCGCTCGAATGTCGGCAGCGCATAAATTCAAGCATGCCTAAAGTATGAAACATCCTATGTACCTCCATTCGTAGCCCTAAGTTATCTAAAGTGTCATTACAAATGTACGGCGGAATCAACTTACGTTTCACCAATCGTACATACTTGCGTTGATGGTCGGGATCCTCAAATAGAATACCATGAGCATTCGCCATGCGATGGCTCGCTTCTTAGGGCGGGAGGATTCGGCGACCTTTCCGTATCTGCGTGGAGGCATGGTGAGAACACAGTAATAACACAAATCAACAAAATTCGGAGAGATTAGACAAAGCGGAGACCGTAGGAATAACAATGGAGATGAGATGATCAACTTTCTCAACGGGGATGAGGAGTTTTAGTGAGTGGGTAATCTTAGAAAGTGAGGCTTAAAGGAAGAGTAACAATGGAGGCTAGGGCTTGGAGAGTGAGAGAGAGGTAGAAGAAGAGTTAATGAGAATAATAAAATAATATGTGGTAAATAATAGAGTTAAAAGTGGGTAAAGGGATAAAAATTCCCCAGTCAAAAGCAAAAGTTCGCTGTGACACGGGCGTGTTGCGACACGGGCACCGTGTCGAGACCCTGATGATTTCGTGAAAAATAATCAAAGAAACAAAGCTTGATAGCCTGACACGGGCGTGTTGCAACCTGAGCACCGTGTTGCATCCTGATACGCCACGAATTTGATTTCCAAAGCCATGCTCTTGATAGCCCAACACGGGCGTGTTGCACAACACGGCACCGTGTTGTATCCTGTTCGCGAAATTACCACTAACCCCATTTCTTGACACGGGCGTGTCATGCAACCGGTGGCCGTGTCGAGGCTCTGAAACCACACCAAATCATGCATTTCTTGCTTTTCAAACCCGTTTATTCGACACCTCTCCTTCCGGCTTGATTAGTGAGACACATCAACTAAAGACCTACAAAATGAACAATCAAAATTAAATAAAATCGTGGGTTGCCTCCACGGCTGCGTTATCGTCGCATGGCTCGGCGGTCCGTTGTCCTCTTGAGTAAGACGAATGACCTCAATCATCCAATCTTTTGACCTTGAAAATAAGGCTTAAGCCTCGCCCATTAACTTTGAAAATGTCTCCATTGGCTTGATTCTTAATCTCGACCGCTCCATACGGAAACACCTTATGAACCACAAAGGTCGGACCATTTGGACCGATTTTCACAGGAATAGCTTGCGGAATTGTGGAAGGACCGGTGTCCTTCCCAAAACTCTTTTCTGGATTCTCTATCGTGCCACTTCTTGGTACATTCCTTGTAAACCTTTGCATTCTCATACGCATAATTCGAAACTCTTCTAATTCATGCGATTGCAGAATCCTAAATTTCTGCTAGAGATACATCCATGTTCAAGAATTTGGTTGCCCAAAAGCCTTGTGTTCGGCTCTAAAAGCGGATGGCGAGGCTTTGCCATAGGCGAGTTGGTGCGGTGACATTCGATAGGTGTTTTGAAAGCGATTCGGTAAGCCCATAATGCATCATCTAACTTTGTCGCCCAATCTTTTCGCGACGAACTCACCGTCTTCTCGAATCGCGAGCATCTATTAGACACTTCTACTTGACCACTCGTTTGAGGATGGTAGGGAGTGGCTACTCGGTGCTTCACATTGTACTGAAGGAGTTTCCCATGAGGTGATTTAGGAAGTGAGTTCCTTCATCACTTATCAATGCTCATGATACTCGAACACGGAAAAGATGTTCTCTCGCAAGAACTTGACTACTACCTTAGCATCATTGGTTGGTAAGGCTACCGCTTCCACCCATTTCGATACATAATCCACACAACTAGGATGTAGTTCTTCCCGAATAGCGGTGGAAATGGACCCATGAAGTCAATCCCCAAACATCGAATAACTCGACCTCTAGCATGAAATTGGGCATTTGATTTCTCTTTGATATGTTCCCGATCCGGCGACACTTATCACACTCCTTCACCATCTCACAGGCATCCTTGAACAATGTCGGCCCGGTACAATCGATTGCAAAACTTTAGATGCGGTCGGTCACGCTAAAATGTCCACCGTATTCGGAATCATGACATGCTCTCACACATCTCTTTGTTCTTCCTCGGGCACACATCGTCGTATCAATCCGTCCACTCCTCTCTTGTGCGGTGAAGGTCGTCCATAGATAAAACGCAATCATGAACAAACTTTTCTTACGGTTAGAATCAAAATCATACGGAATTATACAACAAGGTAGTTTGCATAATCCATGAACCAGGCACTCCAACAACGACTAGGATGTGTTCATCGCAAACTCATCCTTTATTGGGCCGATCTTGGTCTCCTCAATAGGTGACATTCGAGAGAGGTGATCACTACGGTGTTCTCACACCCTTTCTTGTCACAATTTCTACATCGAACTCTTGGAGGTAAAATCCACCTCGAGTCTCGGCTTGATTCACCTTAGCAAAAGATATTTCAAAGCGGCATGGTCGGTGTACACAATTACTTTGGAACCCAATAGATATTGCTGAATTTATCAAAGGCATAAACAACCGCTAACAACTCCTTCTCGGTAGTTGCATAATTCATCTGCGGGTTCAACACGTGACTAGCATAATAAATAACATGAAGCGACCTTTCTTTCCGCTGTCCAAGCCCCCTACCGCAATGTCGCTCGCATCGCACATGATCTCAAAGGGAAAGACCAATCGGCTATCACAATGGGTGCCGACACGGTTTATTTTTAGTGTCTCAAAAGCATCGGCACACTCTTTGTTAAATACAAAGGTGATCTTTAACTAACAAGGTCGTCAATGGCTTGCTATTTTGAAAAATCTCGATGAACCTACGGTAGAACCCGCATGGCCTAAGAAACTCCGAACACCTTTCTCATTCACAGTGGTGGTAATTTTGAGATAACCTCCACTTTAGCTTGATCGACTTGATCCTTGTGAGAAATCTTGTGACCAAGAACAATGCCTTCTCGTACCATAAAATGGCACTTTTCGATTTAGGATCGGTTGCTTTCTTGACATCATTTGAAACAAGTGAAAGGTTAGCTAGGCGGTTATCAAATGAGGATCCAAAAGAGAAATCGTCCATGAAGACTTCCATATGCTTCTCAAGCATATCGGCAAAAATAAGTCATGCATCGTTGAAATGTCATTGGCGTTGCACAACCGAATGGCATCCTTCGATAAGCAAAGACAAGTAAGGGCAAGTGAAAGTCTTCTCTTGATCCTCCGTGCAACCGCAATTGGTTGTGCGGAGTATCCATCGAAAACAATAGTAGTCATGCCCATAACCTTTCTAACATCGGTCAATGAATGGCGGTGGAAAATGATCTTTTCTCGTGGCTAAATTTAGTCTCCTAGTCAATGCACACCCACCCCGTGGTGTTCTAGTTGGGATCAACTCATTCTTTTCATTCACAATTCTGTGGTGCCTCCTTTCTTGGGCACCACATGAGCAGGACTCACCCATGTCTTGTCGAGATAGGGTAAATAAGTCCTGCATCTAACGACTTTACAACTTCCTTTCTCACCACCTCCTTCATAGCAGGGTTCAATCTCCTGCTGTACCGGTTTGTGATCTTCTTCCATGAGAATTTTATGCATGCAAACCGTAGGACTTATACCTTTGAGGTCTTGATTTTCCAACCAATAGCACCTCGAAATTTTTAAGAACTTCAATTAACTTGTCTTCACGCACACTTTGCAAATTAGAGCTAATGATAGCGGGACATTTTCATCGATGTCAAGGAAAGCGTATTTGATTCTCGGGAAAATTGTTTCAACTCTGAACTTTTGGCTTGTCTTCATTACCGTTCAACTCTAGGTTGCCTTAGGTCTTCCACCTATGTGTCAGGATCTTTTAGAGCAGGTTGAATATTCAACATTTCCACCACTTCCTTTTCACTACCATCAACTCCATTTTCCTCAAAATTGACATACTCAAAACTCTTTCGAGAGGCAATTCGGATACACTCGCCATGTGATCCCTTTCTCCCAAACACTTGAATGTTGCTACTTGTGCCAAAATCCTCTTTATGCCTCATGGTATTACGAACATCTATTTTCAGCTCCTCATCATAAACCTTCAAAGTAAGTGTACCCCTTCCATATCGATCATAACTCTCGGTTTCCAAGAATGGTCGGCCCAAAATTAGCGGCATCTCTTCATCTTAGGCATTTCAAGGATCACGAAATCCACGAAACACAAACTTATCCACTTTCACAAGACGTCTTGGACAACTCCATAAGGCCGCTTAAGAATGATCCATAAATTGGAGTCATCCGAGTGTCTTGGACAGCACCAATACCTAACTTTTTGTAGATGGAGAGGCATGAGGCGATACTAGCACCGGATCGATTAACGCTCTCTTGAAAGATCTATCACCAATAGTGCAAGGTATAGTAGCTTGCTCCTCTGTCTTTCTTTTCACGGAATCTTAAGGCCGCAAAATAGCACTACAAGTTTCGGTTAGAATAATAGGCTCATCTGCAATGGTTCGCTTCTTAGCAATGATGTCCTTCATGAATTTAGCATATGTAGGCATCTGCTCAAGTGCCTCCATAACGGAATATTCAGCTCCGACTTTTGAACAACTCGAGAAACTTCTCAAAATTCTTCTCTTGCCCTTTTTCTTATTTCTTTGGGGTAAGGAGTTTGATCCTGGTTTCGGTTCTTCCACTTTTCTTTAATGCGGTGGTATTGCCAATTCTTCCTCAACTCTCTCATTCTCTTTTATGTCCACTCCACTTCCAGATTGATCTTCACTTACGATGTCTTTTCCACATCTTCACTTGGTTTCCCTCTCCGGGTAGTGACAGCATTGACTTTATGATTGTCCTTTGGATTAGGCACGATTCGCTTGGGAGCTCCGGTGTTGAGGAATGCAAGATGTTGGGCGATTTGACTCATTTGCACTTCAAGATTCTTTATTGAGGCTCGGTATTCTGAAATTACTTCTTGTCTCTTCTTGGAATTGAGCGTGGCGCCATCTTCTCAATGGCAATTTCCCAATCCGCCTTTCTTGGACCATGGTTGATATTCTTTGTTGAGGGTTGGTAAGGTTGTTGTTGACGGTATTGTCGTTGTAGTATAGTGGTAAGTATTCCCTTTGTCACGCGGGTGACGGTTCGATCGACAGCGCAAAAACGATCGGTCAAATAGCAAGTGTACTATTTATCGATGTAGTAATAATGGGAAAAACCCAAAGTCGATCTCTTGAGGACTGCAGTGAATTAAGTTCGTTCGAATGAATATCAATTGAACAAAAGCAATGGTTGATTGTTTGTTTGAGCTACGATATCTGAAAACTAAATTTGCGAGAAGATTATATATGATGAGAATAATGCCGGGCGGTGTATGAATCGCGATACAATGACCAATTTGTTTCGTTATTTTGAAAATCTATGTTTCAACTTTTCTTTCCTATACCTAAAGTTATTTTTCCATGATTCCTTTCAAGAAAAACCTTTGGTATTCTCTCTTTGCCCTAATTCCTCGGATGCCAAGAGAATATCAAGCATGGATCGACATAAGCAATTATTGAGGGTATTCTAATTCCTTAGGAATATCACCTATGATAAAAGTGATGCAACGAGATTAGGATTCTGATCGGCCAACCCTAATTACGATCAATAATCATTTCTTCCAAGCGGTTAAGCATTAAAAATGTTGCACACAATAAAGAATAAGGTTTAAACATAAAACTCATATTACGAAACATCAATTAGTCATTACAAGCGTCGGGGACACCTCCACGACATTGGGAGGTTTAGCTACTCATGTTCATACTACTAATGAAAGCGAATCAAGAAGAAAAGTCATTACACTAGGATTTGGAGAGGTTGGATCATCGATTGCTTCCGCTCTTGATCGATCCTTCTTCTCCTTGAATCACCACTCTAAGCTCTCTCAATATGTTAATTCCCCAATCAAAAGTGTCCTCCTCCTCTAACCTAGTTCCTAATATACAGTATTCTCAAATATTAAAAGAAATGTCAGCGCCCTCGAACTTGTCGGTCGGCATGTCGAAAATAGAAATTTTCGCCTCCGGATGCCGACACGGGCGTGTTGCGTGACACGGGTGACCGTGTCGAGTTCTTTCGTAAAATCAAGTCCACACCTTGGAGGACACGACACGGTCCGTGTTGTACAACACGGTGGCCGTGTTGTGTTCTTGGTTATCCATTTTCATCTTCTACGGTGCCACGACACGGGCGTGTTGCCGACACGGGCACCGTGTCACACGAAATCTTCGTTTTCGTGTGTCTCTTACGTATTTGGATCATTTTCGCATTGGTATCGGATAGCCAACTAGATAGAAACACGAAACACCTTGAAACAACAACCAAATTACGCGCGGTAAAATGATAAAAACATGGACACATGACTTGCTTATCCTAATCGGAGAATCTTGATGAAACATAATTAAAATACTAAAGAAAACTCATGAAAACATAAAGCGACACTAAAACACGCTTGGAAAGTACGACAAAGATCAGCGATCGATGCCGTGTCGATCTCTTGAATAAAAATATTTGCTCGGTCGATCAACACGGGCGGTGTTGATTCATAGTCGTGTTGATTCAGCGACTTTGGGTTTTGCACTTTCCGGCTTTTCAACACGGGCGTGTTGATTCACGCAGTGCCGTGTTGATTCAACGACTTTGGTTTTCGCTTTCCATGGCTTTTCGACACGGGTCGTGTTGATTCACATAGGGGCCGTGTTGATTTCTCTGTAGCTTAATATTCTTATTTTTGCACTTCTTTTGCCCGATTTGTCCTATTTTATTCTCTTGACGAAAACTCAAACACATAACCAAAGCGTAAAATGCCGTAAATGACATATAACACTAGACAAATAAAAGAAGCGATACGAAATTCAATGCTAAATATCGTGTAAAACCACTATCAAACTCCCCAAACTTAAATTGTTGCTTGACCTCGGCGGCGATTACAAGAACTCATGAAAATCAAAGCGGATCGGTACTCATGCAAGTTCTCATTGCTCGATGTCGCCCGGCATTCACATGACGAAAATACCTCTCGACTATGCTTGCGCTTAAGTTTTCTCTTTCGCTTTTCCTCCTCTTTCATTCGCACAATCAGATTAAGGCACTGAGAATTATGATAATCATGACATGCACACGATTAGCCAAGAACTTCACTTATTCGGGCACCAAACGAGCAACATTTGCCACTTTTTAGTTCTGATGAAATTTTCAAACCTTTTGGTTATTTATTGTCCTTTATCCGAACGACGTTTGGGGATCAACCCCCTTTGGGCTGAATAACCTGGTGAGGGATACCCAACTTAGCGGGTCGGTTGCCTTTTACCGCCTTTTTCATCATTTAATGCCACTTTTATTTGCTTCTCAACCAATCATGCTTGCATGTGAATCTAAATTATGTCAGACTGTATAGATAAACTACTTAAGGAGTACTTTGCAGACTTTAAGCACTATAGTACGAATTTACACGTTGGACTCGTATAAATGTCACATTATTCCGAATTTCCTACCTTCAAACAATCATCCCTGCATCTCATACAATATTATTCCTGATCTTATCGAAATACAAGCTCTTGTGTAAAACAAAACAAAATTTTTGATCAAAAAATTTCGGGAGAATTTCTACCAGTGTTATTACACAGCACTTAACATCAACTTAACAAGTAAAAATAATCAAATACACAGCAATTAACATCAACTTAAAAAGTAAAAATAATCAAACAAAGCAATAAAACCTCCCCCAAACTTGAACTAAACATTGACCTCAATGTTTCAGACCAAACTCGAGAGAAGTGACTCACAGAGGGTAATGCAACACCAGCTGCTGCCTCCTAGCTTCCGTAAGATAGGATCCCTCTCACGCAGCGCTTCGTTTAACGCCGCATGGCTCGACGGCTCATCCCCCTTACGGGGGGTACTTTCTTTTCCACACCTTGTTGCTTGTACTTTCCGCAACCCAAAATCCAACCCCATCAAAAGCACTAGCCACTGCGTGATTCACGTTACTTCCAACTTTCATCTTCTCACCTTTGTCTACCTTCTTCTTTCCCTACTTGGCTTCTTGACTGAATTTTGGAATTTTAATTGATGCCACCTGAGAGATTCTGCCTCAGACTTCTTCAGGGATTGATTTTGAAATTTTTCTCTCTCCCTCTACTTTGACCATACCAACTGAAAATTTATTCTTTTCAACTGCACCTTGTTTCTTGACTTCAAACACCTTCATGGTTATCTCCTCATCAAAATATTTTAATGTTAGATGACCTGTCTCGATATCAAATTTGCACCTGCTAGTCAATAGAAAAGGTCGACCAAGAATGATCGGGGTCTCTTCATCTTCAGGTATGTCCGTGATCTGGAAATCCACTGGAAAAGTAAAATTCTTAATCTCGACCAACACATCTTCAACTATCCCATATGACTTCTTGATGCTGTGATCAGCAAATTTTAATTTTGTTCCACTCCCGCTTATCTTTTCAATAGAATCAATTAGAACCCTTTTGAAAGTTCTATCTTTTATGGTGCATGGTATTGCCACTGATCCAGGATCCTTCTGCTTGACAGTTATTTTTCTCTCGGGCGCGATTGCACATAACTTCTCATCAACGGGTACCTGTTCATCATCTGTTGACCTCTTTTTTGATAGGATCTCCTTCATGAATTTTTGGTACAAAGGAATTTTCTCGAGTGCTTCAAATAAAGGTATCTTGATCTCTAGCTTCTTGAACAATTTGACAAATTTATCGAACTCTTTCTCTTTTGTGTCCTTCTTTGCCACTCGCGAGGGATATGGCAGCCTAATCGCAGGTTTACTCTTTTCTTCAGCTGGCTTCTCATGTAGCACCACTTTTCCCTCTTTTTTTCTTATTCTCTCTCACTTCTAAATCCACTTCTATAAGTTCATCATCAACTTTTACCTCATATTCTCTTTCTTTGGCAACGTTTTCACTCTTTGTTGTGACAACATTCACATTCTCATGGTTCTTCTAATTGCCTTGTGCTTGCATCGCTACTTGTTGCACAATTTGCCCCATTTGAACCTCCAAATTTTTAATTGCAGTTGTGGTGTTCCTGTGATTGCTTCGTGTTTCTTCTAGGAATTGGGAAGTGTGGGAAACCATCTTTTCAATGGCCACTTCCCATTCTGCCTTCTGAGGAGCTTGTTGTTGTTCATCTTTCCAAGCAAAATTCGGATGATTTTTCCACCCAGGGTTATAGGTGTTAGAATATGGACTATTCTGCCTCAAGAATGTTATCTCCTCAATTTATTTTGGAGTTACAAGACATTGTGCAGTCATGTGTGGTCCACAACAAATGTCACAAACCACATTTTTAACCTGTGCTACTTGTTGAGTTCCCATGTTCATAGCTTTAAGCTTTTTCTCCACTTCTGCGGCTATCGCCTCTTCGATTTTGAGTTGTTTATTTACTTCCAACTTCAAATCAATCACTCCCTCTGGTTTGCTTATAACCCTGTCATATAATTCCAGATGCTCATTTGCAGCTATAGCTTCAATAATCTTCTTGATGCCAGTGGCTGTTGAGAAGTTGGATGAGCTACCAGCTGCTGTGTCAATGAGTTGCTTCGTTTTTATTCTCAGACCATTCACAAACATCTGCATCTGCTCAGTCTGATTCAGGTTATGAGTAGGGCATGCCACTAGGAGTCTCTTAAATCTCTTGAAAGAGTCTCCTGATGATTCACCCTCTTTTTGCTTGAAATTCAAGATCTCATATCTTTCCTCATGAACAATGATGCTGGAAAATACTCATTGAGGAACGTTGCTTCCATATCTTCCCAAGATGTAATGCTGCCTGCTGGAAGAGAATAGAACCACTCCTCTGCTTCATCTGCCAAGGTGAACAGAAACATGCGCAACTTTTTCTGTTCTTCAGTATGCCCATCTATCTTTAGAGTGTTGCTCATAGTCAGAAATCGTTGCAAATGCTTGTTAGCATCTTCATTAACCCTTCCAAAAAAGGATCTCTTTTCCAACTGAGTGATGGTGCTCGGGTGGGGCTGAAAGTTAGGAACATTCACCGATTGGTTAACAATTGTTAGTCTTCCCCCCGGTGCATTTGTGCCTCCGTAATCTCCTAGCAGTCTTTCTTGCGGGGGATCCATGGTCTCAACTTCTAATTCTGAACCTGAGTGTACTAAATTTTTATCTTCTTCTTCTGCCAGTATTTCTTGCTTCGCTTTTCTTTGTCTAGCGTGAAAGGTTCTTTCTATCTCTGCGTCAAAAAGATAATTAGCTGAGGATTTACCTCGCAAAAAATATTAGACATAATATTAGTACTGATACAATTTAATAGGAAAAAATAAAAAAATTTAATTGCAAAGCAATAAAATTTCAATTGAACTAAGATTAAAATCTGTATTTTGGCAGTCCCCGGCAACGGCGCCAAAAACTTGATCGGAAAAATAGCAAGTGTACTATTTTCACCGGTGTAGTTATAATGAGTTTCCCCAAGTATCGATCTCGAGGATTGCGTAGTAAATACTTTTTTGTGCTCTTAATTCAATTGAACAAAAACAATGGTTGGGTTGAGTTTAAAACTTTAAGTGATAATCGTAACAAAATAAAGATTGATGAAATATATGGAGAATGATGCTAGGGTGAGTGGTTGATTTAACAAATTATGATCCGAGTCCAGATTTCCTCATTACATATGAAAAATTTCAATTACCTATCTCTAGATTGTTCTTCCTTAAGTCCTTAATGAAGAAAACTAGTAAAACCCCAATCCTTATTCAAATGTCCATTCAAATAGCTCTTGGTTTTAACCATAAAAATATCAAGAATTCAGGTGATTAAAAAGAGTTCCTAGTCCTAGGTGAGACTCCTAATAACCTAATTGTGTAGAAAACCTAACAATCATAGTCCTGCCAATTGTTAGTCATAGGTATACATGTATTTGTCTGATACATAATCATAAGAACACCACACAATTAAATTGAAATAGATAAGCAATGCATTAAGGAAATCAATAATTCGAATTCATAACAATCATCAAATTAGGACCACCCCCTAGCATTGGGGGGTTTAGCCTCTCATAGTATTCGGAAAAAACATTAGATAAAAGTTAAACATTACAAAGAATAACAATGACGTTGATCTTCAATGGTGGTTGTCCTTGAATCTCGCTGTCTCCGAATTCCTTGTAGTAGCTATCTTCTCTCCTCTGTAATATTTTTCTCGTACCTTCCAAAAATCCTCTCTCTTTTCCCAAAATTCCTTCTAATAGTCTCAGCTTCATTCAAGTCTTAGCCAAAGTCCAAAGTACCCTTAATGACAAAGAAAAGGTCCAAAACTCAAAAAGTGAAGTTTCCACACGCGTCCATCAACACGGGCCGTGTTGATTAACACGGGTGCCCGTGTCGATCTCTTGAATAAAAATATTTGCTCCAGGTCAATCAACACGGGCAGTGTTGATTCACGAGGGTGCCCGTGTTGATTCACTGACTTTGGTTGTTTTGCACTTTCCACTGGCTTTTCAACACGGGCCGTGTTGATTCACTTGGGTGCCCGTGTTGATTCACTGACTTTGGATTTTCTGCGCTTTCCGGTGGCTTTTCGACACGGGTCGTGTTGATTCACATGGGGGTCCGTGTTGATTTCTCTATAGCCTCTAATATTCTTATTTTTTGCACTTCTTTTGCCCCGATTTGTCCTGTTTTATTCTACTGACCCTGAAAACACTCAAACACATAACCAAAGCGTAAAATGCGGTAAAATGACATATAACACTAGACAAATAAAAGAAACGATTGGCATACCCCAAAATTTGCCCTCCATCTTCTCAAGATATTTCATACATCTATACTCAAGGATTCCTCAAGAGTTGATCAGACAAACTCTCTCCTAGACAATCAACCCAAACTAGGGTTTGGTATCTCTCAGGCCAAGATGGGCTTCCAACATCTCCAATGGTCTTCATGCCTCCTCATATGCTTTAAAGATTCTCCATGTCAAGTTTCAAGCTTCACAAGTCAAGTTTCCTCAGACAATTGCTCAGATGGTTGAAAATCAGTTGTATTGGACAAAAAGTCAACTATGGTCAACATACAGTCAAACTTCACAATTTTTGGTCAACATCCTCATTTTGAAGTTACATTCATCATTTGATCAAGGGTTGATCATGATTCATCAAGAAAACTCAAGATTTGCTCAAAAGTCAAACTTTCTAAATTAGGGTTTCTAGGTGAAAGTCAATGAACTTTGACTGATCATAACTTTCTCATACTTTCTCAGAAATTTTTCCACCACCTCTTGTTTTGAAGGAAATTCAATTCTCTACAACTTCATGTCTCACAAGAATGTCCAAAAAATGCTGCATTTGAGAGGAATAGCTCAAAACATTACAGGTCATTTTCAAAGTCAACAAAAAGTCAACTTTTTGTTTTGAAGATATATTGAGCATGGAAACTCCAATTGAGATGACACCAAAAGGTTTGGTTAGAGGACTCTTAGAGCTTTCCAAAAAGTCCAAGAACACTCAAACATGTGGAAAATTGAGCAAGATACACCATTCACAAGTTGGGCAATTTTGAAGGAATGCACAAAGAGAGATACTTCTAAAAATCAATTTTTTTGCAAATGGGCTTGCTTTTTCTTCATCCAAACTTATTCCTCACACCATTAGGAATATCCAAGCCCAATGCCACGAACTTTTATTTTATTTTTCTATTTAATTTGGAATTTATTCATTTAAATACAAATTAAATTTAAAAATAAAGTATAAAATCAAAATTAATTGCAAGATTGATTTTTATTCCTTCCTTGAGACCCAAGCAACTCACAAAGGCCAGCAAATTTCGAAATTTGATCAATATGGCAAGATTGGATTGGAAATTAATCAAATTTTGAAAATTTGATTTTGTACAAAAATCAAATTTGATTTGCTTTGAATGTTGATTGATTCCTTCCCAAAACCATCCCAAATCCATCCAATATAAATATATGATGCATACCTATCAAGAGAAAACAGAAAAATTGGCTCAAGAACCCTAACCTAAAGTCAAAAATTTCGTGCACTTGAAGCAACTAGCAGCCATCGATCCAGCCGGTTTCAAACGATTTTGAGGATTCAAACATATTCCTTGACATCCCTGGAAGCATTCCAGACCTTTACTTTGCCAAAAACCATCAAGAATCGTGAAAACCGAATTTGGTTTGTTCTTGAAATTTCAAAAATCGTATTCTTTCATTCATGCATTATTAACATGTTTTTTGTTTGTTTTTGTGATTAGTGATGTGTTTGCAAGCTTTCTGGGCACTCCAATTGAATTTCCATGGCCAGGAATGCATAACACCATTGTTAGGGTTTCTGAGGTCGATTTAGGGTTTCACAAAATAGGAAAAATTGGACCATGAGACCTATACCAATGCATTCGGAATGATCCCAGGAATCGAACCATGCCTTTAGAATTCATTTATATTATGTATGCTGGGTTTTTGATGTTTGCCAGGGACTTAGCGTCGAGCAATGGCCGACGCTGGATTTTCAAATATTTGAAATGAAGAAGACGATGGCTGGCGCGAAGGCGATGCAGTCACGAGGCGACGCGTGTTTTCTTTCACTCACTCCGTTTCCAAACAAGCTTGCACGCTTGGCTCAGTTGGTTAAGGCATTCACTGTTCCCAGATCCTCTCAAAGGTCCCCTGTTCGAACCATGCCAGGACCGGTTTTGCTATTTTCTTTTCCAAACTCATGTTTTCTTATTATTTTCTATTTTCTAATTATTTTAATATTTTGCATTTTATTTCAATTCTTTTCATAATTTTATTTCTGCATTTAAAAATCATCAAAAATTAATTTTCTTTTTTGCATTATTTTCATAAAATCTTTATTTAATTTATAAAATTAAAAAAAATATATTTTTGCATGCATATTTATTTTTATTCATATTTTTGCATTTAAATCACTTTTAATTCATTTTAAATTATTAAATTGCATCCAAAAAATCCCAAAAATTTATTTTAGCATATTTATATTATTTCCAGCATGTAATAATTTTCTCATATAAAAATTTTCATTTTTCTAACATTTTTTCTCTTGATTCGATTCATATCGTATTTTCCGATTTCTCATTCCTTTACAGGTTGATCCGATTCAGACGATCCTTTCTTTATCATTTTATTTTTCAATAATGTAACTGTCTATGGGATGTAATAGTTTAAATTAGGACTTTATTTTCCGCATTTTTAAATTATGTATCTGCCCCAAAGCCATGTAATAGCGTAGGACATTTACCTTTCCGTACTTTACATTCCGCATTTTAATTTCCGCACCCTATAAACTGCTAGTAACTAGGCGTGCATGGCAAGATAATAACGAACA
Source organism: Vicia sativa (assembly GCA_021764765.1). Classification (NCBI taxonomy): domain Eukaryota; kingdom Viridiplantae; phylum Streptophyta; class Magnoliopsida; order Fabales; family Fabaceae; genus Vicia; species Vicia sativa. The sequence continues at coordinate 89,751,567 of CM038797.1, read as the reverse complement.
TAGCCCACTAATTTGCAAGATAAAATATAAATCAACACACTTCTTTCACACACCTTTAGGGTAATTCTCTCGTTGCCTTTGCGAATTCAAAATGGTCATGTCCCTCGAGCGTGAGGTATTCTAGCACCGTTGCCTTCCAAACAAATCATCACGTCCCTTTGATACAAAGATCATAAGACCCACGATGTCGCCTCCGAATACATGATCTTGACCCTCGATTGTCGCCTCGAAAAATGATGATAGTCCCTTGAATGTGCTAGGATACTTCCTGAAGTTGCCTTCTATGACCATCCGATGTCCCCGATGTCCACATCCAGCGAATGGAGCTACCTACTAACTAATGGTGCGGCTAGCGCTATTTTAAAGGCGTAGAAATAAACCAATTAAAGTGGGTAATAAGTCTTTTAGTTGCTTGCTCTAAACCAAATGCTTTTCCTCCACACTCTTTTCAAAGTTCAAACTCTTTTCAAAGCGAAGCATTTCCGAACACTTTGTATACATTCCTACATGAGTCATTACAAAGTCAAAGCGAAATGCCTTTTTTCAAAATATTTTTGTCAAACACACAGAAAGCAATTTTAAAAGGTGATCTAGAGCAACTAAGAGCCCGTAGATAACTACGGATGGAAAGGGGTGCTAATACCTTCCCTTTTCATAACCATTCTCCGAACTCCAGAATCTAAACGAAGGTCTTTTCTGTACTTTTACCTTCCCTTAATTGGATAAAAATAAAAGTCGGTGGCGACTCTTGCTATCCGCACATTTGCGATACAAAAATCCACAAAGTCAGTTCACCGTGTTACAACGATAACGAAATTCAATGCTAAATATCTGTGTAAAAACCACCTATCACCAAGTATCGGAGAGAAAAGAGTTTGTGAGAAAACATGTATAAATCAGCGTCCTTTTTTCTAATTCGTTAATCAAAGCATTTTACTTTACTTTTATTGTGTTCTTTGTTTACTTTGTTTCTTTAAACATTTACGCATTGTTCTTAATGGAATTTCTATCAAATTTCTCTACATTCAAACATCAAATATCCAAGCACAAACATGTTTCATCAAACTGATTTCCATAAATTGTTCATAAATTTTTTTGAGTTTAATCCCTTAAGTGAACTAAACTTGTGATTTAATTTACTGAAAAACACTAGTAAACAGCTTCACCGCTGGAGCAAAAGAACGTAAGTTATCATTTGGATGGCCATGAGATACGATAATCACTGAGGAAAACACAATAATTAGATGTAAAATGCCTTGTGCCAATACATTCACCCCTATCAGCATCAACATAGGAAGTAAGACCAACAAATGATGAAGGATACATATGTAAGTCGAAATGCAAAGTGCCTTCCACGTAACGTGGAATGAGTTTGAGAGCATTCATATGTTCTAGTTTTGGATAATGGATATAAATACATACAATAAATATAAATATTTCTAATAATACACAACATAATTCAAATATTCTACTAAACTCATTTTTCTCAAAACCCATAATGTTCACCGCAGAATCAAACAGTGTATGTTTGATTTCATGTTTGAAGCACTTATAATTTTTTTAATGAGATAATAATATTAATAAAGAAAAGATGGAACAACAACAAACAGAGAGGGGGGACTAGACCAATACCCTCTCAACCAGATATGAACCTGAAGAACGGTAAACCTAACCTATTCTTCACAAAATCTTTCCGCAAAAAAGTGGGAAGAGCACTAAATCTTAATAAACCTGTAGAAGTCAGACCTATGTTAGCAAGAGAATATGCACAAGTATTCCCTTCCCTAAAAATATGAGTTACTATGAGCGGCGACTTGACGTAATATGAACACAATGAAACCATCTAGAACGAATCCATGAGGAACCAAATAAAGCGGCTTGAAAGCAAGAACCATAGCCATAGAGTCCGACTCTAACCAAATATTATTCCAACCTTGTTCATTAGCGAACTCAATTGCAGCCATTGCACCTGAGAGTTCGGCGATGAGCGAGTTAGAAGAACCCAGGAATTGAGCAAAAGCACCCAAGAAATTACCGTCATGATTTCTAAAAATACCACCACAGCGAAGCACGAATTATGAAGGAGGCACCGTCACGGTTAATCTTGATCCAACCTCTGGAGGAGGCTTCCAAATAACCCGATGACCAGCGCTTTGGGAGGATTGATAGCAACTTTGAAGAATTTAAGAAGACAAAAATCACGCATATTAAGATGAGAGACCGCTTTAGCATTGCTGCCAGCTACATAGCAAGCAGTCATAATAGAGGAGATGGTGACCGAAACAGGAACCCCTTTGTTGTTAAATCGATCTCCATTACGGGCGAACCAAATACCGTTCAGGATGAAAATAATCGCTACCTGTAGCACCAAAGAGCATTACTTGGACCGATTGTTTAGCATCTTCCAAGCGTCATCTGACCCTCGATTCGAAAGCGAAAGTGGAACACCGAAATCAACCAAGACCAGAGCTTATTCGCATAATCACATTTAAAAATAAATGCTGATCAGATTCTTCTTCCAGTCTACATAAACCGCACCTGGAGGGGAAAGAGAAATTCCGCTTCTTAAGTTGTTAAATGCATTGGCAATTTACGGAGGAGCATCCGCCACCGTAATAGATTTAGATGGAGGATCCATTTGGACCAAATGAAGCCGCTCCATCCGTAACTCCAGTCTTTCTTTTGAAGTTAAAAGCTATTTTAGTGACAGATTCCGGTGCCGGAGGGCGGACCTGATCAGTACGCCCGGGGGAATGTGAGTATTCATAATTGCGTTGTATCGGGTCCGGCGGGAGAGAATGTTAGCGTTCGATTCTGTCCGGATAAGAAGTTACAAACCAGACTTATTATCAATAATCATGTCACCGAATCCTCCGCCAGCAGTACCGCACCAACTATCCAACAAAATCGATGGATGTACCGTTGCGAGCCAAACGAATTGACTTGAACAATCGCCAATCATGTTTAATCTTTGGTCCAAATCGAGGAAAAGAGATGAGAAGAACAAGCGAATTGTTATTCCTCAACACGGGAGCAGAAGAGCGGCCCAATTTGAGCAGAGGAGAAAAATCGGCCAGGTTTGAGGTTCGTGGCCTCATTAAGCTCAAGGAGAGCGAGACCTAAACCACCTTGACAAAGGTTTACAAACCTTCTTCCAAGCAATCGTAACCATTTTGCATTTCAAAGTATCCCGCTCCAAATAAAGTTTCGCATTGCTTTTCAAGATTCTTAAGTAACACAATCGGCCATGCGTAAATAGACATCGTATGAAGGAACATGCCTTGCGAGAAGATTTAACTAACTCGACTCTCACGCCATAGACAAAGAGATCCTTTCCGGAGGTTAATTTACAAATAACCTTGTCAACAATCATTGGGAGATAACAAGATTTTGGTCGACCTTTGAAAATAGGAACACCAAGATAGTTAAGCGGAGCGAGAGCCTATCTTTGAAACCGATTAACTCTTTTAGAATATTTAACCCGAAGAAGTCATGGAGCCACCAAATATCGACGATTTAGAACAATTCACAACTTGACGAGAGGCTACCGCAAGAAGTGAACAAGTCGGTGAGAACTTGAATATTAGAGCTTGCCTTTCTGAATATAAAAATATCATCAGCATAAAGCGTATGCGAAGGAACAAGTGAGTTACGAGGACCCTTGATAAGATCCAATTTTCCGGAGGAAACTAACCGCGAAAGCCATCTGCTCAACACATCTTCTGCTAAATAGAAAAGCAACGGTGAAAGAGGATCACCCTGCCGGACACCCCTCGAACAATTAAAAAACCTGTGCAGCTCACCATTAATGGAGATTGAAAGAAAAGTCGAGTGAAGGATGTTGTGAATCCAAGAACAAAACATGTCATTAAAACCGAACTTCTCTAAAACTTTTAGCAAGAAAGTCCAATTTAAAGTGTCGAAAGCTTTGGAGATGTCTACTTTCAACGCTATGTTACCGCACCAAGCCTTGGAGTCGAGCATGTTAAAAGCCTCTGAAGCAATACAAACACAATCTCTGATGTTTCTGCCTTGAATAAAGCCACGTTGTTCAGGAGAAATGAGCATAGGCATTAAAGAAGCTAATATGTCCGCAAGAATCTTCGTAATAATTTTGAATTTGAAATTCGCTAAGGCAATAGGGCGAAATTGATCTAAGGCAATAGCAGAAGTGCTTTTCGGAATAAGGACCACTATATTGGAATTAAATCCTGGGAGAATCCAACCGGAAGTGAAGAATTGCAAAACCGCCGCCACAACATCATGCTTAATAACCTCCCAGTAAGAATGAAAAAAGATTGCGCCGAAACCATCTGGCCCAGGAGCACTATCAGAATTTAGGGAAATGACTGCTGATATTTCCTCTAGGCGAGAATGGTGAACAGCAATTCATGCGCCGGTGACCAATTGGAATAACCTCCTCAATGAGGGAGCAGTCCTGCAAAACAGTAAAATTAGTTTGAAAAATATTTTTGAAAAAGTTAACAGTGTGCTCAGCAATTCTATGTGGTTCGGACACACAAGAATCCCCATCCATCAGCATAGTGATTGACTTGAAACTGCTCCTGATTTTGAAAGTTCTGTGAAAGAATTTGGTGTTTGGTCTCCCTCTAATTGCCAGGATCTGAGATTTGTCTTTCGGAAACAATCGATATGTCCAACGAAGAGATTTTTGAGCTTCAAATTCATATCTTAAGACTTTCATCATAGCCCGAGTTTTGAGCAGGCGTGAATGTTATCAAGAGCTTCTTACGCCATTTGCACATTGACATCAACATTTAGAAAGCTTATTCCATTCACGAAGAATGCTTTTAAGGCGTTGCGTTTTTGTTAAAACAAACATTGGACATCCTACCACGGCACCTTCCAAGTCTTCGATCAAGCGTTTACAATCCAAATGCGGTGTCACGCTTTGAGAAAGCAGGAACGACCCGCCTTTCTACTAGAGTTAATGTGAAACTCCAATAGCAGGAAATGGTCGGCGGAGCTTGGTTAGCGTTGACGAGCGAAACACGGACATCCATCCATTGTTGATTAGCGATACACCTATCAAGTCTTCTTTCGATACAATTCGGAAAATCTCTTTTGTTGGACCAGGTATACCAAGCCCCTTTCGTCGGAATGTGTATCAGATTATTGCCTTCTGACCAATTCTTCAAATCCTATATCGGACCTTTAGAAGGAGACCTACTACCTCTATGCTCATGTGCTCCTAGAATCGCATTGAAATCCCCCATAAAAAGCCAAGGAATGGGATGCAAAGTTTGTAGATCCTGTAGGTCTGCCCACAAACCTTTGCGCACAGACTGATTGGTGGAAGCATAAGTTGCTGCCATAGCTAACAGCATGTTATCGACCGAAAAAGAAAAAGAAACCAGCTGATTAGTAATGAGAAGAATGGAAGGATGAATGTCTAGCTTGCAAAAACACCATAAAGACGGTTGAATGGTATCACTAAATGCGAACTACTTTAATCCAAGATTAGAAAACCAATTCACAGGAAAATTATTGTAACTCATCTTAGGCTCGGCGATAAAAACAAAATCTGGCTTGTGTAAAATGATTAATCTCTTCAAAGCTAATCTTGATGGAGCATTAGCCACTCCTCTAATATTCCAGAAAATGTGCTTCATGAGGAAACCTTTTTAAGGCCTGCTTTGGACCTAGTTCCATATTTAAGACTTGCTTTAGAATTCTTCTTGTGTAATTTTGAAACTGCTATGGAAAAAGCCCCTGTGGAACAATTGGTTTTAATCGGCTCCTCCATCCCATCTTGAGCCAAAACATCCCAAGAGTTTTGAAGGAAGGTTTTGTCCAATACATCATCCACCGGAGCTGTTGTGTTAACCGGCTCTGGAGTAGCTGCTACAAAAACCGAAACTTGAGAGTTATTAGAATCAGATGGCTGAGATACAAAATTTAACGGATTATGAGGGAGCACTAGATCCCCCTGGTTACTGTGATGTATTGTTGTAGCATCTTCCTCTAAATCTGCCGGTTGAGGAGCCACAGGAGCCTCGTTATTAACCGGAGGGACAGACTGTTGCTTGTGAAGATTATGGGTTGAATGTTTAGGCATATTATGGACCTGTGAAGCTTTTAACAATTTGCAGGAAGAAATCATATGCCCAGGTTTCCTGCAATGAGAGCAAAAATCTGGTAGATTTTCGTATTCGATGTCCGATAAGAAAGCAAAACCTTCTCTTTCAACTAAAACATTATTATTCAACGGAAGAGACAAATCTATATCCACTAGAACACGAACATACTGCCCAAAAGCTCTATCTACCCTAGCTTTGGACGCAGCAGCATCAATGCATATGGGAGAACCCACACTGCTGGCTATCGCAAATAGTATCCGTGGCCGCCAATATTCCTGGGCTAAACCAAAAAATGTACCCAGACCTGAGCCGATGTGTTGTGTTGATTCGTTGGGTTGAAGTCTTTTGACCAGGAGAAAAAATTTAAGAGAACCAGGGCTCAAATTCAATGACCCTTGGGCACGAGCTCTTCTCAAATCTTCTATGCACGAGAAGGTGAATTCATAATACCCCTTGCCTAGTGATTGAACACCCTAGCTCTTGAGCTCAGGCCACAAACCAGAAAGTTTGGATTTCAGATTGAGAACTGTAAGGGGCGTGGAGCCCTTCGGCCAAATGATTCTACCATGGAGGTTGTTTCTGCAGTCAAAAAGCCCAGCACGATACTCTTCTTCTGGGATGGTAATGGAGAACCTGTCTCCTTTGAGGATGGCTTGAGGCAGCTGAGAGGAGGGAATGTCACAGACGCCATTAAGAGCTTGGGCAAAAGACTTAGTGAGACTTGGCTGCGGAGCCGGAGGCAACACCTGGAACAAAGGGTCTGGCGCTTTGGGCTTGGAGATAACGCAGGGAGAAGAGGAGATCTCAGGAAAAAGACAGAGAGAATCCATGGCCAGTTCAAAGTAACGCTAGGAAACCGAAAAACGGAACACAAACGGTGCCGAGAAAAAGCGCGGCGGAGACTGGTGTTACTGTGTGTGTTCGTAAGGCAGTGGAATCGCCATCAATGAGTTCGCCGAAAGAACGTTCGAAGCACTTATAATTGATTTGAAGGAGTAAAATTGATTTTGACATCTTCTTTTTTTTTGACATCTTTGGTTGTTCTAATTTATAATTAATTATATCTTTCATAATTGATAATACTTGAAACTATGTTTTGTAATTTTTGAATCAAAATGTAATATTTATACTTGTTGTAAACCCACCAAAATCTATGATAAATTTCTATTAATTTTAATGAACAAGATTTTTATCACTACACAATGACAATGAAAAATTTAGAAAAAAATTAAATTAGGCTTTAACAAAATAAGGAGAAAATATTTTTCTGCATAGTAACTTTCTACGAATAAATTGTGGAAAACCTTTACTCACTTGCAATTGCAAATTCTATGAATAATCATTATGAGTTGGTTCGAAAAATAGAGGTTACTCCCTCTATTTATAATTGAGCTTGCTTGCTCCATAATCCAAATCCCAAAACTATAAAATCTCAAAATAACTATTTTAGACCTAGGTCAAAATATTGTGGGAAGCAACCTGTTTCGACATTTTGACAGTTATACAACTCGACAAACTTTGTGTCGAGCAACAAACTACTTCAACAAGGAATTAAATTCTCAACGCACCACCTAATTTATTGTGACTAAGCTATCTATATTCATCATAGCTCTTAGTCTTCTGAATATTTTGACCTACACACCCTTTGTATGATGTCTGTAATCTGATTCTTAGTTCTGTAATGTTTCATGTTCATCTTCCCTTCTGCTACCTGCTCTCAAAGATAGTGGAACCTCATTTCGATGTGCTTGCTTCGACCATGTATTGTCGGATTCTTTGTCAGGTTGATAGCTAATATGCTATCGATCTTCATGGTAATTTCTCCATGATCCTTCCATGTTATCTCTTCGAACAAGTTCACCAACCATGTTTTTTAACATGCACAAAGAGAAGTATTTATGTACCCTGCTTCACATGAAAAAAAAATGCCACTGCTGATTCTTTTTTATAACTCCAAGCAACTGGTACACCAACTAGCATAATCACATAACTAGTTGTGTATTTCCGACCCTCAACATCAATATACCAACTTGATTCGGTGTACTCCAATAACGTGTATTATTTTCCTTAATCATTTGCAGGAACCCAAATTCCATAGTCGAGAGTTCCTTTCATATACCTTAGAATTATCTTCGTCGCTGCTATATGTGATACCTTTGGCTTCTGCATGAATTTACTCACCATACTTACATTATAGGCTGAGTCATGCCTTATGTGACAAAGGTACCCTAGGGACCCATTAAGTCTTATGTATTGGATTGGATCGTCATCATCTTCTTCTAAATTTTTCGACAGTTGTAGTCTTGGTTATGTAGGTGTCGAAGTCGAGTTGCATTCTTGCATCTTAAATCTCTTGAGAATTTCGCATGCATATCTTCTTTGATGCATCATCAAACCTCTACTACTCTTGTAGAATTAGATGCCAATGAAATATGAAATGTCGAACAGATCATACATTTTGAATTCCTTACTAAGACCACCTTTGAAGTCTTCGATCTCTTTTTTGCTGCTACTTGTTATCAACAAGTCATCGACATAGAGACATAGTATAAGTAATTCACTTTTATTTTTCTTACATATACTACAAGCTCAGTTGTGCACTTCACAAATTTCTTATCCCTTAGGAAATTGACAATCTTCTTATCTGAAACCTGTATACCTTTCTCTCTTCGCCATGCTTTACAAATTGAACTAGTTGTGCAATATAAACTTCTATGTCTAATGGTTCACTTAGGAATTCAAATTTCACGTCCATCTGACATATGTTCTAACTGTTCATTTCTGCTAGACAAACAACTAACCTGATTGTTTTGATCCTAGTAACAAGTGCACAAACTTCATCAAAGTTGATACCTTATTTCTGAAGAAATCCTTTTGTCACAAGTATTGCCTTGTGTTCATTTACTTCCCCTTTGGGATTCAACTTCACCTTGTTTACCCACTTAACATCAATTGCCTTCTTGCCTTGAGGAAATTCGACAAGTGACCAAGTGTTGTTGACTTTGATGGACTGTAATTTCTCATTCATTTCTTTCACCCATTTTGAATCTTTCGATGTCTTAGTTCATTGATAGGTCCAACATCTACATAGAAAGCATAATGTACCAGTTTACCTTTGTTATTGACCACATCATCTCATGTAATCAAACAATATTGCAACATTACATGTGTGTGTCTAGTTCTTTGAGGTCTGTTTGGGCATGTATCACCTATGTCTTCTTCTTGTCGAACTTCTTCTCTTTCGACTTCAGTGGCTGGTTCTTCACAAAATATTCTCACTGAATCCTTGTTTACATTTTCAGTCCAATTTCATTCCTTAGGATCCTAAATGATCATGTCCCTGGTGATCACTACTTTCTTATTTATTGGGTCTAACAACTTGTAACCTCTAATCGAATTATATCCTATTAAGATCATTTGATTCGAGTTATCATCCATTTTTCTTCTCAACTTATCTGGCACATGTTTATGTGCAATACATCCAAATACCTTCAAATGAATCAAGTTAGGTTTCACACCAGAACAACATTCTTCTGGCGTAATTCTTTCTAACTTCTTCGTTGGACATTTGTTCAATATGTATGTTGTATTCGACGCAGCTTCACCCTAAAACTCTTTAGATAAATGCTTGCCTTTCGACATATTTCTCACTATATTCATGATGGTTCAATTCTTCCTTTCTATAGTTCCATTTTATCGTGGAGTGTAGGGTTGCATAACCTCATGCACAATCCATTTTTTTCTCACATAACATGTCGAATTATTTCACACATATTCTCTGTAACACCCCTTCTAATTTACCCGCGATTTATATAATTAATCAGAGTTTTAAACATATAACAAGAGGCATCACAATTTAATTAATTCAAGTAACCAAAAAACAATAATCATGCCTTTTCACTGAAGAACTTATCAAATAAAACGGAAACACGGATTATGTTTAAATAGCGGAAATATAACATAAAAATCCGGAATACTTCAATCAATAATTGTTTTCAAGACATAAGCCAAAACATAACAAAACAGCCAGTTTTAATTCCCTCAAAATTCCAATCAAACGTTCCCCAGTGTTACAACTACCAGAGCATGACACTGACACGCGGACTGACTAAGTAGCACAACTCTAAAAGCTGTCTTCACCAATTCCCAAGCAGCTAATCACTTCGAATATGAAATCATTAAAGTAAGGGTGAGATTTCATCAAGATTAAAATGCATTATACATTTCTCAAAACAATAAAGTAACCAATTCATTATTCACCCTTATTAACAGTATTAGCATATGATTCATGAATACAAACACACAGATCATTATACAAACAACAACAATCAATGCAATTATAACATTGGAAACCATCCTAACATGTTATAATTACATATGCAATGCAGACTCAAATGTATGTGGTACCAATCGTGAACCAAGTCCACACCCTGTTCCGCTTACACCTCAGAAAATAGCGTCAATTCAATGATTCGCCCATACATCACTGGGTCAAGAATCTAGCCTCACTACCTCTGTCCACTAGGTAAGTTTATTGGCCCTGCAAGTTCAATTCCGCACAATGGGAATGAACCATCAACAAAATGCTTATGCATGCACATCAGAAGCATGCAACCTTAAATCAACGAAATATGATCATTACCTAATTCCACACAATGCCAACACCAATATATATATCACATGATAACAACTCTATCATAATGGATAACAGATACAACATAATCATGAAACAATTATCACAAGCATAAATATGCCAAACGCTTACCCTTCGATTAGTAAGACTATCACCGGTATAAAAAACAACAACAATTCATGAGATCAACAAGCATTCATGAATATACAACATCAGCAACAACATATAATAGCAATACAATCATAATTATATGCCGTTAATCACAACACATAGAATTAACATACAACACATATACGCAATGAATATCTCACGAATCACAACGAATTCTTATTACGGAAACTATATTAATTCTTCCAGATCTCAATTACTGGTTTTGAAATTATTATTATTAGATAGTACTCGTTCTAAGCTTTCCAACGATACCAACTACGCCTAAATCGGAGTTACGGTTAAAAAGATATGATCGAAATCGTTTTCAGAAAAATCCATATTTCAGCCCAACACAGTATGCATCGAAGCATAAGTTTATGCATCGACCTCAAATCCACTTGCATCGACCCCAATCAGTTATGCATCGATGCATAACATTTAATTTTCTGCATTTTTCAAAAATATTACAGTATGTGTCGACACATACGAAACTTGCATGCATCTTGCATCGATGCATAGCTTTTCCTTACTTCTGTTTTTCTAATATTTCACAACTTGTATCGATGCATAAGAGCTTGTGTCGATCCATGCTGTTAGATTTTTACCAAAAACTCAATTTTCTCCACTGATACGAATTCTCATCCCATCCAATCATCACCAAACCTCATGACATCATAAAACAGAATTATTTACTGCAATTTTACATCCAATTAATCACCAAACTTGTTTTCTAATTAACATATCTTCATTATACATAGATTAATTGTTCATAACATTCCCAATTACGGTTTTACGTCGGATTATAACGTCAGGGCACATTCGATTATCCTAATTCGAGATTCCTAACGGATTGATTCGTTCTAATGATTATCAAAACCCATAAGGCATAAAAACCAGATTCAATCCCCCCTTACCTCGCGATGAATCTTGGAAGTTCCGACGAATTGGCTTTTCTCCTCTTTTTCTTTCTTTTCTCCAACTTTACGTAGAATGCAACTCCTTATTTTCCTCCTCTCACTTTTTCCTTTTATTCCTTTATTTATTCCTTTTTATTTGCCAAATAATAGAAATAAATTAATTAGGATTTAGTAGAGCTTTTTACTCCACACACCTCCAATTTAACCTTACACCCCCAACCTTCCTTTATTTAATTAAATAATTAAATCCATTAACCCAAAAATATTAATAATTAAACCTTTAATTAAATTAATAATTAAATTTCTAATTATTAAATAATTGAATTAATTTGGGGTGTCACAACTCTCCCCTACTAAAAAGAGTTTTCGTCCTCGAAAACATACCTTAGACGAAAAGTTCGGGATACGAGTCCTTCATCTGGCTCTCCAGCTCCCATGTTACATTTCCACCGGCTGGTCCTCCCCAAGCTACTTTCACCAATGTTATCTATTTACCACGCAATTGCTTCACTTTCCGATCCTCAATTCTCGCAGGTAATGCTTCAACAGTCAGATTATCTCGTACCTGTATATCATCTACCTGAATCTCATGGGACGGATCAACAATGTACCTCCTCAACTAAGATACATGGAAGACATCATGCAAATTTTCAAGTGACGGTGGTAAATCAATTTGATAAGCAACTCTTCCAACCTTCTTTGTAATCCGATACGGACCAATAAAACACGGAGTCAACTTTTTTGACTTCAAAGCTCGACCAATACCAGTCATCGGAGTAACTCGCATAAACACATGATCTCCTTCACTAAACTCGAGATCCTTCCTCCTCTTATCATGATAAATTTTCTGAAGACTCTGAGAAGCTCTCATCTTCTCCTGAATCATCTTGATCTTTTCTGGAGTCTGTTGGATAATCTCTGGTCCAATCACAGCACTTTCTCCAGATTCGTACCAACACAACGGTGTCCGACACCTCCTACCATACAATGCTTCAAACGGAGCCATACCAATACTCAAATGAAAACTATTGTTGTAGGTAAACTCAATCAATGGTAGATAATTATCCCAAGCTCCACCTTTCTCCAACACACAAGCTCTCAACAAATCCTCTAACGACTGAATCGTTCTCTCCGTCTGACCATCTGTCTGCGGATGATAAGCGGAACTCAATCGTAACTTAGTACCTAACGCTTCTTGCAGCCCCGTCCAAAACTTAGACGTGAACCTCGGATCTCTATCCGACACAATACTAGAAGGAATACCATGCAAACTTACAATCTTCTCAACATACAATTTTGCCAACCTCTCCATCGGATAATCCGTTCTTATCGAAATAAAGTGTGCAGATTTCGTCAACCGATCAACAATAACCCAAATAGAATCATAATTCTTCGCTGTCCTAGGCAATCCAGATACAAAATCCATAGAAATGCCATCCCATTTCCATTCCGGGACAAACAACGGTTCCATCAATCCTGACGGTTTTTGATGTTCAATCTTTGATTTCTGGCAAACCAAACAAGCATAAACAAACTCAGCAATCTCCTTCTTCATTCCAGACCACCAAAACAACTTTTTCAAGTCATGATACATCTTAGTAGCACCGGGATGAATACTCAATCCACTACGACGTCCTTCTTCCAAAATACTCTTCCGAAGTTCTGCAATATCCGGAACACAAACTATGTCACCAAATCTCATAACACCATTCTCGTCAATTCAGAATTCACCTCTTTGACCTTGGTTAATCAATGTCAACATATCCACCAAACCAACATCAGATTTCTGCCCAGTTCGAATTTCTTCAAGAATACCACTAGTCAACTTCAACATTCCCAATTTAACACTATCAGAAGTAGTCTCGCATACCAAACTCAAATCTCTGAATTGTTCAACCAACTCTAATTCACGAACCATCAACATTGACATATGCAAGGACTTCCTACTTAATGCATCTACAACAACGTTTGCCTTACCGGGATGGTAATTCAAACCAAAATCATAATCCTTGAGAAACTCCAACCATCTCCTCTGCCTCATATTCAACTCTTTCTGATCGAAGAGATATTTCAGACTCTTATGGTCACTGAATACCTCAAATCGAGAACCATACAAGTAATGCCTCCATAATTTCAAAACAAATACCACTGCTGCCAATTCTAAATCATGAGTCGGATCATTCCTTTCATGAACTTTCAATTGTCTTGAAGCATAAGCCACAACCTGATTATCTTGCATCAAAACACCACCTAAACCCATCAAGGACGCATCACAATACACAACAAAATATTCTTCCGGATTTGGCAAAATCAGAATCGGAGCACTAGTCAACCTCTTCTTCAACTCTTGGAATCCTTTCTCACAATCAGAATCCCAAACAAACACCTGACCCTTTCTTGTTAACTTAGTCAACGGTAAAGCTAACTTCGAAAATCCTTCAATGAACTTCCTGTAGTAACCTGCAAGACCAAGAAAACTACGGATTTCAAAAGCATTCTTCGGCGCTTCCCACTGAGATACCGCTTCTACCTTCGTAGGGTCAACAGCAATGCCATTCTTGGAAATCACATGACCAAGAAAGCTTACTTCACTTAACCAGAATTCACACTTAGACAACTTCGCATACAACTTATTTTCCTTCAACAGTTCCAGCACAATTCTAAGATGTCCTGCATGTTCTTCATCATTCTTCGAATATATCAGAATGTCATCAATAAATACTACCAAAATTTATCAAGATACGGATGAAATATTTTGTTCATATACTCCATGAAAACACCAGGTGCATTAGTAACTCCAAACGGCATAACAGAATACTCATAATGTCCATACCTCGTTCTAAATACGGTTTTCTGAATATCTTCCGTCTTCACCCGAATCTGATGATATCCAGACCTCAGATCAATCTTACTAAATACACAATCTCCAACTAACTGATCCATCAAATCATCAATCCTCGGCAATGGATACCGATTCTTGATTTTCACTTTATTCAACTGCCTGTAATCAACACACAATCTCATTGTACCTTCCTTCTTCTTGACCAACAACACCAGAGCACCCCATGGAGAAACACTAGGACGAATAAAATTCTTCTCAAGTAACTCTTCCAACTGCTTCTTCAATTCAGATAATTCAGATGCCGACATGCGATAAGGCGCCATCGACACCAGACTAGTTCCAGAAATTAAATCTATAGCAAACTCCACTTCTCTCTCAAGTGGCAGCTCACTAACATCTTCCAGAAACACTTCTGGGAATTCATTCACAACAGGCAATTCATCACTCTTAGCTTTTCCTCTCACCCTTTTGCACTTCCAACTATGACTCACGATCTAAATGATTCCAACAACTCTAACCACTCTTGCACTGTCTTTTCAAGCAGTACCTCATACCACTTACTTACAATTGGAACATATCAGGGAAGCATATCCTCTCCCCCACTTAGTTTCACACTACTCCTTTAATAAGCAATCAGAAAAGCAACAAGTACCGACAGTGTTGTACACACTTGTCGCGTACAAAGGGATAAAGACATTAAGACACTGGTCACACGACCGACTATGCTCTGATACCACTATTGTAACACCCCTTCTAATTTACCCGCGATTTATATAATTAATCAGAGTTTTAAACATATAACAAGAGGCATCACAATTTAATTAATTCAAGTAACCAAAAAACAATAATCATGCCTTTTCACTGAAGAACTTATCAAATAAAACGGAAACACGGATTATGTTTAAATAGAGGAAATATAACATAAAAATCCGGAATACTTCAATCAATAATTGTTTTCAAGACATAAGCCAAAACATAACAAAATAGCCAGTTTTAATTCCCTCAAAATTCCAATCAAACGTTCCCCAGTGTTACAACTACCAGAGCATGACACTGACACGCGGACTGACTAAGTAGCACAACTCTAAAATTGTCCTCACCAATTCCCAAGCAGCTAATCACTTCGAATCTGAAATCATTAAAGTAAGGGTGAGATTTCATCAAGATTAAAATGCATTATACATTTCTCAAAACAGTAAAGTAACTAATTCATTATTCACCCTTATTAACAGTATTAGCATACGATTCATGAATACAAACACACAGATCATTATACAAACAGCAACAATGAATGCAATTATAACACTGGAAACCATCCTAACATGTTATAATTACATATGCAATGCAGACTCAAATGCATGTGGTACCAATCGTGAACCAAGTCCACACCCTGTTCCGCTTACACCTCGGAAAACAGCGTCAATTCAATGATTCGCCCATACATCACTGGGTCAAGAATCTAGCCTCACTACCTCTGTCCACTAGGTAAGTTTATTGGCCCTGCAAGTTCAATTCCGCACAATGGGAATGAACCATCAACAAAATGCTTATGCATGCACATCAGAAGCAAGCAACCTTAAATCAACGGAATATGATCATTACCTTATTCCACATAATGCCAACACCAATATATATCACATGATAACAACTCTATCATAATGGATAACAGATACAACATAATCATGAAACAATTATCACAAGCATAAATATGCCAAACGCTTACCCTTCGATTAGTAAGACTATCACCGGTATAAAAAACAACAACAATTCATGAGATCAACAAGCATTCATCAATATACAGCATCAGCAACAGCATATAATAGCAATACAATCATAATTATATGTCGTTAATCACAACACATAGAATTAACATACAGCACATATACGCAATGAATATTTCACGAATCACAACGAATTCTTATTACGGAAACTATATTAATTCTTCCAGATCTCAATTACTGGTTTTGAAATTATTATTATTAGATAGTACTCGTTCTAAGCTTTCCAACGATACCAACTACACCTAAATCGGAGTTACGGTTAAAAAGATATTGATCGAAATCGTTTTCAGAAAAATCCATCTTTCAGCCCAACACAGTATGCATCGATGCATAAGGCTATGCATCGACCTCAAATCCACTTGCATCGACCCCAATCAGTTATGCATCGATGCATAACATTTAATTTTCTGCATTTTTCAAAAATATTACAGTATGTGTCGACACATACTAAACTTGCATCGATGCATAGCCCTGTTTTTGGCCTATGTATCGATGCATAAGCATCTTGCATCGATGCATAGCTTTTCCTTACTTCTATTTTTCTAAAATTTCACAACTTGTATCGATGCATAAGAGCTTGTGTCGACCCATGCTGTTAGATTTTTACCAAAAACTCAATTTTCTCCACTGATATGAATTCTCATCCCATCCAATCATCACCAAACCTCATGACATCATAAAACAGAATTATTTACTGCAATTTTACATCCAATTAATCACCAAACTTGTTTTCTAATTAACCTATCTTCATTATACATAGATTAATAGTTCATAACAGTCTCAATTACGGTTTTACGTCGGATTATAACGTTAGGGCACATTCGATTATCCTAATTCGAGATTCCTAACAGATTGATTCGTTCTAATGATTATCAAAACCCATAAGGCATAAAAACCAGATTCAATCCCCCCTTACCTCGCGATGAATCTTGGAAGTTCCGACGAATTGGCTTTTCTCCTCTTTTCTTTCTTTTCTCCAACTTTACGTAGAATGCAATTCCTTATTTTCCTCCTCTCACTTTTTCCTTTTATTCCATTATTTATTCCTTTTTATTTGCCAAATAATAGAAATAAATTAATTAGGATTTAGTATAGCTTTTTACTCCACACACCTCCAATTCAACCTTACACCCTCAACCTTCCTTTATTTAATTAAATAATTAAATCTATTAACCCAAAAATATTAATAATTAAACCTTTAATTAAATTAATAATTAAATTTCTAATTATTAAATAATTGAATTAATTTGGGGTGTCACATTCTCCACCATCATCAGTTCTCAAAATCTTGAGCTTTCGACCACTTTATCTTTCGACCATAAACTTAAACTTGGTAAATACCTCGATCACTTCACTTTTCTTCTTGATTGGGTAAGCTCGTAGTTTTTTACTGAAATCATCTATGAATGTGACAAAGTACTTAGTACCTTCATTCGACTCCACCTAGATTGGTCCACATACATCAAGGTATATGATTTAAAGAATAGCCTTCAACTTGCTTCATGCATCCTTGCTGAAGCTATTCTCGTGTTGCTTCGCTTGTGCACATTCCTCACACACCTCATTTGGAATATCTATTTTTGGCAACCCTGAAACTATATTTCTTCTTTTCAAATCTCCGATGTCTTTGAAGTTGATATGGCCAAGTAGATAGTTCCATATCCATTCATTCCTGCTAGCTACATTCACAAGGCACTGGTTTTCCATCACATTAAATTCAATCTTCAAGCTTCTATTCTAATACATTGGAACCTTCAATATTAACCTTCCATTTGCGTCGATGATTCTCATCATCTTGTCTTTGATTGACACTTTATAGTTTTTTTCGACCAATCTCCCTATGTCGAGAAAATTTCTCTTCATGCCTGGTATGTACAACACATTAGAAATTACTAACCTCTTGCCATATTTCCTCATTATCAGAACGTCTCCAATACCTTCAGCTGCTAGAGTATTGTCATTTACAAATTTTTCCATGTTCTTTATTGAGGGATTTATGTTGATAAACTAATATTTCCTTCCAGAGATGTGTGATTAGCATTCTTAATCCAAGTACCATTGGTCCTTGAGTTTTTCTTCTTTTTTTGTTGTAACCATCAACAACATATTTTCTTCTTCATACTGCGCAAACTTTGCATCACTTTTTTTATTCTTTCATTTTTTGGATAATCACTAGAATAATGACCATACTTTTGACAATTGAAACACTAAATGTGTCTTTTGTCAGTTTTTCGACCACCACATCCCCCTCTACCTCTAGCACCACCTCTTTGGTTTCCTTGGTATAAGGGTCTTCTTTGATTTGACACAATTCCTTCTTGTTGGTCTCCTCTACCAGTCTAATTGTTGTAGCCTCCTCTACCTTTATTATCGAACAACTTTCCTTTCTCTTGTTGGCTGCATATGCAAAGCCATATCACTCATCGACTTTCCTGCAACTTTTTCAGTTATTCTTTATTCATGAGATTCAAGCGTCCCTTGAAGCTCTTCCTTCAAAAAAGTTGACATATTCTTCGAATCTTATATGATAACTACCACATGGTCGAACTTTGGAGCCAAAAATCCCAAGATCTTTGAAACAACAGCTCTTGTTGTTAACGTTTCTCTAGAAACCTTGATTTGATTCACTAGTTTCTTAATCATAGTGAAGAAATTAGATATGCTCTCGCTATCTTCCATCTAAAGAAGTCCATGCGTTCTTTTATGAGTTTGTAACCTCGTCTCTTTTACCTTTTCTTCACCTCCAAAAGACTTTTCCAAACCCTGGCTTCTTTCGCAGACTCCACATCATTAACCTTTTTGAAGTTTTATGGACTCGGACATTGATAAATTATAAAGAGCTTTTCTTATTCAATTCTTTTTGTGCGACTTCTAGTTCTTCTGTCACATCTTCTACAAGCAGTTGTAATCCTTCTTTCACAAGATCCCAAAGATCTTGACAACATAATACAACCTTCATATGCTTGCACCAATTCTCATGGTTATCAACTTTCAAAATCAGAAGACTGGCTGGAAAATGTCTGTTTGGATGATTCACTGCCATTGTGATTTTTTCCCTTGAATCGCTCAACCAGAGTTCGGATACCAAATATTAAAAATCTATCAAAACCTATGATGAATTTCTATCAATCTTGATGAACAAGATTGTTATCACCACACAATGACAATAAAAAATTCAGGGAGGAAGAAAATTAGGATTTTACAAAATAAGAAGAAAAGATGATTTTTTAAGGGTAACTCTCTGTTCACAAATTGTGGAAACTATTTATTCACATTCAATTGCAAATTTTGTGAATACTCTTTCTGAGTTAGTTACAAAAATAGGAGTTACTCCATCTATTTATAATTGAACTTTTTTATTCCTTAAGTCATGGCTCAAAACTATAAAATCTCGAAATAACTATTTTAGACCTAAATCGAAATATTATGCAAAGCAATCTACTTTGAAATTTCGACAGCTATACAATTTGACACATATTAAGTTATTTCGACCCACCTTATATCGAACAACAATTTGTTTCGAAACAAGAAGTTACATTCTCATTGTTAGCTGGCAATTTCGAATGAGAGGATATGTTGATATCAAAAAGATATTTCACATAAAAGTATAAAAAGTTAAGATAAATTGGCATCAGTAATGAATATTGGTTAAAGCCATAAAACCATTATTCTAAGAGGCTCTTCGATTTCAAATGAAAGTGATGGGTTTCGATTTGGCATCTCCATGTTTAAATATAAAGAGTTTGTTGTGCAGAAGCTGAAGTGGTCCAAAGAAATAATTACTTATGATTCGAATCGAAGGAGACAGGAAAATGCTTCGCTGGTATAAGGTTCGAATTTCAAATAAAGGTGCCATTTGTAGAAGACGCATGGAAGCCAGTGAACGAGAGAGCCGTGCATGCTTCGAACGTGGCATAATTGTAGAGCAAGACCGTTAGGGTCGAAATGCTATAAATAGGTGTTTTATATTAGAATTTGTGTGTTCACTTGTGTACTAAAAAATCTCAAAATACTCAAACTACCGTGATATAAGGGAAACGAGTTGGAAGATAACATGTACGTATTGAACATCATGTCTTTTCATAATTTAAATCCAAGTTCTTTTACATTCCTTTTGTCTTTACATCATTTTTATTCTTAAAATCCTTTTGTTTCCCTTTACATTTCGTTGTACATGTCTTTACATTTCCAGAAAACTTTACATCTTAGTTAAACACTTTATCTTTTCAGAAACTTTACTTTATTGCCTTGTTCTTTCATTCAAACACTTTACATTTCCAGAAACTCTTTGTTTTTTCATTCAATTGTCAAGTTTCAAGTTTAAATCGAAGTCTTCTTAATGCATTCAGTCATTATATCTTCTTAGATAGTTTTATAGAGATCTTTAAGAGCCCTACATTCTATATCAACACACAATATAAACTCATAAAATAACGAACATGAATACGAAAATGAATTATGACACATGTGTCCTAGGATCAATCTAGTCGATCCTGCAAGTAACCAGAAATTGGAGGACTAGCGGTTGTTTACTAAAAATAACTATAAACACTCATCAACACTAAAATTTATCGTTTATCTTACTTCTACAAAAATTTATCTAAATGTAAATTTTATAAAATTAATTCACTCAAAATTAATTGTTTTTAGCGCAAAATCATACACATGATTAATGAAGAGTATGTAGAGTATGAAGAGTATATAAAATTAACCCCGGAAGGAATCTTGCTCAAATGTTTAGGAGAAAATGAAGAGTATGTAGCATTATCCAATGTGCGATATACATCAAGACGATATATGTAAAATGAAAGCATAGGATTTTAAAGGATGATAATCTTGTTTACTTTCTGATTGGTGTTCTACTGTTTCACTCCATATTTAGATAGTAATTTATCAAATATCTTGAAATAAAATGAGATCCACCGTCACTAATAACAAGTCGAGGAACACCAAAACGCGGGAAAATTATATTCTGAAAAGCTTTATCACCACTCGTGTGTCATTTGTAGGAGAAGCTATTGCCTCGATCCATTTTGAAACATAATCGACAGCTACGAGTATAAACTTGTTTCCAAAAGAAGATGGGAAAGGTCCCATGAAATCTATTCCCCAAACATCAAAGACTTCAACTTCAAGTATTCCTTTCTGAGGCATTTCATCGCGTCTTGAGATATTACCGGTGCGTTGGCATCGATCACAATTTTTTACGGCGATGTGGACATCCTTCCATAGGTTAGGCCAGAAAAAACCGGATTGGAGAATTTTGGCACACGTTTTAGAGGTGCTAGCATGTCCTCCATAAGGAGATGAATGACAATGGGAAATGACGTCTTCTATTTCTTCGTCGGGTATACAACGGTGGAAAATTCCATCAGGTCCTCGTTTAAATAAAAGTGGTTCGTCCCAATAATAACTCTTGAGATCATGGAAGAATTTCTTTTTCTGTTGGTAAGTTAAATCAGGTGGAAGCATGCGGCTAAATAGTTAACGATGTCAGCATACCAAGGCAATCCTATGGTCATGTCAATGGCTTCCATGACTTCCTTAGCTTCTGGTTTTTGTAAATCCAATTGAGCTAGGTCGCTTATCATATGTGCTATCAGATGTTCATACGGAAAATCATCGTTAATCGGCACTTGTTCGGGTTTTATACCTTCTAAACGGGATAAATGATCTGCTACGACGTTTTCGGTTCCTTTCTTGTCCTTAATTTCCAAGTCAAATTCTTGTAAAAGCAAGATCCATCGGAGGAGTCTCGGTTTTGCATATTTCTTGGAAAGTAAATATCTGATAGCAGCGTGGTCCGTGTAGATGATGATTTTTGCTCCTACAAGGTAAGAACGAAATTTGTCAAGCGCGAAGACCACGGCTAAGAGTTCTTTTTCGGTTGTGGCGTAATTCATCGGTGAGTCTAGCGTTCTGTGGCGTAGTAAATTGCGTGAAGTTTCTTATCTTTTCTTTGTCCAAGCTGCGCCTCTGCGTAATCACTTGCATCGCACATGATTTGAAGGTAACCTCAATCGGGCGGTTGCATGATTGGTGCGAAATAAGTCTTGACTTTAAGGGTTTCAAAAGCTTTAAGACAATCGTCATCGAATATGAACTCAGCATCTTTCATTAATAGACCGGTAAGTGGTTTTGTAATTTTCGAGAAATCTTTAATAAAACGTCGGTAAAAACTGGCGTGTCCTAGAAAACTTCGTATCTCTCGAACGGTCTTGGGTGGTTGGAGTTCTTTAATCACTTCTATCTTAGCTTTATCAACTTCAATTCCTTTATTGGAAATAACATGTCCAAGTACAATTCCTTCTCTGACCATGAAATGGCATTTTTCCCAGTTAAGCACAAGGTTCACTTTCACACATCGTTCTAAAACACTCTCAAAATTAGATAGACATCCTTCGAAACTTTGTCCACACACAGAGAAGTCGTCCATAAACACTTCCATGATGTTGTCAATGAAATCTGCGAAGATGGCCATCATACATCGTTGGAAAGTTGCAGGGGCATTACATAATCCAAATGGCATTAAATGCATCGCGAGCGTTCCATAGGGACACGTGAATGTAGTCTTCTCTTGATCATCAGGGTGAATAGGAATTTGGAAAAATCCGGAATAACCGTCTAAATAGCAGAAGTAGGAGTGTTTGGCTAATCGTTCTAACATTTGATCAATAAAGGGTAAAGGAAAATGGTCTTTCCGAGTAGCTTTGTTCAGTTTTCTATAATCAATGCACACTCTGTGTCCACTAACTACTCTTTGCGTTATCGATTCGCCTTGTGCGTTTTCACGTAACACCTCCTTTCTTAGGTACGACATGCCTTTGCTAACCCATTTCTTGTCGGAGATCGGGTATATAATTCCGCTTCCATTAGCTTTTTGATTTCATCTCGACTACGATCTTGAGGATCGGATTGATTCTTCTTTGAGGTTCTCGAGAGGTTTTGCAATCCTCTTCTAATAGAATCGATGCATACAAATTGAAGGACAAATTCCTTTTAAGTCGATATGTTGTAACCTAGCAGAGGGATATTTCCTTAGAACGTCTAAAAGTCTTTCAGTTTCAAGCGTTCCTAAACTGGAATTCACTATTACAGGTCGAGTTTGTTCAGTATCAAGGAATTCGTATCGTAAATTTTTAGGTAAAACTTTCAATTCTAGCTTTGGTTTCTTGGGACATGGCATATGACTAGGTGTAAGTGATAGACTTTCGCTTAGTATCATCTTTGTATAGTTCTCAATTATCATCTTCAAATATCAGAGGGGTTTCAATTTTCATTATTTCGGAATATGTGGTTTGTTTAGCTTCCATCTCTCTCACGCACTCATCTATAATATCAAGTAAATAACATGTGTCATTCATGGCGGGTGCTTGTAGAAATTGAGTGAGGATGAATTCCACTTTTCCTCTCCGACTTGAATGTTAATCGCCCTTCTTTACATCAATTATAGCTCAATGTGGCTAGGAATGGTCTTCCTAATATGATAGGGGTAGCGAATCTTGATAATGTCCATAATTATGAAATCGGTCGGGATATAAAATTGACCTATGCTAATGGAACATTTTCAATATACCTAGGATACTTAAGCGATCGGTCACTAATTGAGCAGACATTTTTGGTGTAAGTTCTCCCATTTCGACTTTTGCAAATAGATAAGGGCATGACAACGATACTTGCTCCTAAGTCGCATAGAGCTTTGTCTATGACGAATTTTCAATATTACGGTATAGAGAAACTACAGGTCTTTTAGCTTAGGAGGCATGTTATTACGAATGATAGCACTACATTCGTGATGAGTAATGTTCCGTTATCTTCTAACTTTTCTTATTAGATAGGATTTCCTTAAGAAATTTAGCATCGATGGCATCGAGTAATGGCTTGTGAATGGTATTGTGATATTTAGTTGTTTCAGAAGTTCCACGAATCTCTTAAATTGGCTCATCGATTTAGAGTTGGTTAATCTCTGGGGATACGGAACTTGTGGTTTATAAGGCGGTGGAGGCACATAAGGTTTCTCTTTTCTGACCTCTTGAGTTTCGTTTTCCTTTTCTTTGGTCGTTCTCGTTTTCGCTCGGCTTGTCTTGCTTCTGATACATAGCTGGGTTTTCTAGTCTTGGATCAACAGGTCCGTCAAGTTCTTTTCCACTCCTAAGTATCACGGCATTAGTGTGTCCTTTCGGGTTAGGTTGTGGTTGACGGGAAATATTCAGGAGGCAGCGATAGTGCTGCTGTTGAGCTACTGTGAAATCTGAGTTTCAAGCATCTTGTTATGGGTAGCTAAAGCATCGACCTTGCTAGCTAATTGCTTAATTTGCTCGTTGGTATGTAAATTTTGATTTAAAACATCCTTATTGGTCTGGGATTGAGAAGCAATGAAGTGTTCTATCATAATTTCGAGGTTTGATTTCCTAGGCGTTGGAAGTATTATGTCCGTTATTAGGATGATTCGGGATAGCTTTTGGATAACCAAGTGGTGTAGCGGAGCTTGTCCGAGCAGCATACAACGATTTGGATGATTCTTCCAACTTATCGTAGGGATTTCCTTGCGTAGTTAGCTTGTTGGTACTCGGTCAAAGGGGACATTCGGAGCAAGATGTGATTGAATACCACATAGGTCGCAA
This sequence comes from Vicia sativa, assembly GCA_021764765.1. Lineage (NCBI taxonomy): Eukaryota > Viridiplantae > Streptophyta > Magnoliopsida > Fabales > Fabaceae > Vicia > Vicia sativa. The sequence continues at coordinate 89,726,519 of CM038797.1, read as the reverse complement.
GTTGGAATCACTGCACTACGGTAGCTCTTTGGAGTAATGGAAGGTTTTCTAATTTTTGGGTAAGAGCTTCCACTTTAGCATTAACTTGATCCGGTACTGTTCACTTGACCTTGATACCTTTCGGTTGAGATTTCTCTACATTAACTCTCTCGCTTCCCCATTGGTAGTGGTTCTGAGCCATACTTTCAATAAGTTGGTTCGCTTCGGCATATGGTTTATCCATCAGTGCGCCACCAGCAGCAGCGTCTATGGTTAATCTTGTATTGTACAGGAGACCATTATAGAATGTGTGAATAATCAACCATTCTTCTAAACCATGATGAGGGCAGAGTCTTAGCATATCCTTGTATCGTTCCCATGCTTCAAATAAAGATTCATTGTCTTTCTGTTTAAAACCATTGATGTTAGCTCTAAGCATAGCAGTTTTGCTTGGAGGAAAATATCTAGCTAAAAAAACTTTCTTCAACTCATTGAAGTGGTGATTGAGTTGGCGGGAAGAGATTGAAGCCAAGCAGCTCGGTCTCTTAAAGAAAAAGGAAATAGGCGCAATCGTATCGCCTCGGGGTTTACTCCATTCGCTTTCACGATGTCTGCGTCTTGCCAAACACGGATAGATGTAGATTAGGGTCGTCGGTAGGAGCTCGAGGCGGTTCTGCTGAGCAGCGGAAAGAAGCGAAGGTTTCAGCTCGAAATCGTTTCGAGCAATAGCGGGCTGCAATCTTGTTATGAGGCTCCGCTTGAGGCTGTAATCCTTAAGAGGGCGAGGAGGAGGAGGTGGATCGGCCATTCTTCGTAACTCGTCGAGATCTGGAAGAACAGACGGAAGATTGTTGAGTGCAGTACTCTTGAATTCGTCTTCTTAATCGAAGATAACGCTCGATATCATAAATGGGTATATGCAAAGTACCGCCTTGAGGCGCGTTTGGCATACACAAAAGGAAAATAAATAGTTGCCTTAGCCTGACGATGCTACTTTAAGAGTGCACTAGTGACTAGATCAAAGTCCCGACAGCGCCAAAAACTTGATGTGCGATAAACCTAATGTGTCTAACGGAATCTTAACTGCAAGCGCACAGCCTATCGCGGTAGTAATAAAAGATTATCGATCCCACAAGGACTTTGTAATCACTCTAGTGCTGGAAAGTAATGTTTGTTTAGCTAAGGCGGAAATTTTCACGTTTGGTTTTAGGAAGGTTAGGGAAGGTAAATTAATTGGTTTTAAAGTAATTATAAAATGAAATGGTCGGTATGCAATAGAGTCGACTTAAAGGATCTAATCTGGCTTAGGCATATAAGGATGGTCAACTTGGTTTGTTCGTAGAATTAATCAGTTTAAAAACCCTCAACTCACACTTTCATGGTCTTATCTCAGATCATACGTCTAAAGCCCTATACCTGCTTTCGCTAGCCTATAAGTGTTTAGAAATACTTTTTGGAAACTTAATTAATTCTAATCTGTTTTAAAGCGCTTTCACTGTATTTAAATCAAATGCCTAACTTTAGCTATCCGGTTAAAAACCTCACACTTTCGTGGTCTCGATCTAACCTATTTATCTTCCTACTTTCGTATGAAGGTTTTATTTTAAGCATAAAAGTTATAAGCGAGTTAAGTTGATTAAAGTATTAGCCTAAGTTGTTGATCGGATGCCTAATGTCTCTTACTATCCCATACCGACACTAAAGGTTTAGCTAGCCATGGAAATTAAAAGCAGCGTCTGAAGTAAAGCAAACAAATATAAATTGGACATTATAAATAATAATAATTTAAACTTGCATTAATTAATTAAAGAATCTTGTAATACAATTGCAAAAATAAAAACACGAAAATAAAGCGATATCATATATCCTTCTTCCACGGATCGGAGGGTCGGACTTGGAAAATTGAAATGCAAAACTAAATCGAAGCTTGAAATAAATATATCCTAAACTAGAATAATAATTTCTGATGTTGGAAATTATTATTTGAAGCGATAATTAAAACAAAGGAAATTGAAAAGCATGAAAAGAATGTAGCAGTTACAAATGGTTCTCAATCCGTGAGCTTCCGCACAATTAAACTCTAAAATGCTCTCTCCGTTTGATGTTGGCGAGGTATTTATAGAGTGAATCTGATTGGTTCCTAAAATTCCTCACCGTCGCCTTCCAATTCTCCAAAAATATAGGAATGTGGGTAGTTGAGGAGGAAGTGGTGGGCGTGGGTCTTATTGGAGAGAAATAAGGAGTTTCATAACTCATACATTATCTTTAGCCACGATCGTATTTTGAAATAAGCGATAAGCGCATTACGGTCGTGGTGAGATATTACGAGCAGGTTGGTGCTTTCTCCGTGTTACGGTCGTCATGGATGTGTTACGGTCGTAACACTCTTGAAATATTTACGGTCGTGGCGGGCGTTCGGCCGTCCACGACTACAAAGTTTGTAATCTTTGACAGATTTGTCTTTTTCTTCTATTCTTTTGATGCTTTCTTACATTGTTTCATGTTTCCTTTTGTTTTGAGCTGAGTTATGAATACCTGCAAAAAGTAATGATAATCTCGAAATATTCGGGAGTTAGTCGGGTCAAAATAATATAAAACGGGTTAATTTCATGTAAAATAAACGATATGATTTCGTGTTATCAATTATTTTACAAAATTGGTCAAAGCAATTCCTTTAGTAAATGTTGATCAAGAGGCTATCATAGAATTTATCCAAAAACAAATAATTTACAGGTTTGGGATACCAGAAAGTATTACAACAGACCAAGGTTCAGTTTTCACAGGGCAAAAGATGCAGGAATTTGCACAAGAAATGGGTTTTAAGTTGCTTACGTCAACACCCTACTATGCTCAAGCAAATGGTCAAGTAGAAGTAGACAATAAGGTGATAATAGGGTTAATAAAGAAACATGTGGGGCGAAAGCCAAAGAATTGGCACAAAACTCTGGACCAAGCTTTATGGGCATGTCGAACATCTCCTAAAGAAGCAACAAATACTACTCCGTTTCGACTCACATTTGGACATGATGCAGTGCTGCCTGTCGAAATACATTTATAGTTAAAATCCAAAGACAAAATGAGATACCTGCTGACCAATATAGGGAGATGATGATGAATGAATTAGTAGATGTAGATGAAGCCAGGCTACATGCTTTAGAAGTTTTGAGAAGACAAAAAGAAAGATTAGCCAGAGCATACAACAAAAGAGTTAAAAGTAAGTTGTTCTCAACTAATGATTTGGTGTGGAAAGTTATATTGCCCATGGATAAAAAGAATAAATCTTTAGGGAAATGGTCACCCCATTGGGAGGGGCCTTTTCGTATCTTGAAATTTTTTTCAAATAATGCTTATGAAATAGAGGAATTAGCTGAAGATAGAAGAATTTTGAAGGTGAATGGGAAATACTTAAAAAAGTATAAGCCATGCTTGCAAGAGGTTCGAATTACTACAGAATAATAGAAGTAAAACAAATAATAAAGGCCAAATGGTACCATATAATTGCCAAAATGGATTTGTTTGAATTACAAAAATATATAGCAAATATCCTTAACAATAAAGGGCATTAAGAGAATACATTCAAAGAGAAAAAAAATCAGAAAGGAGCATTTCGTTTCAACTTAGCGAACTTGCTCTTACATAAGTTGATCTTGCATTGGGTAGCACTTCTGACACTTTCGAGCCCCTTAATCTCCTCGTTAATTCGTTCAGCTACCTCCATTTGCTGAAGACTTTTTGAAACAAGAGTTTCAAGCTCTTCGTCATCAACGGTCTTCAGGGCTTCTTGCTCATTTCGAGCACCCTCAATTTTCTTTTGGAGCTCTTCAATCTGGGACTCCCAGAACAAGATGGATCGATCCAACACATCATGCTTATCTTTAGTTTGAATTTGTGTGCACTCCAATGTTTCTGCTTCTTCAGAAAGCTTTGAAGTTTGGTCATAAGCTTCAGACAAAGCCTCCTGCTTGGTTTGAATCTTGGCATCAATGTTGTATGCCCTAGTATATTCACTGCTAACTTCATTGAGTAAAATCTGTAGATCATATATAGTTTCGCTTACTTCAAAGGGGCAGATGCTGAGATCGATCTGAGTGAGCAACTTCTTCATAGAGTAATAGGTTGTGACATTTTCTTTCAGAATAGTGAAAATATCAGCCTCAAGGATAGTTTTGTTAACTTGTTGAAGAAGTTGGTCGACAGAAGTAAGAGGAGTATTGTTGAAAAGTATATTTCCGGCAAATATTTTTATATCGTATCCACAGAGATTGGGTGACATTACCGCCGTTCTATAGTTAAAATTGCTTTAAGTTTACAAAGTAAAAATGGTTTGTTTATGTTTGGAAATTTATCATTCACTTGTGACATAAAATGAAAACACTAAAAATGTGGTTTTTATCAATTAAAAAGACTTTGTCAAGATTTGGTTTCACTATTCCAATTTCCTATGTTTCCTTAGAACAAATACATGAACTCAAGATTATTGAATATATTCTAGTATCCTCTCAATGACATTTATTTCTAAATGGGATTGTGATAATCATTATATTAATCCTTAGACGATTTCTCCATCTAACTATTAATCTAACAATCTTTAATGTTTGATACAAAAGAAAAGTAATGTATAAATCTATTTCTACAATTTATCCACTACTTGAGAGCATACTTTAGGTCAAGATTTGAATAATCTTTCTCAACAATAATTCAAATCTAAATATTCAAAATAGGACAAAAGTATCAATCTATTTCAATAATCAATTGTTCACATACAAGAGCTAAATGAAATACATAGTAAATTAGTGCTAGCTACTACCTTAATCTTGACAAAATAGGAAATTAGCTACTCATCACCATTGTTGACATCCAAAGAAGCTCAAGTGTTCTTCTTGTTCTTCCCCAATGTTCTCTCCTTTCTCTTACTTGATAAAAATCTGATTGTGTCCAATTAATTATCAACTAGCAAAACTATATTTCTTTCTTTCCTTTTCTCTCTCTTTGTTTTGCTTTACTCACATGTCATGATTGCAATTGATGTGACCTTTTTCATGCAACCACACATTTACCTTGACCCAAAAAATGAGTAAAAAAGAGACTTTCACGCTACCCCAAGAGAGCTGACCCCAAGACACTTCTAATTATTTCAAAACATAAGTTCTGATTACGCACAGTTCGCGGCGCCAACAAGGGACGCGGCGCAAACTAAATCAAATAAGGTTCGCGGTGCCACAACAAGACGCAACGCGAACTGAGTTATTTTATGCTCCCTTTGTCTTTTCTTGGCCTTCCTTATATTTGTCTTGATCTTGTCTTGACTTGGTTGCTTCTTCCACTTGCACATGCATTCAAGTAACTCTTTTTCTTCAAATTTTCTACAAAACTAACAACTAAAGTGAAATATATACTCTAATTCAAATGCAAACAAGAATAATTGCATATTTATAAATTGTGTGAATAAAATAATGGAAATTAAATAAAATTTGGTTAAAAGGACCAATAAAAATGTATGAAAATTAGTCCAATTTGGTCCTTAACAACTCTCCCCAACTTACCATTTTCTTTGTCCCTAAACAAAAGTTTTTCACCAAAGCACCCAAAGTATAATGAAACAAGAGAAGGAATGAGAATTAATCAAAGACAATTGATTGGTTCAAAAGTATATGGCTTCTCATGATCCCCTTACCTCAATACTAGAACAAAACATGAACAACATAATGGTTGGGTGCAACGTACATACCAAAGAATTCAAATCAATACATGTCACAAGTGAATCAAACCTACACACATATCATAGTAATGATAAATAACATAAGGTTTTCTTTCACTCATCCGAACACTTAAGTCAACAACAACTCAAATCATGCGGCCATCAAAACAAATACCAAATCATTTGAAAAGTGAGAATCAAGAGGTCTTTCATGGGTTGTAATGTGGTTCGGGTTACAAAGAAGGGATAATATCAAGGGAAATCAAACAAAAATACTTATCCTAAGGGAGCATTTCTACCAATTCAACTCAATAACACTTTCTTTTTGGTCCCATTTTTCTTTTCTTGTTTTACAACAACACACAACCGGGAGCTCTTTTCTTGATATTTTTCATTTCATTTGCTCCATGGTTTCCAACAATATCCACTTGTTCTTATTTCAATAAGGATCACTTTTTTTTTTCTTTTTTTTTATCAACTCTTGTTCTCTCCCCAACTTTAGTTTTCAACACAATTATTAATACAAATAATGCTCCCTTTAGGAAAAACAAATTTGCAACCAAAATGGTTGAGGTTTAGAATGAGACAAAAACAAATTTCCAAGATTCATTCATTCACATGATATTTTCAATTTTCAATTGAATGAATCCTAGAACAAGCTCAAAGGGGTTGACTAAGGATCACTCCTCACAAGGTTAGTTGATTCAAACTTTTTGGCCAAGTGGTTTTTCTCAATAACAAACAACGCCTCTATCACTTTCACATTTTTCATAAAAATGGACTAATGCATGATTTGGCATGATAAGAATGAGTTGAAATAAAATTTGGTATCCCACATTTAGTGCACAATGGAAAGTTACCTCACAATTGGTTAAGTTCTACTTTGATTCAACATGGACATGTATCTCAAAAAATTCATGATATGTAATTTGCACAAACCATTAACTATTCATGTTAATTCTAGAAATCGGTAAAAGTGTACCTTGAAATGCCGAGTACCAATCTTATCATCACCATCCAAAGTGTCTTGCATTCCTCTCTCGAAACTGTCACTTTTTTACTTCAAGCTTAACTTAGTAAACAAACAATTAAACAATTTTTTTGAAAAAGTGGGGTGTCCCAAATTCCTTAAAAACACATAATTGTACTCACAACAAATAAATATGCAATTAACAAAAAAAAATCTTAACGGTGAACGAGAGCCACCCAAAAGTAACGGTGAACGAGAGCCACCACCTCCTGCACCCCCCATAAATGTTGGCCGCCTCGGGCCCATTAGAAAGGCTTCACAAAGAGGTTCTGCTGCAATAAGTTCGCGCAAGCGTTGTCTTGTGGCGCGAAAAAAATAATTTTGAAAAAGTTTACGCACTTTCGATTCGCGGCGCCAACCCTTGTATGCGAACCCGGTTCTGCTAAAGGCGGTAGCGTTCTATATTCGCGGCCCAAGAACCAATTTTGAAAAAATTTAGATCTTTGATTCTTACTTTTAACTCAAAAACTTGAACAGCAGAGGGATTGGCTCTCAACAAACTTAAAATTACTCTAATTATGAAAGAAACACTTACTACATTGGGTTGCCTCCCAAAGCGCTTTGTTTAACGTCGTTCGAGCTCGGCGGTTCGGGTGCTTCAAGAATCGATGAAATAAATGGCACCAACATCACGCTTTACTCCTCCACCATGGTAAACCTCCATGATTTCCTCCTCGGTAGCATCGATTTGGAAGGTGTCATGTTTGTCCTTGGAATGCTTTTTGGCTTCAAAAAGATTGAAAGTTACCTCTTCATCTTGCACTCTCACTTTCATAAGCCCATCGTCAATATCAATCATCATTCGGGCAGTCTTCATGAATGGTCTTCCAAGAATTAATGGCACATCATGATCCTCCTCCATGTCAACTACCACAAAATCCACCGGAAACAAGAATTTGTCCACCTTTACTACCATGTCTTTAGCAACTCCATATGGTGAAGTGGTAGACTTATCGGCTAGTTGCAAAGTCATCCTAGTAGACTCCATCTTAACATTTCCTAACCTTTTAACAATGGATAACGGGATTAAATTGATGCTAGACCCCAAATCAATCAACCCATTACCATTGTAGGTATCTCCAATGGCTACCGGCAAAGTGACTCGCCCCGGATCGAATTCCTTCCTTGGGAGAGTTTTTTTGATTATGGCACTACAATGGGCATCAAGCAAAATTGTCTCTTTATCCTTGCACCTCTTCTTCTTTGTGAGCATATCCTTCATGAACTTAGCATATTTTGGTATTTGCTCCAATGCTTCGGAAAATGGAATATTTATATGAAGTTGTTTAAATATATCCATAAACCGGGCATATTGTCTTGCCTTCTCCTTCTTTGATGGTGCATGCGGATAAGGTAAATGTTGAATGGGAATTGAGCTTACTTCTTTATTTCCCTTTTTACTCTTCCTTGCATTCTTCTCTTTCTTTTTACTTCCCGTACCATCTTCTTTCTCCTTTTCAACTAAGTCATCTTCCACTCTCGCTTCCAACTCATCTTTAGCATCTTCCACCACTACTTCATTTTTTTCCTTTTCAACTAGAACTTCCGCCTCATCCTCCTCCACAACTTCATCACTAATCCCATTATTCAGCTCTTTACCACTTCTAGTGAAAATTGCTTTGCAATACTCCTTCGGATTGGTGTGAGTGTTGGCGGAAAAAGAAGGCCCCGTTTATTGCTCGGCCAATTTCTTTGCAAGCTGCCCCACTTGATTTTCTAAGTTCTTTATGGCAGCCACATTGCTTTTTTGATTCTCCATAGAAACTTGCATAAATTGGTTGAGAGTTTCTTCCAATTTTGAGCTTCCACCTTGAGATTGTTGGCCTTGAGCATTTGGGCTTTGGTATGGACTTTGATGTTGATAGTTTTGATTGTAGAATCTTGATGGTTGGTAGCCTTGGTTGTTCCTTTGATATGAGTTGTTGTGATGTGGTGGATTCCTTTGATAGCCTTGACTTTGGTCGTTCACATAATTCACTTCTTCTCCTTTGAGAGGTGGACAATAACCGGTAGGATGATCACCTTGACAAAGTTCACAACATGCCACTTGATGCTTAATTTGAGCTCCTTGCATTTCCTTCATTTGTTGTGGAAGTTTGGACATTTGTTGAGTAAGTAACTCCACTTGTTGTGAAAGTAGCTTGTTTTGAGCAAGAATGGCATCATTGGTGTTTAATTCAAGAACACCCGGTTTCCTTTGTGAAGAGCCACGATCATGTTGACTTTGAAGATCATTGAGTGCCATCCGGTCAATAATAACTATAGCATCTTCCACATTTTTTGACATTAAAGAACCACCCGCGGTAGCATCTAAAAGTGTTTTATGCACCGGTTGGAGTCCATTTCGGAATATATGGATTTGAGTGAGTTCATCAAAACCATGACCTTTGCACTTTCTCAACATGGACTTGAATCTTTCCCAAGCCTCATTTAGAGACTCGTTGCCTCCTTGAGTGAATACCGCAATCGCCGTTTTGGCTTCCATGAATCGGGATTGTGGAAAATACCTTTCTAAGAACTTTTCTTCTAATAAATTCCAATTCGTCATCACTCTTGGTAATTGATCAAGATACCACTCTTTAGCTTTTCCAATTAAGGAGTGTGGAAACAATCTCTTGAATAGTACCTCCTCACCCGCTTCATCTACCCCCGTTGCACCCGCAATCTCATAAAATTTGGTGAGATGCGTGAAAGGGTCTTCATGGTCCATTCCGGTGAACGGACTTGCATAAAGAAGTTGGAGGATTCCGGTCTTCATCTCCGTGTTCCTTCCACCTTGAGCATTACGAGCAAATTGAGCGGTGCGCCTTGGACTATTAGCGGATATTTCGGTACGAACTTCACCCGCCATGTTTCCTTCAAAAGTGTTTACACCCACTTCCTCAATTTGATTTGTTGAAGAAGTAGATGCTTCTTCTCTTAGTCTCCTCTCTTCGGCCAATTTCCTTCTTCTTCGTGTTTTGCTATTGATCTTCCGAATCGTCCTTTCAATTTCGGGATTGAATGGAAATTGTTCTTCGGTAGCTTTTTCACGCATACACAAGAATCTACAAAACTAGAAAACCAAGTGAAACGCAAGAGATATAATAATAAAGTAACAAAACTTAAAACAATGAACTATTGCAATGCTTGTAATATCAAGCGTAATCCCGACAGCGGCGCCAACTTGTTGAAAAGTATATTTCCGGCAAATATTTTTATATCGTATCCACAGAGATTGGGTGATATTACCGCCGTTCTATAGTTAAAATTGCTTTAAGTTTATAAATTGAAAATGGTTTGTTTATGTTTGGAAATTTATCATTCACTTGTGACATAAAATGAAAACACTAAAAATGTGGTTTTTATCAATTAAAAAGACTTTGTCAAGATTTGGTTTCACTATTCCAATTTCCTATGTTTCCTTAGAACAAATACATGAACTCAAGATTATTGAATATATTCTAGTATCCTCTCAATGACATTTATTTCTAAATGGGATTGTGATAATCATTATATTAATCCTTAGACGATTTCTCCATCTAACTATTAATCTAACAATCTTTAATGTTTGATACAAAAGAAAAGTAATGTATAAATCTATTTCTACAATTTATCCACTACTTGAGAGCATACTTTAGGTCAAGATTTTAATAATCTTTATCAACAATAATTCAAATCTAAATATTCAAAATAGGACAAAAGTATCAATCTATTTCAATAATCAATTGTTCACATACAAGAGCTAAATGAAATACATAGTAAATTAGTGCTAGCTACTACCTTAATCTTGACAAAATAGGAAATTAGCTACTCATCACCATTGTTGACATCCAAAGAAGCTCAAGTGTTCTTCTTGTTCTTCCCCAATGTTCTCTCCTTTCTCTTACTTGATAAAAATCTGATTGTGTCCAATTAATTATCAACTAGCAAAACTATATTTCTTTCTTTCCTTTTCTCTCTCTTTGTTTTGCTTTACTCACATGTCATGATTGCAATTGATGTGACCTTTTTCATGCAACCACACATTTACCTTGACCCAAAAAATGAGTAAAAAAGAGACTTTCACGCTACCCCAAGAGAGCTGACCCCAAGACACTTCTAATTATTTCAAAATATAAGTTCTGATTACGCACAGTTCGCGGCGCCAACAAGGGACGCGGCGCAAACTAAATCAAATAAGGTTCGCGGTGCCACAACAAGACGCAACGCGAACTGAGTTATTTTATGCTCCCTTTGTCTTTTCTTGGCCTTCCTTATATTTGTCTTGATCTTGTCTTGACTTGGTTGCTTCTTCCACTTGCACATGCATTCAAGTAACTCTTTTTCTTCAAATTTTCTACAAAACTAACAACTAAAGTGAAATATCTACTCTAATTCAAATGCAAACAAGAATAATTGCATATTTATAAATTGTGTGAATAAAATAATGGAAATTAAATAAAATTTGGTTAAAAGGACCAATAAAAATGTATGAAAATTAGTCCAATTTGGTCCTTAACAAGTATTATCTTTAGTTTGGCTCGAACCCTCATAATGGTTTCTGCTGGAGGAAGAATCCCGTTGTGCTAGCATTAATCTTATGTATTTCAAGGGATTTCTCCTTTTCAATTCTTCTTTTTGCTCTTCAGTCAAAGATGGAGGGTCTTGGTTTCTTATTGAGCAGGCTCCAGCAGGAACAGGGATCTCTACTTCCTCTTGCATTACTTCGTCATCTTCACCCTCTGCGAAGTAGTGGCTCACAGTATGCGCTTCACTTTCCTCCTCTGATTGATTAGCAAAATGAACCCTTCTGGGAGAAGAGTCACTAGGAATTTCGATCACAGGAGTTTCGAGCGTTACGTTTGGTTCGCCAGCTATAGGGACTTCTTTTGAAGGAGGCAAAGTTTCTTGTTGGTCTAGGGCTTCGACAGTCCCTGTAGTAGTTGCAGTAGTAGATGAGCCCTTGTTCAGGGAAGCCTCATTAAAGCCCTCTGGTGGAGAAGAAGTGTCAGGTTTTGAAGCTTGGCCCTGAGGGGCAGGAGGATCAGAGGGAACGAAAGGGACACTCTGCACATGAATGAAGGGTTAGCATAAAGGAGGTTCACATAGGCATAATCCCAAAAGTATTAAGTGAATTTACCTTTTGTTCGTCAGAAGATGCATTGCTACCAATGCGCTCCGAAATCACATTTTTTTGAAGACTGAGACTTCGAAGGTACTTTAGATTTCAACTTGAGAGTAGTTGCATTTATTTCCCTACCAGATGGGTTGGTAGGTTGGGAACCTTCGCCAGATTTTTTGGCTTTCTTCTTTTTCTTTAGTTTGAGTGGAGAAACGTCTTCACTCTTTTCTGATTCATTATCAGAATGGTCACCATCGCGTCTTCGTTTCTTAGGAGACTTGGGAGGTAATCCACTCATCTGAGAGAGTGGAAAGAAATTATTAGTTAATTAGAAGAATAACTTCGACAAGGAAAAAGGAGTGAATGAAGTATTACCTTTTTCTTTTTCTTTTTTGGAGAGTCATTTTCTTGTTCAGGTGGAGGATGTTCAGTTGTGGCCGTTGGTGGTTTCGAAGTAGAGGTTGAACTTGTCTTAAGGACAACTTTATCCTTCTTCAACGTTTTCAGATCAACAGCTGAAAGGAAAGACATTGTTGACAAGTCATAGCGAAGGTGCCCCCTGAAATTATCTAAATCACACTTAGCCCACACTACCCTTTGGGCAGGTTTTTTGGCATCATTTTCATATTTATGAAAAGTGTTCCCACAAACAAATCACCAAGGATATGTTGGAAAAAAAGGCCAAAGCCAACTCTGAAGTAGGTAGGTTAGGAAACCTTGGTGGTTGATGTTTAAAAGCCTACCAATACCTATCTTCAGGTTTTACAAAAGGAGGAAATCGAATTTTTGAAAGTTGTTTTTTAAATTTTTCCTTCAAAGTTTGTGCTGCTTCGAAAACAGTTCGATGCAAGTTCATGGGATTATAGACAGTTTCGAAATATTTTTGGAACGCTCGAATTTCCTTGACATGAGTAAATATACCTTTTTTGACATGCTCCTGCACAAGGGAAAAATCTTCCATCAGATGTTGTTGGATTTGAAGAGTTCTGAACATATTATTTGAATAATAAGTTGTCCACCAGTTATAAAAGTCTTTTGTCATGTAAAAGGAGGGATTGAAGAATATCAATGAAAAGTCAGCAAAACCAGCATAGCATTGCTGGCAAGTTTTAACTTCCTTAAAAGAGTAAGGTACTCCTGCTATACATATCTCCCTTTTCTTATTAAAGAGAGGTTCAGGCAAAATCTGGCATAGTCCGAATTGACGGGCTACGAAATGAGGCTGATAGGCAAGGATGCACGCTTGACTTTTCACAGGTGTAATCCTAGAAATTATAAGTCTAGGGTTCAAAAAGTCACACAAGATAATCCTAATTACTTCTTCCTCTATAGCTTATTCGAGGGGCATAGTAAATCAGGTTGGACCACAGCTTCGAGTGGCAAAAGGGGCCATCAAAGGATCAAACCTATGCCTTTTCGAGAAAATCATCATGTAAATGATGAAACATGTTTTGAAGCTTTCTTTTTCATCGTTTGGGGTTAGTTTCAGCAACCTGGTGCCCTCGATGCTTCGATTAACAACATCATGGTGCTCTTCATTGATTACCCCATAGGTTGAAAGGGATGGTTCGAATGTGGCGTTCAACCAAAGTTGAAGTAGCCAAAGAGGACCAGCAAGAAGCAGATTAGTGCTAGCTTCGTAGGTTTTTAGTTTCGAAACTGTAGCACTTATACTTTCGTATAGACTTTCTAGCAATAGTTCACTGATGCACACTCTTTGACCGTGATGAAGCTGATTCGCAAGAGTAATGAATCTGCTAGAAACTTGTAGAGACTTGCTGCAGAAAAGGTATTTTGATAACCACAAAGCTAGGAAAGCTATATATTCAATATCGGAGACTTCCTCTTCAGCAGAGTGGTAGAGATTGATGTATTTTGAAAAGCTGGCATTTTTTACATCAAAATCTATGAGGTTGTCCGCGTCCTCATTTGGATCAAATGTTTCCCCAATTGGAGAAAGCCTAGTAATAGCAGTAATGTCAAAAAAGGTAGGCGTTAACATCCCACAGGGAAGGTGGAAAGTGTTATAGGTATTATCCCAAAAATACAAAGAGGCTAGCAAGAAAGGTTAACTATAACTAAACCCCAGTTTTGACATTCGAATAAGACTCAAAATGCCTAAGTTTTCCCATTCTTGGGATTTCTTATTTTCTATCTTTGATAACCAATCTTGGTATAGTTGGTCTGATGTAGGACATGAACGAAAGGGTTTAAAATTCCCAGTAACATAGTCCATATTGAAGGCTTCCCTAGTGGGTTTTGATGCTTCTGTTTCACACGATTTTTCCTTTAGGGTTTTGGACGTTTTTACCACCGATTCATCTTCCTTAGTTTTCAAAGGGACGGAGTTATTGATAATAGGTTTAGTTTCAGAATAAATGGGAAAAAATCCCTTTGTTTTCTCCAGGCGTTCAGTGGATATTAAAGGGCCCATAACCCCTAAGGTTTTATCAAGAACGATGGTTGGAATAATTACCTGGGAAGCATAGATGGCCTTCTGTTCTTGAGAGAGTTTGGGAGTTGTTATAAACTCCTAATTATCGAGGTTGATGATCTTGCTTACTGGTGTGTGACTAGAGGAAGGAGCTTGCTTGGATTTCCCAGATTTCTTGAATGCAGGTGATGGCGCTGAAGGAGAATACATTTTGGGAGATCAAAGGTTTTTTCTGGAAACAAGGAAAATGGGTTGCTTGAAGATTGAAAGGGTTTGGAAAAGTTTGGATTCTAGAAGTTGAAGAGCTTTTATAGCATTCCTTGGCGGTTTTAAAATTTTTGACCTTTGAAAAAAGGTGGAGTACGTGTAGCTCTCTCATTGGAAAGAAAAAAGGTGGATTTTTGAAGTTCCTAAGGAAGTGACGTTTTTTTTCTAATTATTAGCTATAACTGCTATGATTGCACGTTTAGGCATGGTGATTGGACATTTTGCAGAAAGTTGGCTGCTCATTATGACATCGTGTACAGTATAGTCATCATGAGCTTTGATGCTTTCGAAATTGCATGAGTGATTCAAAAACGAGTATTTCTTCATATCTGTCGAAATACACGTTCTTGAGGGGCAATTTGTTAGCTGACAATTTCGAATGAGAGGATATGTTGATATCAAAAAGATATTTCGGATAAAAGTCTAAAAAGTTAAGACAAATTGGCATCAGTAATGAATATTGGTTAAAGCCATAGAACCATTATTCTAAGAGGCTCTTCGATTTTGAATGAAAGTGATGAGTTTCGATTTGGCATCTCCATGTTTAAATATAAAGAGTTTGTTGTGCAGAAGCTGAAGTGGTCCAAAGAAATAATTACTTATGATTCGAATCGAAGGAGACAAGAAAATACTTCGCTGGTATAAGGTTCGAATTTCAAATAAAGGCGTCATTTGTAGAAGACGCGTGGAAGCCAGTGAACGAGAGAGCCATGCATGCTTCAAACGTGGCATAATTGTAGAGCAAGACCGTTAGGGTCGAAATGCTATAAATAGGTTTTTTATATTAGAATTTGTGTGTCCACTTGTGTACTAAAAAATCTCAAAATACTCAAACTACCGTGATATAAGGGAAACGAGTTGGAAGATAACATGTACGTACTGAACATCATGTCTTTTCATAATTTAAATCCAAGTTCTTTTACATTCCTTTTGTCTTTATAGCATTTTTATTCTTAAAATCTTTTTGTTTCCCTTTACATTTCGTTGTGCATGTCTTTACATTTCCAAAAAACTTTACATCTTATTTAAACACTTTATCTTTTCAGAAACTTTACTTTATTGTCTTGTTCTTTCATTCAAACACTTTACATTTTCAGAAACTCTTTGTTTTTTCATTCAATTGTCAAGTTTAAGTTTAAATCGAAGTCTTCTTAATGCATTCAATCAATATATCTTCTTAGATAATTTTAGAGAGATCTTTAAGAGTTCTACATTCTATATCAACACACAATATAAACTCATAAAATAACGAACATGAATACGAAAATAAATTATGACACATGTGTCCTAGGATCAATCTAGTCGATCCTACAAGTAATCAGAAATTAGAGGACTAGCAGTTGTTTACTAAAAATAACTATAAACACTCATCAACACTAAAATTTATCGTTTAACTTACTTCTACAAAAATTTATCTAAATGTAAATTTTATAAAATTAATTCACTCAAAATTAATTGTTTTTAGCGCAAAATCATACACATGATTAATGAATTAAGGTCAATTCATCTCTTGTTAAATTTTACATGTGAAAACAAAATACACTGTCGTACTTATTCTATATGCATATCGTGTATCTGACTCATCTTACTCAAATAGAATGATAGAGTTTATATTCAAATCCATTGCTTGTGGTGGTGGTGGTGAACAGAAACAAAAGAAAAACCAAAAATATGTCATTTTGTGCCACGTGTTACATGGTGGCAGCTCCATTTGAGGACCTCAGTTGTACTAATTGTTTTTATAGTAATATTAAGTTGTTATATGAAAAATCATATACTACAATTATTGTCGATTTGACATCTAAAATACCTTATCCACCGTCTGGTTTACAAATATTTTTATTTAATATTTCTATAATTAAATAGGCAGAAGAAATCTGTCTGGTATAACTGTCTTTATTGTTAACTAACATACAAATACAAAAATAAATCAAGACATTCGTTCAACTTATCTTATTATATTTTTATAGGTTATAGATGGTTCATCGCTTATGATGTCATATGTTTTGATTTAACAAGTTATAAGAAAAAAAACAAATAAGAAAGCATGCATTGTAGGTAAGTAGATGTAGAGTCATTCATCCCACAAAGTTATAGGCCTTAACATATCCTTTAATCTATTTAAATATAAAACACTCTTATATCTTTTATTGTTTTTTATTATAGGCCTTAACATGTACCTTAACCCTTTTTAAATATAAAACACTCTTATATCTTATTATTATTTATATTTGTAGAAATTTGTTTTCAAAACTTTTTGTTTTCTTGTTAATAACAAAATAATATATTAAAAGAGGAGTGTAAATCAATGTATAAAAAGAAGTATATAAAAAACACTCAAACACTTAGAAACTACATTCTAAGAAATCCAGACTAAAACTTACAATAATAGATATACTAAAAAAGAATAATAAACAACAAATCACTATTAATTTTAGAATCAAAATTAAATATTTGATTCATTATTGGTTAAGGCAAAGATAAGGTTCTAATATCTTCATTACAAATCATCTAAATAGACATGATAATAACATGTCAAATCATTAAAAAAATCGCCCCTAAACTTAGCAAAACTAATTCACAGGTGAAAAAAAGATGGAAAGCCGACTCGACCAAACCCCAGACATGGGACAAGATATCCCATAAGAATTAAAATCATCTCCTGTTTGAACGAGCTTTCCATATCGGTAGAATATCTTGTAGGTGGTGCCAAGAAGAGACCATCATCTTAGAATTAGTCTAATTGATCTTGATTAGGGGGAGGCTTGAGTTCTCAACCAAATCGATAGAGAAAGGATAAAGAGGTCTAACAAAATATTATAGGCAAAGGCAACATAAAAATATCATCTCTTGTATGATTCAAATTCCACTTATCGATATCTAGAAAGTGGGAGAGTAGAATTATGAAGTCCAAAGAGAAAATTATGAACCATCGCTAACTCATAGAGAAAGAAGGATACCCCCTACTCGAGATCCCGAACAAGGATCTCAGTTTCTATCTGAACATTCTCTCCCACTAACTTATCTAGTTAAGTAGAGATTGGGAAAGACAAGGGAACTTGTTCTTTATAGGAATAAGTTCTACTCAAGGTTCCTCCCCATAAAGAAGTATATAGGCTCGATCTCACTTTCCTAATAATACCATAAACAAACCAATCAGAGGGGTAGTCCTATTTAGACTTAAGAAGAGACACCATGTTCACTAAGAAAAATCATATAAAAAAAATACAAGATTCCCCCTGACCCTCCCTCGAAGAGATGAAACAATAGAGGTACCATATCTAGCTACAAGAATTACATACCAAATACATGAAGCACTTGTAACCAATGTCCATCTTTATTTATCCAAAAAGGCTAGGTTTACTATCTGAAGGCCCCTCACTCCTAAACCCCATTTGCTCTTAGGGTTACAAATATTATCCCACTTGATCCATGAATCTTAGAATATCCCTTCACTCCTCCACAAGGAAACTTCTTTAAAACTTAACAAGCTTCTTCTAAACCTCCGCATGCATCTTCAAAAAGTACATAAAGAATATAGGGATAACATTAAGCACACAATGAAGAAGGATCACTCGACTACCCAAACTGGCTTATTTGTGCTTCCAAGAATATAGTCTCTTGGTCAAAAATGACTAATGGGTTCTAAATAGATATACGTCTAGGTTATCCCCCACTAGTAGGTATAGGTACTTAAAAGGGAGGGTTTCAATCCTACAGTGGAGGGAATCATCTGCAAAATCAAAAAGATAGGGTCCACATTAATCCTATAAAATTGTTCTTGAAATAATTAAAATAAAGCTCATTCAAACCCCCCTTATGATCATCTTAATACTTCACACATTCTAAACAATATAGATTGTCAAAAAGAGAGTGACATCTGCATATTGAAGATGAGATACTGTCAAATCAGACAATCACACACTAAAAATAGAGTAAAGACCAACTTTTGTCAAAAAAAATTGTTTTAATTTTCTATCAACGTACTTTTATTAAGGGTGGAAAAACGAGTTTGGCATTTCGAAGCAACCCCTCATTTTTGGCAGGCCAAGCTGAGATTTTTGATTCGGTGTTTTAAGTTGATCTGTCCCGCCTAATCCTCTTTAAAAATGGAGTAGTGGTGGGTCGGGCGGGTTTTTCTTGCGTACTTTTTATTAAAAAATTACTTCCGATAAAAATTGGTCAATGCATTGAGGTGATCAATTTGTTAATTTTTTTTCTCTTTAATGAAAAAAAACGGAATGTTCTCGGTTCTTATATAAATATAGAGCCAGCTTGTTTCAGCTTTAAAAAAATAGAGTTTTTCTTTGTATTTTCAAAAATGGGTTTTATGAAACTGTTTTTCAAAATATTACAAGTTTTTTATATTTATTTTTTCTAAATTGTGAGACTAATTTTGATATTCTATAACATAAACATACATTATTGAAAATCATAACATAGTCAAAATCATAATTTTTAAAAAAAAGTTATATTTTAAAAATAATTTTTATGAAAAGTTATTTGAAATAGCTTCAGAATTAAGTGATTTTAAAAAAAATTTATGTCAAAATTTTTTTCGTTAAAATGATGAATCGTCTAAAATAATATTTTAAGAATAATTATTCAAACAAAATTCCATTTGGAGTTTTTATGAAAAAAAAATTTGTTTTTATAGAAAATAATATTACACTATAAAAAACATTTTAAAAAAGGAAAAACAAACCATTATATAAATATAATCTTATTATATTCTATTCGAACATCTAAGTCACCGCCTCTATTTTATTCTTCTCTCTCTTCATAGACACACATTTAAGGTAAGTTTTAATTCAATCTTTCTGTATTTTATATTGAGATAAATACTTAAACACTTCAATAAACTTTCACTAGTACAAAATTATTTTCTTTTATTTCTATTTCTAACTCATACTTTATTGTTTAATTTTTTGATTGAAAGTTCATTTCAATTTTTTTAATGTTCTTGTTAAAAAAATTACGACAGTACGAAGACTATATTATATAGAGAGATTACAACTAATTACATGATATAATTGATGTGGAACTATTCTACATATAAATATTCTTAACACTATATATCTATATATATATATATATATATATATATATATATATATATATATATATATATATATATATATATATATACAAATATATATATATACAAATATCAACACTCCCCCTCAAGCTGGAGCATATAATTCAAATGCACCAAGCTTTCCACATATATAATTAGTTCTGGGATTTCGCAGAGATTTTGTAAACACATCTGTCAATTGATCATTAGAGTTGATAAAACTTGTGACGATGTCGCCAGATTCAATCTTCTCTCTGACAAAGTGTCAGTCTATCTCAATATGTTTGGTCCTCTCATGGAAGACTGGATTTAAAGTCATGTGCAATGCAGCTTGATTATCACATACAAGTGTCATTGATCTTGCTTCTTCAATTTTAAGTTCTTTGAGCAACTGTTTTAACCAAATGATTTCACATGTTGCCATTGCCATGGCTCTATACTCTGCCTCGGCACTTGATCTTGCAACTACATTTTGTTTCTTACTTTTCCAGGATATAAGATTTCCTCCAATAAGTACACAATACCCAAAGGTGGATTGTCTATCAATTGGTGACCCTGCCCAATTAGCATCAAAGTATCCAACTATCTGAGAATGTCCTTTATCTTCATACACTAAACCTTTTTCCTGGAGCACATTTGATGTATCTCAGAATCCGGATAACAGCATCCATGTGTTCCTGACAAGGGAAATTTAAGAACTGGATTACCACACTGACTGCAAAAGAAATGTCTGGACGAGTGACTATGAGATAATTTAACTTTCCAACCAATCTCCTATATATTTCCGAGTCTGACAGAGGCTCCCCCTGATTGGGTAGTAGTTTGACACTTGGGTCCATAGGAGTATCAGCTGGTTTAGCGTTCAACAAACCTGTTTCTTCCTAAATATTCATAGCATATTTCCGCTGAGAAATCACCAAACCATCTTTAGATTGGGCCACCTCAATTCCCAAGAAATACTAGAGTTTACCAAGATCTTTTTTCTGAAATTGATTTGAAAGATGTTGTTTCAACTGGAGTATTCCCGGCTCATCACTACCAGTTATGACAATATCATCTATATACACAATAAGATAAATACACCCTTGGACTGAGTGACGATAAAAGACAAAATGATCAGCTTCACTACGGACCATACCAAATTGTTGTACTACAGTGCTAAATCTGCCAAACCAAGCTCTCGGAGATTGCTTAAGACCATAAAGAGACCCGTGTAGGCTACAAACCATATTCAATGACTCCCCCTGAGCAACAAACCCAGGTGGTTGCTCTCTATATACTTCCTCTTCAAGATCACCATGTAAAAATGCATTTTTGATGTCAAGTTGATGAAGAGGCCAATGTCGAATGGTTGCAATGGCTAGAAGAAGTCTAACAGATGCCATCTTGGCTACAGTCGAGAAGGTATCACTATAATCCAATCCAAAAATCTGAGTGTATCCTGTGGTTACCAAGCGAACTTTAAAGCGATCAATCTTACCATATGGACCAACCTTCACTGTATAAAGCCAACGACAACTTACTAAAGATTTTCCAGTGGGTAGAGGAACCAGTTCCCAGGTACCACTATTTTGAAGAGCACACATTTCATCAATCATTGCTTGCCTCCACTCAGGGTGAGATAATGCTTCACCTAGAGATTTAGGAATAGAAACAGAAGACAAAGAGGACAAACAAGTATAGTGCAACGGGGAAAGACGATGATAACATAAATCAATATAATATGGAGAAGGATTTCGTGTTTGACGTATACCTTTGCGAAGGGCAATCAGAAGATCAGACTCAGGTTGCAGGATCGAATTTGGTGATGGAGATAGCGTTGGAGGAGAGTCTGCAATGACCTCAGGAACAGGTATGACCTCAGGGACAGGTATGACCTCAAGGGCATGTACAACCTCAGGGACCGGTATGACAGACGTTGGTTGACGATGATGATATGTTTGAAGTGGGAGAGAAGTGGGGGGTTAACCATAGGGGTTTCTCGTGGGACAGTTTTCCTAGAATGATGGGGGATAATGGGAAATGGGACTTCCGGAAGAGGTGTGGGAGTACTTTCCTGAAGGGGTTCCGGAGTGACTTGGGGGGACACAAAATATGGCACAGACTCGAAGAAGGTAACGTCGGTCGATATCAGGTATCGTTGCAGATTGTGTGAGTAGCAACGATAACCCTTTTGGGATCAATGATAACCAAGAAAGACACATTTTAGTGATCGAGCTGATAGTTTGTCAAGACCAGGGGAGAGATTATGCACAAAACATGTAGACCCGAAGACTCGAGGAGGAATTGGGTGAAGAGGAGAGATTGGAAACATGAGTGAATAAGGGATTTTATTATTAAGGACAGATGAGGGCATGCGATTTATGAGGTAACACGTCGTGAGCACAGCATCCCCCCAAAATCTAAGAGGGACATTACAATGGAGAAGTAGAGTCCGAGTGGTTTCTACGAGATGTCGGTTTTTGCGTTTGGCTACCCCGTTTTGTTGAGGTGTATGAGGGCAAGATGTTTGGTGCAGAATACCATGGGATGACATGAAAGTTTGAAATTGTTGGGATAAATATTCATGTCCATTGTCACTTCTTAAGGTACGAATTGAAAAACCAAATTGCATTCTTATTTCTCGATAAAATTGTTCAAAAATAGAAAATAATTCATATTTATTTTTCATTAAAAATAACCACATGCAACGTGAAAAATCATCAATAAATGTTACAAAATACCTAGACTCAAAAGTAGACACGGTACGTGATGGACCCCAAACATCGGAGTGAACTAAAGCAAAAGGGGACGCAGTCCGTTTATTGACTCGATCGGGAAAGTGACTACGATGTTTCCCTAATTGACAAGACTCACAATGTAAAGTGGATAATTTAGATAAACTGGGCATCAACTTTTGTAGCTTGGAAAGACCTGGATGACCTAACTGCGCATGTATAATGAGTGGAGTATTTGTGGTGGAGCATGTGGTAGATGACGTAGAGAAGTAGTAGAGGCCTTTAGACTCACATCTGACGCCAATCGTCTGTCCCGAACTCCGATCCTGCAAAATAACATCACTATTAGTAAAAGTGATAGAACAATTAAAGGAACGAGTTAAACGACTGACTGACAGTAGATTAAATGGGCAATTAGGTACATATAGTACTGAAGTAACACAGAGAGATGGTAGAATTTGAACAGTATTGATCCCTTGGGATCGGGTTTGAGAACCATTTGCAAAAGTTATACTCGGTAAGAAATCAGAGGTAGAAAGGAAAGATAAAAGATTTTTATTACCGGTAACATGATCAGACTACCAGAGTCGAGGACCCAAAGACCAAGAGGAGATGATTGAGAGACGCAAACAAATGAATTACTAGTGTGTGCAATCAAAACTGATTAATTTTTTTATAAATTATATAATAAATAAAATTATAAAAAATAATAAATTGACGGATCAATCCACCAACTCATTAATAAATGAGATATGTTTGACATTTGAACTCTAAAGTTAAAATTAAACCACTCAATCCAGCATGCTCCACTTTTGGAATAGAAAGGACTGCCCAAATTTGTCACCCTAACTTTTATTATAGTACAAATAATGTATTAAAAATATAAAAGAATTTTGTTTTCTTTTTCATAACAAATTCTTATATAATTAGGCCGTGAAGCCTTATCAAAATTAAAAAATAAAATTAAAATTTCAAGATCAGTTACAAACATACTCACTTATTATTTATTTATGAGAATTCGGAATTCATATCAAATTTCTAAAGAGAATTTGTAAACTAATATTAATTTGTCATGCTACTACTATCAATTTTTTATTTAGTCAACTTAATCTCATAATTATGAAAACAAAAGTAACAATAAGGAGACAAAGATGAGATGAGCCTAGTAGTAGTGGATGAGTAGTCCCTCTCTCAATCGAGTTTGGCAAAACAGACAAGGTCATAGGTGAATAGTGGGACATATATGTCTTGTTTAATATCTGCAACAATAAAATATGTGGCCATTTCCATGTCATTTCTCCACCACAAATTTCCTTCCTTCATATCTCCACATACACACACTACCCTTCAATCAACTATATATATATGGTTGATTAGCCTATTATTGAAGTATTCAAGCAACAACTACACACACCTTAATTTCCTATATTTTCATAACTTGTTGGTACAGCAAAGTTTAAAGTTTAAAGTATAAAGAGAAATTATTAATGGCTGCTACTGCTACTGCTGATTCATTTTCGATGAAGGGTTCGAAGTTTCGTTCATTGGGACGATACAGTTCGAAGCAAGTTCGACAGCAGAGAGCTAGGTTATACATAATATGGAGATGTACTGTTTTATTATTGTGCTGGAATGATTAAAAGTAAGTACAAGAACGATGAATATTTGTAATTGCAATTGTAGGTTCTTGTATTATAGCAACTTTAAATTTGGGTTGTGAAATTATTAACACTCAAAATTTATGTGATAGTTTTTGTTACTACTAGATAGGGTAAGCGAAGGAATGTATAATTAAGGAGCTAGGTTAATTAAGCAGGAGTTTCTGCTTGAACTGTAAATTATGATCTAGTACTCTACCATGTATATAGAGATATAATGATAATTTAAGTTATGTTTCATTTTTGTTGAAATGGTAAAATCAAACTGGTTTAGAAGTTGTAAAAATTGATTTAACATATTTGTTAAATTTTATTTTATTTTAAAGATAAAATTTGTGATTTTTTTAATTTAAATGTAATTTTATTAAAAAAATAAATTATTATTCTACTTAATTTTGTAGCATTCTCATGTTAGCTTTTTATAAAAGGAAAATATTTATCAAAAATAAAAAAATAAAAACAAATAAATATAAATCATTCATTATCACTACTATCTCATTATTCTGAATAATAGAAAATTAAAATTAAAACAATTTTAAAATTATGTTTAAAAATAATGATATGTGTGATTTTTGTCTTTGTTCTCCACAGATTAAAAAATGTTATCATATATTATGAGACATTCTATTTTTACTAAATTAGTCTTATTAATTTATTAAAATTAGTGTGCAGAGTAATCATTATATGACATAATTGAAGAAATAGCTATCATTACTACATTGAAAAGTGAGAATGACATTCACTTTAAAACAAATTTTTTTCTCTAAAACGACACTCATTTTGAAACGGAGGGAATAACATTAAGTTCACAAAAACCCAAATCACCACCAGCAAACCTTCTCCAAAACAGAGGTTAAAGATGTCATTCCTTTTGTTGTCCACCTTAACGCCATCTTGGGGTTGGCCCTCAATATTGATCTCTCAAAAATCTTAAAATATTAAGTTCACATAATTTTAAAATTTTAAAAAGTCAATATGATTGTTTTTATTTATTGAGAGTAATATGAGTACTCAAACCCGCTTACAAAAGTCGAGAAACTTCATATGCAAGAGAAATTTTCAACCAATTGAATTCTACTTAAGAAAACACAACGGATCTTTGTAAAATTCATAAAAATTATACTTAGAATATGAAATTATACTTACAATAGAAATTTCTTCCATTTTGTCCAACATTCTACTTCCAACCAAACCGTCTTAGAAATTGGGCAATCTAACATCAGATGAACCAAAGTTTCTTCATCCTCCATACATAAAAGCACAAAGAGAATTATTATCGTTAAAGACCCTCGTTTCTTCAAAAGATCTCGTGTTGGCAACCGGCTGAGAAAACATCTCCACCCTAGAGGCTTAATTTTGTACGGAACAACAACGCTCTAAAGTAACCTCAATATGATTGTTCTAAGTCACATTTTTTATTGACTAATTCATACAAAATTTTAAAATAGCTAAATCCTAAAAAAACAAGACTAAAATGTGTTTTTTTACCTGATGTTTTCAGAATTTGCCTCCTAAATTATTTACATATATTTTATAAATGTTCTGCTTTGGAACTAAGTAATGGTCAGAAGAGATTGACTTGTTGTATGGTACGATGATCTGAGTTTTTATGTAGCAGAAAGGAGGTTGTACTGTAAGGTTAGCACTTCAACGGCCATGTATGGTGTAAGGTTTGAGAGGTCTTGTGTTTGAAAGGATTTATGTCTGTTTACAAGCATGTAAAGTTGGATTGACAAAAAGTTTTAGACCGTTAATAAGACTTGATGTATGTTTTTTGAAAGGAGATTATGGGGGGAAATTGATGGGAGTTGTTGGAAGGGATGAGAATAATTAAATATTTCCAATTGTATATGTTGTTGTAGAGGTTGAGACAAAGGATTCTTGGGAGTGGTCAACAAATTTTATGATTCAAGACTTGCAAGCCATAAATCATAGACCATATGCTTTCATCTCTGATCAACAAAAGGTAGCATGTTAGATTGTATTTTTATAGTTCGTGTGCATTTATTTGAGACTTGTATTAATGTATTATGTTTGTACTATGTTATAGGGACTAGTCCCGACAGATCAAGGTATTAGCTCACGTATTGAGCAACGTTTTTGTGTTAAGAATTTGTATGAGAATTGGAAAAAGAAGTTCCCTAGGTTAAATTTGAAAGAAACTATATGGAGTGCAATAAGGGCTACTATAATTCCAGCATGGGAGACAGCGGTGTTAAAGATTAAAACATTGAATGAGACTTCCTGAAAAGGAATTAAGGGTGTACCTACATATTTTTTAAGCAGATCACACTTTAAGACCTATTTTAATTGTAACCTACAGGTAAAAAAACATGTGTGAGAAATTTAATAGAGAAATCTTAGAGCATAGAGACAAACCAATTATTATTTGGTTAGAGAGGATTAAACATTATCTAACTAAAAAGATTACTACTCAGAAGGAAATGATGCATAAGAATGTTAGAGATATTTGCCCTAGGATCCAATTGATACTTGAAAAAACAAGAAACATGTTGAAGGTTGGACTCCTACATGGCATGGTGATGATGATATGGTCATTTTTAAGTAACCAATAAGAATGAAACTTATTGTGTCAATCTCAAACTAGGTAATTGCGTGTATATAAAATAAGACTTGACTGGGATCTTTTGCAGCCATGTTATCACATGTATGTGGCAAATCAAAAAATCACCAAAGGACTATGTATTTAATTATTACATGTATGTTTTATATGTATCTGATTATGTATTGTATTCGTTTAATTATAATTATGTGCTTATGTGGTGTAACCGAAACTTTTGTTTCAAGACACTTGTTCAAATATCATTACCTAACTAAATGACCACAACTATGGCCTCTAGATGGGAAATTAGCAGTTAATCCATCATTGATGAGAAGAGAAATTAAACGTCCCAAAAAAATTGAGGAATAAGACAAATGAAAAGCCTAGAAATCCACATGTGTTGCCTCGAAATTTTGCCATAAGTGTAGAGCACTTGGTCACATCGTGAGGAGTTGTAATGGAAAGAGAGTTACAGCTAGAGTCATGCCAAAGGGTGGAAACAAAGACATGAAGGCTAAGATAGTCAATATCAATACCAAGACCAAGATAATGACAAAAACTAAGGCGAAGAAGACAAAGTTAACCACTGTAACTGAAATATGAGGTTCATCAGAGGGACCACCTCCTACATAACCCACTAAAGAATAGTTTTAGGGTGATCAAGTTTTTATTTTGTAATGCGTGTTTTGTAATGTCTATTTTCTGTCGTGAACAAGTTTATATTTTGTTTTGTTTAAGAAAAACTTGTATGTTTTTTATATTTTTGATATTTTGTGCATTGTTTAAGAACAAGTTATATGAATAAGATGTGTCTGATATTTTATGCAATGTTTATGAATAAATTTCTAATATTCTGGTATTTTATGCAATTTTATGAACAAGTTTCTGATATTATGATATATATGAGGTTTTGTGCAATGTTTCTATTATTTATCTAATGTCATATTGATAAATCAAACTCTACCAAAACTCATAAAATGTTTCGTTATGGACAAGTTTTTGATATTCTGATGTTTAGTGCAATGTTCATCTTCATTCAACATTAAAATTTTACATTCAAAGTTAACATAGGTTACAAAATATCACATTCAAACGGGGTGGACACGGTAAATTTCATCATAATATTCATAAACTTCAACTTCATCTGTGTTTCTTCCTCTTTAATTTTGACTTCATTCACTTTTGTTTTTTCTTGATCCAATTTTTGGTGTAGTGAAGTGATTAGTTCATTAACTCTTGGAAACATTTCTTCATTATATCAGATAAAGTGGCTACACCTTTTATGTATCTCCCTCTAGTTGGAATAAAGAACAGAGATAAAGGAATTTAACAAATATTAAAAAAACTCATACTTTTCTAAAATCAAGGAGGAATATTATCCTATACATCCCACAACAATAAAAAAATGACGACATTGGTTAGAATTGATCCACGGTGTCATCCATGGAGACTCAAGACCACATAATTGTTCTTTTCAAAATGAACGACCAAGAGATTTATGTTAGCTTTTGAGCATTGAGACATGGTTACTTGTATTAATTAGGTGAAAACAAAATGCCAACAAAAAAAGAAGATGAAAACAAAATCTAAGATTTGTTTCATTTAAAAGGGGGTGATCACGATGATGAGAATAGATTTTATAATAATAATAATAATAATAAACTTATTAGAATTGATTAATGGTGTTATCTATGGAGACTTGAGGCAACATCTGTTGGTTTTAAAAAGAACGACCAAGATATTTATCTTAAATTTCATCATCATATTCATAAACTTCAACTTCATCTGTGTTTCTTCCTCTTTAATTTTGACTTCATTCACTTTTGTTTTTTCTTGATCCAATTTTTGGTGTAGTGAAGTGATTAGTTCATTAACTCTTGGAAACATTTCTTCATTATATCAGATAAAGTGGCTACACCTTTTATGCATCTCCCTCTAGTTGGAATTAAAGAACAGAGATAAAGGAATTTAACAAATATTGAAAAACTCATACTTTTCTAAAATCAAGGAGGAATATTATCTTATACATCCCACAACAATAAAAAAATGACGACATGGGTTAGAATTGATCCACGGTGTCATCCATGGAGACTCAAGACCACATATTTGTTCTTTTCAAAATGAACGACCAAGACATTTATGTTAGCTTTTGAGCATTGAGACATGGTTACTTGTATTAATTAGGTGAAAACAAAATGCCAACAAAAAAAGAAGATGAAAACAAAATCTAAGATTTGTTTCATTTAAAAGGGGATGATCACGATGATGAGAATAGATTTTATAATAATAATAATAATAATAAACTTATTAGAATTGATTAATGGTGTTATCTATGGAGACTTGAGGCAACATCTGCATTCGTTTTAAAATGAACGACCAAGATATTTATCTTAAATTTCATCATAATATTCATAAACTTCAACTTCATCTGTGTTTCTTCCTCTTTAATTTTGACTTCATTCACTTTTGTTTTTTCTTGATCCAATTTTTGGTGTAGTGAAGTGATTAGTTCATTAACTCTTGGAAACATTTCTTCATTATATCAGATAAAGTGGCTACACCTTTTATGCATCTCCCTCTAGTTGGAATTAAAGAACAGAGATAAAGGAATTTAACAAATATTGAAAAACTCATACTTTTCTAAAATCAAGGAGGAATATTATCCTATACATCCCACAACAATAAAAAAATGACGACATGGGTTAGAATTGATCCACGGTGTCATCCATGGAGACTCAAGACCACATAATTGTTCTTTTCAAAATGAACGACCAAGAGATTTATGTTAGCTTTTGAGCATTGAGACATGATTACTTGTATTAATTAGGTGAAAACAAAATGCCAACAAAAAAAGAAGATGAAAACAAAATCTAAGATTTGTTTCATTTAAAAGGGGATGATCACAATGATGAGAATAGATTTTATAATAATAATAATAATAAACTTATTAGAATTGATTAATGGTGTTATCTACGGAGACTTGAGGCCACATCTGCGTTCGTTTTAAAATGAACGACCAAGATATTTATCTTAAATTTTGAGCATTAAGACATGGTTACTTGCATTAATTAGGTGAAAACAAAATGCCAACAAAAAAAAAAAGATGAAAACAAAATTTAAAATTTGTTTTATTTAAAAGAGGGTGAGCACAATGATGAAAAGAGATTTTATAATAATTTATATTTATTTAAAGTTATATTAATAATAGAAAAGGTTTTAATAATATAAATGTAATAACGTGAAAAAATTATTTAATAAGAGATCAATTTGAATGTTTCATATCATAGGTTTGATTGACAAGTGAAAGAGAACTATCAAAAATACAATGAAGAAGAACTAAATAGTTAATTTAAAAATAAAAAAACAAAAAAATTAAAATGAAAATCATAATAGAAAGATTAAAATTGCATTTAAAAAATTAAAATTGAATTTAATCAGGAGTGGCCTATACGTCACTACATAATTGCAATAAAAATAGTTTTTCTAGATAAAAAATGAATATATATTACTTGTTTTTGAAATGTGATAACATTAAAAATAATATGTGAACGTCATTGAAAAGGAAAATGGTAGTGGAACTGCCTAAAGCCCGCATAAGATATTTACATAATGCTCTTGCATCACCCTCCTTCAATAATTTTCCAATTTTCAATAATATCCTCTAAAATATTCAATTACATTTTGAAATGATCAAAGCATCTTCATGTACTCTTCTCCTTTCCTCTTTTTCTTTTCTCCTACCCAATTATTTCATTTTTATAAAGAGGAATGATATTCCTACAACCAAATATGACACTCATATCGTAATTTTATCACGGTTTTGGTTTTTTAATATATTTAATAATTAAATTTTACTTTTTTTAGATTTCGTTAACACATGCATGTAAAGTATTTTGTAAGGTGTAGGAATACGGTGTATCATTTTGGTGTAACAATAGCAATGTTTTTTTATAAAATACAACAAAATCATCTCCATTTCTAAAATAAATATGTGGATTTCTTAACCCACTTCATACTGAGTTGAGATCCTCTCCATTTTTTCAAAGAAATAGAGTGTCATTACCAAAATTTTGGTGTATAATGTATTTATATTATTTAAAAGTGTGACATATATTTTGTATGTTTCAATATTTATATAGTGTAAACATTGATAATGGTTTTCTCCATTTCTTTGATGAAATGGAGAGGATCTCAACTCCTTCATACTCTTCTAGTGTATCATGTGAAATTTCAATAATGTCCTTAGAAATCGAAAATATATTTTCAGTTTGTATCCTATATCATACAAGTTATGTTGAAAAGGATTTGGTGCAAATCAGAAGTATACTTCCGATTTTAAATTATATGTTTTTTTTTTAATAAAGCATGTATGTGAGACTGAATTGAAAATAATTCTTCAATATTTTATTATTTAATTTAGAACTGAAAATATACTTTTAATTTTAACTCAAATATTTCAAAATACTATATATATATACCGAAAGAAAATAGTTAATTCCACGCATTGGGTGGATTAAGAAACCACAATAAATTTTATAATATTTAAAAAGTGACTAACTTTATTAACAAAACCCTTGAACATATCAAACATTGCAATAACCAACATTGAAAGAGGTTCAGGTCTACTCACTCACCTAATCATCTTATATCGGATACGGATTAGGTGACTTTAGCCCGCCAAAGTCGCATAACTTTGTGCCTTAATCGGGGATCATCTCATCGTATAACATTGTGAACGGCTGAACGCAACTTCATAAAGCAAGCAAATGATCTATCGATTCTATATGTCTTGAACACATCACACAATCTATTGTTATATTGTAAATAACAACTGCAGTATTCATGTATTCATAGAGATAAGGCCGTTAAAATTAATATGAGGTCCTTGTTTTAATTTAAGAATATATTCAAATTTAAAAGAAAATATAATTATATTAATTAAAAATACACATCAAAAGTATAATTATATATTAACTAAAATAATTTAAATTATATTATCACTTTTATTTATTGAATTTTTATCATGGCATTTTTTATTTGTTGGATTTTTGTTATAACATTTTTTTATTTCTATTATCATGGCATTTTTTATTTGTTGGATTTTTGTTATAACATTTTTTTATTTCTATTAACATTAAAATTAGACCTAAATTTTGGAGGTGTCCAAAATTTATGATCATGTGGTGTAGAGCTAATTACTTCTGCACATAGTCGGTCCTATGTAGAAATTGGTTGTATTTAAAGGCAGATTCTTTTATGTTGATCTAACTTCTTTTCTATTTGACCTTTAAATGTATATGCACACAAACAAACAAAAGAACAAGGAAAAACGAACACATAATTAAGAACAAACCACATAATTAAGAACAACCCAAATAAACAAATTCCTTGAGGATTCCCAAATACGTTTTTTTGTACAAAATTTGGAAATAGTTGCCACAAGTAGATGATCAGAAGTTACTATTTACTATATTATATGTTTCTACTGCCGTTTTATACTGAAACATGAAATATAAAAAGCATGTAGCTAGCTCACACTACCAATTAGTATCCATGAAATTCTAAAGTTTATTTTGAAGCAAATTGGTAGAACAAACTTAACTTTATGTTTCTCTGTCAAAAATTTAAAACCTCAAGAATCCATTTCTGCATCTTTGTCAAAAATTTCCCACCCATCATCAAGAAGAGCATTGTGTTCGGATTTGGACTTCTCCTCTTCCCAGCCTCTGTAAGAAAGGCTTTCAATTGAGGCTGCCTGGGTGATCTTGAGTATTTCAGACGAATCAATATGCTCAGAACCCGCATTAGATGCCTGGGAGATCTTGAGTATTTCAGAAGAATCACTATGCTCAGAACCCGCATTAGATGCCTGGGTGATCTTGAGTATTTCAGACGAATCACTATGCACAGAACCCGCATTAGATGCTATGGTTTTGTGAGATGAACCTGAAGAGGCTAAGATGCAACTTGTTTGACTCGACGTGAATGATTGACTCAAAGGAAGATTTGCATCAAATTTTTCTTTTAGAAGCCTAATATCCTGACAAATTACAGAAATTTCTCCTCTGCAAAATTAAATATTGATGGTTAAATGACAGGAATAAGCAGAAATTAAAATCGTAGGTAAACAGAGAAAAAACTTACTGCAATATATCAACAATCTGCCCACGGTCCATCAGAAACTCCCGTAACTGTAGAGATTAAATGGAATCAATAACAATCATAAAACGCTAACTAAACTATAAGCATTGTTTGGGACTTTGGAAAAAATTTGATCTTTTTAGAGTATGATAAAAAGAGAATTTGTTTAAGAGTTTGGAGGGGGAAAGATTTCAGAAGGAAATGGAAGGGAAGAGAATTGATCACGTATTTGGAAGAAATTCAGTGTCAAGAATTCATGAGTGGTTTTTTTTAAGTATTATAAAAAGATAAAATTGATTTGGAGAATTTGTAAGAGACCTTTGGCAAATCCTCCTACAATTCTTTTGAGTTAACCAACATAGCAGAGGTTTTATGAAGAAAAATAAACCTTCCATTCAAGGTGAGAGTTATCAACCCTCTTTTCCCTTCCCTAATTTTTTCTCAGTCATCTCCCTATAACTCCCAATACAAGCCTAAGTCTATCATGATCTTACTTGCACACACTAAAAATAAATCTTTGTAGATCTTAAAATGCATATTCAATGAAACATAATGAAATGATTTGGAAACAGGGGAAATACTACCAACCTTTGAATTTTCTTCAGCCTCCTGTTGTAGCCTCCGTGACTCCTGTGCTACCTTGTCCATCAAAGCTTCTTGCTCAAGAAGTGCAATCCTTGCTGATCCCTCTTTTTCCTCCTTTTCAAGCTCAGCAGCTTTCTTCAACATTTCAGCTGCAGCTAATCGAGATTCAAGAATCTGGCGCATCTGCAAGCAGGAGAATGTTGAATTTCACAAAGGATTCTAATACATATACAGCAATTAAAATTAAAACGCATCTCCACTATAATATATAGCGTGAAATAATTCAGATTTGTATAACCTATGTGAGTCAGAAAGATGCAAATTATATTGAAATGTAAGAAAATATGCAGAAAAGTGAGATGAAAATAAATTCAATATAGACATCAAGTTGAGCACCTCATCAAGAATTGCAAGAGACATATCCCTTTCACCAGACAAACTGGACAAACGAGATTGAAGTTCCTTCAGTTCAGTTGCCAGAATAGCCTTTTCTCCATAAATCTCCCCTGCATGCTGCAAAGAAAAAGTTAAGGTTAAACTCTTGGTTCATCTATCACGTCTAAAGCAGAATCACCAAATGTTCAGTAGCACTTTGACAACAATAACTTTAGGTATTTATTTCACTGCCAACCATGTCATTTGCTTCTTTAGCATGCACCAACATGGCTTGATACTCTTCTACCCTATCCTGAATGTTAGACCCTCCCCTAGCCGCTAACATATTGGCCTGCTCAGCAGCTTTCTCCAGAAGTTCCACTTCTTTCATCAAATTGATGAGAGATTCCATTGATGAAAACAGCATTTTCTGCATCAGTGTAGAATAAAAAGCGTAAGATGCCAGAAGTTAAATTCATATCAAATTTCAATGAGCAGGTATAATTTCAAATTTTAAAGTAACCAAAATACTAGCAACATTCTATACTACTTACTTTCCATTTTAATCATCAATAGGGGAACAACTCAGTATTCAATAATATAGTAACAATGGATTCGATAAAGATTTCACTACAGCCTTGTACAAGGCTAGTAAATCTTACATTAACAAAATCCGATTAATCGATTATAATAAATTAGGACTTCTAATACCTTGTTGGTTTTTGCTTCATCAATGGTCTCCTCAAGTGTTTCAATACTGCATGATCGACTATTTTGGCTAGGTGTCTTATTGACATCAATCTCATCTTCAACATGAGTTTCACCAACAATGACAGAAGGAATTGAATTAATAACCATTTGAAGATAATCTTCACCAACTGGTGTATGCTCTTGAAGTTGAGGTACAGTTTGAACTTCAGAGCCTTCTAACTCATTCAAGGTAGTTTCACAATTTTCCAAACCACGACCTATATCAGAGATAGTGGCGTCAACATTTTCATCAGTAGTGACAAAATCAACCCATTCCTCGTTCAGATTGTTCTGCTCATTCTCCGCCACTTGAGATACACGCGAAGACACCAAATTTTCAGAATCAAAATTGACATTCAACCGTCCCTGATCAAAAAAATCAAAACCATTTGATGTCTCCTGATGACTATCATTGGAAACCCCTCTTTTCAAGTAAGCTTCAAGATCTATCCCAAAAAATCTTTGGTTTTCATCCTTTCTATCACTCCCATTTGACAGTGTAGACTCATTAAGAGTCACATTCAGATCCAGTCCCCCAGAAGAATTGGCAGCTTGGACAATTTGTTCGTGCACAGAACGAAATGATAATGGTGTTGACGATGAAGACCCCATGTCATTATCTTCACCGAGTTGATGTTTCTGCACCAAACCCCCTTCCTCCTCACTCTCATCTGAAGGTTCAACATATCATTAGAAATATATTTGCAAATCATTTCAAAGCAAGCAAGGTATATAAATAGAGAGCTATATAGAATCACAAGTAGAGAGTAACTGAACAAACCTTCAAGGTTTATTACCACTACAGGACTACCACCCTGTCGTGATTTTACTGAAACATTTAGATCTGGCGTAGAAGAAGATTTCGAAGAACTCGCCGCATCTCTGCTTTTAATAAGTTGATGGTGTGCTAGCGCTAACCCATCCCCTTCGTCCTCGCTTTCATCTAAAGATACATCAATAAACAATTTCAGTGTAAGCTAGGAAGACACTAATATAGAATGCATAAACAAAAGTACAAAACAAGTAGACACACCTTCCAGGTTTACTATGACTCTTGGACTGACATCCTCCGGAAGCAATTTTTTCGTAATCGACGGGATGATTTCTGTAAGAACAATTTCAGCAGCAATATCAGCATCCTTAGGATGTTCAATAGCCACAGCCCTCAACAACCTAGAATCAACCTGCTCAACGCAAAATAACAAATTCTCAGAGCCACAATTCTAAACTAGAAAATTCAATACACAAACTAAACAAATACCTGTGGGAATATATCCTGCAACGATCTATAGACTGAATTGAAACCCATGATGATCACGATTGAGTTACCTGCAAATGAATAGAAATCGATAAAACCCTAACATGGCGCTAGGAAGAAAATCGTAGAAACCCTAAGTTGCGATAAGCAAAAAAAGTAAGAGAAAATATGAACGTGTAAATTTAGGTTATACCTTGAATTAATTATGGAAAAGATCGATGAGATGAGAATAGAAAGAGGATCGAAGGAGTTCGAAATTGGAAATGAGAATGCGAAGAGATTAGATTAGAGAAAGAGAAGGAGTGAGTGGGCTTGACCTTATAGTATAGTGGAATTGGATTGTTGCACACGAAATTGTGACGCTGTTTACCAATGCAATATGTTTCTGGAAATTAATTATGGAGAGAGAGAGTGTGTGTGAGTAACATAACATAGCTAAGGAATTGGATAGTATTGGAAATGTGTATGAGATTTGGAGGGTGTTTTGGGGAAAGTAAAATGCTTGGACGAAATTTCACGTCATGTTGGGAGTTGAGGTTGTTTGTTTCTACGAAAATGCAAGCTAGAAATATTAAGCGATTAATCTTCAATAGGAGTTTGATCCGCTCGAGGGTAGACATCACACTCGCATCCAAGAAATAACTCAAATTGGGACGATACATATTAGCACCTTTTTTTTACTTAGATTATGTTTGAATATGGTAAAAATTGAATCGAACTGAAATGAAGAGTGGAGTTGGTTGGCTGAGTATAATGAAATAAAGATATCATTCTATTATTTTAGTATTTTATGATGGAACATACCAATTTTATTAGGTAAATTTTTAGTATAGTTGGGGTAATTTACCCCTAATAGCTCTTTGTAATGAAATTTTTGACACATAAACTAAAATTTTAAAATTACATATTAACTAAAAAATTTAAAGAATCAAAATGAAATAAAAAAAAAAAAGAAATATATAACTTAATTTTTTAGTAAGATGTTAGTATGTCAAGTATGAGTGATGATTATCATATTTGATGAAAAATAAGATGTTGAATACATTTTTAAGTGAGAAGAGACATACAAACGATATCTTAAGATTTTTGATTAATATGTCATTCACAAAAATTATTTTATCTTCAATCAACACAACCCTCCACCCTTCACCTCTACCTCAACAACCCTCTGCAATATCCCTCGCTTCTTCGTGCCACCGCTATTTCCTGTGACGTTAAAATTCACTACCGAGTCAATTCGCCCTTCTGCTAAATTCGCCCTCTGTTGAAGATAATTCCCCTGAGAGTTTTAATTTTTCACAATTAGGGTTTTTGATTTGTAGATTCAATTTTTATTTGATTATTTCGAAATCCATTGGTTTATTTATTATGAATTAATACAAATTTTGTTTTTGTTTTGTTCGATTTTAAATAACTGGAGTGTGAAGGAAATCTGCAAAAAAGTTTGATTTTTTTGTGTTTATTTTGAAAATTCATGTTTGCATTGGGAGTGGGAGTGCGTATGATATGTTGGGGATCCTGATTCTGTACAACAAGCTCAATTTAGTGTTGTCAATGAGTGGATCTTTATGAGTCTATCATGTACTCTGCTTAAATGACCATGTGAATTTTCAATTTCAGGCTTTTCCTGCTGAATACGCCCCTATGGTCCAAAGCCCTTGTTGTTGCTGCCTCTGATTATATTGAGAGTAAGAACTCTAATTGATTGAAGAGCGAATTTGGATAAGGGTGTGAGAGTTTTAAAGCGTCTGGTTCGTGAATTTGCTAATCCTCATCAAAATATTCCAAATTTTGATAATTGTCTGGACATGTTAGATTATGTTTGTATAGTCAATTGTGGTCCACTTGGCCCCAAGATCATGCTAGAAATCTCTTTCCAAATTGTACAAGATGGAATTAAAAAATTTGAAGGAAAGGGAATTAATGTAATTTAGTCATTTTTTGTTGTTCCATAAAACATGAATAATTATAACATGATTTGTTATTTCAAGTTGTTTTTTTCTTCTGCCAAGTACATTAGTTTGTTTCAAGTTGTTTTCTTTGTTGTCAAGCAGATTAGTTTCATAAAATAATGTAATAGATGAGTCCATAACAATTTGACTTTTATTAGATACAACATGAGGGATTTTTAGGTTTTGAAAGATTATATGAATTAGTCATGCTATAAATACTCAAGCTCTATAAAACTCAAACTCTATAAAAAAAATGGAGTTTATATTTATGGGAGTGGATTCAATTGTAACTGAAGTTGGTTTTGATGCAGTTTCTTTCAGTTTTATTTTAACATGTTATTTTGATTTTCTCTTCATTGCAATTTTAATTCTTATTTAGTATTACTTTTAACGTAAATTGGTTTCAATATATATCTTCAACCTTTAAAATTGGAAAATGTGACTATTTTAATTAATTATAATTAATTATTTTTATTTTCAAATACAATCTAAAATTTTAAAGGTATTCACAGGTTCATGCATAATCATCCAATAGGTAAATACAATTTAAGCATGAGTCATGACATACATACTAAGCATCATTAATTTTCCATGACTATTTAGACTACTCTTAGTCACATACCAATAATACGATTATACATATACTCAATTAAAGTCGTTGCAACGAACAATTCTCGCAATTAGAATCATTTTGCACTTGGGGAAATAAATGATTTAATTACCTTGAGGCGGGCGGCCCTTGCAATTTGACTTTTCAAGTTACAATGGGCGTGTTGCTGACCGACGGGTCGTGTTCTGCAGAAAAATCATAACGAAACCAGTTTTGTTTTGAGGACTCAAACCCCAATTTCTCACTTCTAAATAACTACCCACCACACATGATCATGAAAATCAAAACCATAGAGTATTAACCATCATGAATAACATACATGCATGTATCAATTACACTCAAAACCCAAAAATCCCAATACTTTTCAAAAAACCCATTTTCCCCAAGTCTCCATCTATGAGACTCGCCTTGGATTGGAAGAAGAACAAGCTGTAGGACTGGATTTTGGAGGTGATGAGGGTGATGAAAATGGAGTTGCATCCAATATTGGATGTATTGGTGTTGGAGCTTCCTTCCTCTATTCTCACATTTTCCTTCCATTCTTTCTTTCTCTATCTTTTTTATTTGGTTTTGAAACAAGAAGGAAGGGTTAGGACTAAAGTGTCCTCTAACTATGTCTTAATTCCCAAACTGCCCTTTAGTCCAACTCTAACTAGTTTGGTTACTAATATTGCTCTAATTCTTTATGTCATAACAAATAAATGAGACATTACATTCTCCCCCCTAAATTAGAATTCGCCCTCGAATTCGAAAACTTACCAGAATAGATGAGGGTACGACTCTCGCATCTCCACTTCAAGCTTCCAAGTAGCTTCTTTCGGAGGAGATTCTTCCCACAACACCTTCACAAGAGGTATATCCTTGTTCCTTAAGGACTTGTTAGCACATTCCAAAATACGAACGTCTAGAAGGATAGGATGAAACGAATCTGGCACGAACTTCTGAAGTTGAGACACGTGGAAAAGGTCATGCAGCCTAGCTAGTGACGGAGGTAACGCCAACTGATAAGCCACCTCGCCTACCTATCTCATGATCTGATACAGTCCCACATATCTCGGACTAAGCTTTTGAACCTTAAACAGACCCTTCAACCAAAGTCTCGGAGTCACTTTTAAATATACATAACAACCTTCATCAAAACTCAAAGGTCTTCTCCTCTTATTCACATAACTCTTTGAACGGTCTTGGGCTTTCTTCATCTTTTCTCGAATCTCTTTAACCTTCTCAATTGTTTCTTGAATTATCTCCGGCCCAAGAGCTCCTCTTTCACCAACTTCTGACCAACACAAAGACGAACGACATTTCCTTCCATACAAGGCTTCATATGGTGTCATGCCTATACTCGAGTGGTAACTATTGTTATATGCAATATCAATCAATGGAAATTGATCTTTCCAACTTCCACCACTTTCAAGAATACAAGCTCTCAACATATCTTCAATTGTCTGGATGGTTCTCTCAGTCTGTCCATCAGTCTGAGGATGACTCAAAGTGCTTAGATTCAATTCCGTTTCTATCTCTCGATGAAAAGCCCTCCAAAACTGAGAAGTGAACCTTGGATCTCTATTTGACACAACACTAGTCGGCACACCATGCAACCTTACAATTTCTGCTATGAAAAGTCGTGCTAGATAAGGCACCTTATGTCAACCGATCTACAATCACCCAAATAGAATCATGACCATTCAAAACACGAGGTAGCCCGACAATAAAGTTACACCACATACATACATTGAATTTTCTGTTACCAGCTGATACACGAGGTATCCTAACAATGTATGTATAGGATATATATAGAGAGAGAGAGCTACAGATTTATTGAAGAAGGTGATGGAGTTTTGGACATAAGAGGAGTTCTTTTGCTACATCAACACCATCCAAACCTCTATTTAGCCAAGGTGAGTCTCTAGTTAGAGACCATGGCAAATTGGGTATTTCTAAAAATTAGGATTTTTGGGGTTTATGAGTTGAATGTTGATGCATACACCTTCTTGATGTTAATTATTATGATACTATGTTAATTTTTGTGTTCTACTGATGTGGGTGACAAGTTAGAAGTGAAAAATGGTGGTTTTTGACCCCAAAACAGAATTGTCATCGTTCTGATTTTTTCTGCAGAACGCGCTCAACGCGTTCCACTGTAAGTTGAAAAAGATTAATTCATAGGATCTCGCTCAGCACGGTGATCCCTCTCAGCGCGCCCTCTTGGAAATAAATAATTATTTTTCCAAGTGCACAATGGTTCTAAATTCAAGAACCGTTTGCTTCAATGACCATTAATCGATGTTATGCATAATTATGTGACCAAATGTACCTTAGATAATCGTACGGTTCGATTATGTTTAATACGTACTAATGATATAATAATTATATGATGACTTTTGGTCTATGAATATGTATCATGTATGTTATGATAATTTATGCATTAACGAATACGTAATGGAATGATCTGGTGTATACTCATCGTATATGTCGATGTCATTGTGTATTTGGACATGTTAGGATCTTTGTGATATTGCATCGTCGGCCTCCACGTGGGAATGATTTGGTGTATACTTCGTGGATGGGATGAGACTAATGACATACCCTTGTGCAATTTCTTTAGACCTTTCCCAATGGGAATGATCAGGTGTATACTCATTGGCGGGAAAGGACAATTGGGCATAATCATCGCTCTCAATGGGAATGATCTGGTGTATACTCATTGATCGGTGAAAGATATGCGGGTACCTGATGGGAATGATGGTGTATACTCATCGTGTTACCAAAAGAATATGCGGGTACTCAATGGGAATGATATGGTGTATACTCATCGTGTTACTGAAAGAATATGGATGCCGATGGGAATAATCTGGTGTATACTCATCGTGTATCGAGGAGATGCTAGTGCTCGATGAGAATGATCTGGTGAATACTCATCGTGGCATGGGGAAAACATTCTCTAGCAGGAAGTCACTATATGTTGCCTTAGTGAGGCTATGATGCCATATAGGTAAGGTCACTTGATTACTCACTCTAATGATGCCATATAGGCAATATCATTGGGCCCTCGTTAGTGTGTTGGTACAATCGAGGTAATCAATTTATTAACAAGTGTATACTTGTTTATTTTTGGTTGTGTGCCTTATTTTTCTCTGTTACCTCATTGGATAGTTATGGGACTTCTGGTGGTGGTGTATCCTTGTTGTGTATTTGTACCCATCCGTGAGATACAACCCCCTATTCTAGGTGGATCCGTTTTTTATGCATGCACCCTGTAGAACCGAGTGAGCCCCTAAGATAAGGAGGCTCACTAAGATTTAGTAATCTCACTCCAAGTCTCTTATTATTTTTTCAAGAATAGGTTGTAGTGGTAGAATTGTTAGATTGATCGATTATCAAGACTACAAATGAGCATATGGCAATAAGACCTTTATAGATGATATCTTTCCGCTTTGCAATGCTGGAGACAAGCTTCTCGGATACATTATAATTGAGATTTTGTATTGTATTCAGTTTTAATTTTTTGTCTTTTTCATATATTTGTATGTTTCTTGTACCATAAATAACATTACCACATATTATTCTAGACATATATGTATGGGGTGTTACATTTGGTATCAGAGCAGGTTGATTCTTGTCCCTGCCATGAAACATCACTAACAACTCTTCTCTCCATCATATGTGCGTATTACTAGCCTAATTTCTACTATCGTAGTATTCAGCCATTGAGACTAGCTACCTCAATGATTGCATATGTGATGGATAAGATCACGGTGGGGCCACCACGAGGATGCGTAAGATCCGAAGCAACTCGAGTGGAAGTAGTAGAAACTTGTTGAGTTGGGAGAGTGTTGGGATTGTTGAGTGTAAATGGAGCGTTTGACGCAAGATAGATGACGACTCAACTATCGCAATAAGGTTTAGGATTATTGGAGTTTCCAAGATTCAATTGGACGAAGTGAGACCTTATTTGGATCTCAATAGCAGTGGAGTAAATTTTGTGAGGAGCTTGAGTAGGATTATAATAAGGGAATTCTAAGATGGAGCGGAGTTGAGGACCACTAGAAATTCATTGTTCAATATCGATGCCAGTGGTAGTTATGACTTGAGAATCGGTTGGACGAAAGACCTTGGGGAGTTTTGACGAGAAAGTCAGATTCTCTGGTTACTCTGGTATGGGCAGTAATTGGATGAGTAAGGTACTACACTCTGAATCATTCTAAGATGTCGTAAGAGGTGTGGATTACTCGATAAAGGTTGGGTAGGAGGAGTAAAAGTGGTGATCTCTAATTGGGTAAACACTAGATACCCGATTAGGGGAGGGCTACTGTATTTTTGTCATTGCCTATCTATGATTAAGTCTTAGAACTACGCTAGGCGACAACTGAAGCAAGTGAGAGCGGAAAATGTTGTAGCCTAAATTTCTTAATAATTATGATTCATTTAACCCCAAGTGATGTCATAGAACTACACTTGGAGTTAGGTAACTTGCAAGTAGAATTTTTAACCCAACAACGAACAAAAAATTGATCTCGTCGTCAAGTCGTCAAATAGATGGATATTTAATAAAGAGAAATGCTATATGTTTACACCAAATTTTGACACTACACTGCATATCTTGTTCCTAATTAGTGACGAAATTGAAATAAGAATATAATTAATGATTTTTATTTTTATTTCGCCAATATTACATATAAAGGTACTAACTTTTTAGTGAAAAATATCTTTTCACTAGATATTTTTTACTATCCAACAAATTTTTAATAATTTAATTAAAAATGATAACGTGTAAAATTTATAGTTTATATTTATTAATAACATATCAAAATTTAATTTAATTTAATTAATTAATTAGTAAAAAATGATTATTACGTGTATGAATCATACAATTCAACCATTTATGTAGTGATTTGTTTTCCTAAAAAATTATAGTTGGTTTAATATGATTTAATGAATAATTTAGCAACAAACATTTATGCCTTGTTTTAGCAACTAAATAATACTACCTCCGTTTTATTCTAAATTATTTTTATTTTTCCCATGTATTAAGAAAAATAAATTATTATATAAAAATGAAAAATTATAAAAAAATTTACAAAAATATTATTCATTAATCACACAGAAAAAATATATTTATATAAGTGAAAGGAGAGAATACTAAACATTTAAGAATTTAATAGAAAAAATTACATTAATTATTCATTGATATCGTAAAGTGACATGTATTATTGTATAATTTTTTTCTAAAACAACTCATATTAAAAACGGAGGTAGTATAAGATTATGAAATAAATAAAAAAACTTAGTATATTATAGAAAAATAACATAGATAAATAGTATTTGAAAGCACAAGTTTTTGATTTTTGTGTGTGCATAAGTACATAGTTAGCCTGAAAAAGAAATTTAAAAGAAATTTATTTATATAGTGAGTTCCTCAAAAATCAACCTCCATTACTAAATGTTGATAAAATGAATTTTATAATGTGATGCACAA
Organism: Vicia sativa; assembly: GCA_021764765.1. NCBI lineage: Eukaryota > Viridiplantae > Streptophyta > Magnoliopsida > Fabales > Fabaceae > Vicia > Vicia sativa. The sequence continues at coordinate 89,682,866 of CM038797.1, read as the reverse complement.
AGAAATTAGGGGTTTTAGGGGGGTTTTAAGAGCACCTAAAGGCGATGCATCAGAAACGGTGCAGAAACGTTGTCACCAATAACATGTGATTACAATCAAATTAGGGGTTTTAAGTTAACAGCACCATGTTCTCCAAAACCAAAATCAACACTTTCTTCCACCACTACCTCAACATTCACACTCACACAAGATCAATCTCCAGTCTCAAAGTAGTATGGCGCAAAGACCCATCACTAGACCAAGCCATAGAACACGACAAACGCTACAAACAATGTGCACGCGTCGTCAAAGAAGTCCTCAACGAACCAGGCCAAGTTATCCCTCTCCGCTACCTCGATAAACGCCGTCAAAGGATGCGGCTCAAGGTAAAAATCGATACTTTCTTGAACCAAAACCCTTATTTGTTCCATGTCTATTACGATCGCATTAAACCCAAAACCGAACCGGTGAAATTCATTCGGCTCAGTGATCGGCTTCTTCGGTTTATCGAGGAAGAAAAACGGATTTTTAAGGTGAATGAACCGTTGATTGTTGCTAAGTTGTGTAAATTGTTGATGATGTCGAAGGATAAGGTTGTTAGTGCTGATAAATTGCTTCATGTGAAGAGGGAATTTGGGTTCCCTAATGATTTTTTGGTTGATTTGGTTCCGAGGTATCCGGAGTATTTTAGGTTAACTGGTTTGCCTGGGGAGGGAAAATCGTTTCTTGAATTGGTTGATTGGAATCCGGAGTTTGCGAAATCGGTGATTGAGGATAAGGCTGAAGAGGAAAGTAGGGCTACTGGGATTAGGGTTAGGCCTAATTTCAATGTGAAGCTTCCGCCGGGGTTTGTGTTGAAGAAGGAGATGAGGGAGTGGATAAGGGATTGGATGGAGCTTGATTATGTTTCTCCATATGAGGATGTTTCGAATTTGGAGCAGGCTTCGAGAGAGATGGAGAAGAGGTCGGTTGGGGTTTTTCATGAATTGCTTTCTCTTTCGTTGTATAAGAGGATTCCGGTGCCGATTCTAGGAAAGTTTTGTGAGGAATATAGGTTTTCAAATGCGTTTTCTAGTGCTTTTACGAGGCATTCGGGGATATTTTATATGTCTTTGAAAGGTGGGATTGAGACTGCGATGTTGAGAGAAGCATATGAAGGGGATAAGTTGATTGACATTGATCCATTGCTTCAGATAAAAGATAGATTTGCGGAGGTGTTGGAGGAGGGTTGGCGGGAAAGAGTGGAGCAGTTGAGATTGAAACAAGAGAAAATTAAGCAGGATATGGAACTTGTGGCCACAAGAGTTTCTGAATGATAATATAAAACCGACACGTAGTTATATGAAGAGCTTTCAATTTGGAAATTCTCGGGAGAAAAAAGCTTGATCGTTGCGCTGGCGAGTACATTTCTTCTTACTTTTATGTCTGTTAGTCTTTAGATGCACGGATTGTTAAAGGAAAAATTAAAAGTTGCTTCTTAGTGCTGTGTTACTGAGAAATGCTTCAGTAAAATGTTCTTGGCTTAGCTATATTATAACTAGAGATCAAAGTTTTTTGTCCATATTTATGTTGTTGAGACTGATTTCATGTGCGTACTCTAACACCGTCTTGTAGATGTGCACTTCTATCATAAAATTTACATGTTATTTATTTACACTAATCAGATACACACCTTGTCACACTTCTCAACACTGTTAAAAAAGTTGTTCAAAACATTGTTCAGGAGTAATGTTGGTGGCTTGAAGTTGAACCCCTATTTAGAGTAGTTTGTGTTTACCTACAAAGTCCACACCAAATGGATGGGATGAGAAATGAAACAAGTTGATAAATTTACAAGTATTTAAGGAGCCAATGTGAACATTATATCACTTCATGTTCAGAAAGAGACACAGCATGAAGAGAAACAGTATTTTTAATTCAGTAACTCTGGTTCTCACATTTCTTACATTTGTGCTGAAAATGGAGAGCCATATCGGGCCACCGGTTATTCACCTGCCACCACCGTCTTATCGCCCGCTCTGTGGACCTCAGCTAGCACTAGTAAGCTATGCTTGTGGCATGTTATCTTTCACTCCAGGATCACATCCTTCTCCAATCCCGCCCCACCCTCTCCTTCATCCCTAGACGACGACGAAGGACATCAGAGTCACCAAGATGAGGGACATCAGAGTCACAACCACACCCATGGACATAGACATAGACACCGACACCACAGAACTTCACAAGAAGACAACTGTTGCCGGTGGGCCAGAGACATAGACAGCCGATGTGTGTGTGAGATTCTAGTTAAATTGCCTCTTTTCCTCACAAGGCCTTTGCATGAATACACAGTGGTGATTGGAGAATCTTGTACGGTCACTTACTCATGTGGTGGACCAATATGATGGGGGCAAAAACAAACTTACAAATGGTGATGCCACCAAAAAAGTGTAGTAGTGGAAAAGAATCTGATGTTGTGTGTTTGGTATTATTGGTTGAAGTTGTGGTTGTCTTTTCTTATTCCTAGCCTTGTTATTTTGCTACCTGTGCTGTTCATTGTTTGACTTTCCAATTTAGTTATATGAATACCATGTTTACTCTCTGAAACTTTTCAATTTAGTTATATAAAAATCATGTTTACTCTCTGAAATTTATATTTAATGTGTAGTAAGGTTTCCTAATAAATTCTATATATGATTGATATAAAGGCAAAGACATTGGGGCATTTAGTTCACATTTTTGTTGTGAACATATCAGTATAATAAAGTTGTGAATATCTTGAGAGAATAAGAAAAATAGAATGACCCTTGGTAATAGTGGAAAGGAGAGAATAAAAAGAGTGTTCTTATCTCCTTTCCTATATATGCGTGGCACACAGTTGAGTGGTAGTATACATCGTGATTCTTTAGAAAGGCTTATAGGGGACATGATGCAAGTGCTTTCAAAATTACATAGACAATATACTCTATACACACAATGGCAGTGATACTAGCTTGTAGCAGAAAAAAGAAACTCCACACGAAAGTATGGCAAAAAGAAAAAAAAAGAAACTCCACACGAAAGTATGGCAAAAAGAAAAAAGAAGAAAACATTTTAAAAATGTAATAAAGTTCAATAGAAATGGAATAAAAATGCACAATATGGCCTTAAGCTGTGCTTAACTGGTCTTACTAAAATACAGACAAAACAAGAGTAAAAAAAACTAAACTATTAAAAATCTACTTAAAGAGAACAAGTTACATATCACGCCATCAGAGCATCAGAGCTTATAGATATACAAAATGTCAATACCCATCAGAGCTACAATCGATGAGATATAAATATGCAAAATGTCATCACAGTCACAACCAACGAAAAATAGATATGCAAGAGAAACACCAATACCACAAATCGATTTTATGATTAAAACTTTTCAATCCGCTATTGATTAAAATAGAATTATAAAAACAATAAGAGAAACAAGGCCGACCCAATAAATTTGAGAATTTAAGGTAAAATTTTAAAAATAAAAATATATATGAAGAAAATTTATATTAGTTTTTTTTTTTTAAATAGAAGAAACCATCAATGGATTTCTTAAACTATTATTTTTATAATAAAAAATTAATTAATATTTTTCAAAACATTAAATTATGAGTATTAATATGAAATATTTCAATAAATAATAATTATATTTTAGTAAAATTATTAAATTCTCAGTTTTTTTAAAATAAATTTTCAAATATAAAAAATATTTAAATTTATGTAATTCATTTAATTTTATTTTTTATTTTTAAACCAATAATAATAATATCAATTAATTTAATATTTATTGAAATAATTTTTTCTCTGATAAAACTATGTTGTTTTTAATTTTAAAGATAATAGAAAATGAGGCGTTTTCACTTTATAAAATTTTATATATAAAATTTTATATTCTTAAAATTTTAAAGCAATTGTCTTCGTAATCTTACCGTACCTTTAAATTAACTTACGGTCTATTTGGGAGTTTGAAGGAGAAGAGAGGGAGGATTTTGAAAAAAGAGAGTGATTGAGTGAAAATAATCTAAGGGTTTCATTTTGGAGGATTTTAGAAGGTTAACTTTTATTCATAACACCAAAAATTCTCTTATTTGGGAACTCAAAATTTATATTAAAAAAAGGTTTTAAAGGGTTTACATAAATTTTCCAAATATATTTTATGTTGTTATAGTATTCAAATAAATCAACTACCTAACTAAGATTTTAATATACCACTAAACACCCTATAATAACCCTTCAATCAAATTCAAATTACACTTAATAATGCCCTTTTTTGTAATTTGCTAAATAACCAATTTATTCCGACCAATCACCTTTCTTCAAAAAGCCAAGTGGCACACATTTCACTAATTGTCCCTTGGATGGCAATGTAAAAATATCATAAACACACTTTATCTGTTGTGTATTTCCCTCCACCCTTTCAAAACTCTTTCACTTCCTTTAATAAAAACCCACTTTTTTCCTATCATAACACACCTTCTCAAACTCTCCTTCTTCGCTCTCTTTCTAGAAACCCAAAGCTTCACCCGAGGTATGTCAACACATTCTCTTCGTTTCCTTCTTCACTTTCGCTCCTTTCCTTCTTCACTTCTGAAGACCGTGCATGTTCTTTGGTGGTTTCTTGAAAAGTTTGCATTTTTTTGCTTCCACAAATGGCAGTTTATGTAAAGTTTTGATTTTTTTGGTCTTTTTTCATTCTTTGTTCATAAGTTTAACACTTATTTCCTTCATTATCGAACTTAAATGCTTGTTTTAATAAAAGTTTCAATTTTATGCTTACCACACATTGTTCCGTTTCAAAATACTTTTATGTGTCAAGTTTATTTTTTTACCTGCACACGTTTTGGATCCAGTTTTTAATGGTCTTTTTCATGCTTTTATGAACAAGTTTAAATTTTATGGGTTAAATGTTTTTTTACAATATGGTTTAAATGTTTTGTGATCTGGTTTTGACTACGTTTGGAACTGTGTAAAGTTTACTTTTTTATGTTTGAGTTAATGTTAAAACAATTATCTTTAGTTTATTAAACAGTATTTGGAACTGGTTTTTTTTTATGCTCTTACCTTCATTCTATTTCTTAAGTGTATTACGGTATTTATAAATGCTTCTTTTAAGAAAAGTTTACGTTTTTATGCTTACTATCTCATTTTTCCGTTTCAATATGTGCTTACTAGCTACATGAAAACTCTACTTTTCATAAAAGAAACTCTAAACAACTTACATATCATCTCTCTCTCAATGTCTTATTACAAGCATTTTATGTGTACTTTATGTCTAATAGTTTTGTTTTTGTCAAAGTAAATTAAATAATAGTTCAAAGAATACTTTACATATTATTCTGCCTCATTCATGATAATAGTTTTGTTTTGTCAAAGTAAATTAAATAATAGTTCAAAGAATACTTTACATATTATTCTGCCTCATTCATAATAATAGTTTTGTTTTTGTCAAAGTAAATTAAATGATAGTTGAAGCAATAATAAATCTGTTTAAATAGATGCACGAAATGACACGCCCACTTCCCAAATTACACAATGTTTGGGCCGATTATTAAGTTGTGTTTCATGCACTTTACATTATTTACATACTCGATGTCGATTTAATTGTTTCATATGTTTTAAGCATTCAATCACATTATATAAGCGCAATGATGGTAGCTTCATACAACTTTCATTCTTTTGGATCCTTTTGTCATTAACCCTATTGAATGTTGTTATCCTTGATAGTGTTCCATCTCAAGATGTCACGACCACCAATCATGATTCTTGATTTGAAACCGAACTTAACGTTTGGAAGATTGCTTGCGTGTGGTGGACTTATGGATTGTAAAGGAGCGCAATGGGCATCTTGAAGCTATTATCCAAGATGCAAAAGTAATGTTTTTTACACTTATCAATTTCCTTTTCTCATGTCCATTATAACTTATTAGTATTTGGTCCAACTTTTGTTGATAATAGGTGAGAAAATCCATGTGCTAACAAGGTCTAGAATGGAGGTTTGGACCAACACATTGCGGGATAATCGGACATACATGGTTTATAATGGCGAAACTTTCTTGAATGACTTGCCCACGAAAGTTTGTGACAACAAGTACAAGTTGTTTTTAATCGTACCCACGCCATTGACATCCCGACATCCCACAAACATGTTTCCATTTCAAGTCCTTTCTTGAAATTTTAAATGGAGATTTTGTGGTTGATCGCCTTTATGGTAAATCATACCTTTACCCTTATTGTCATGTTACATTTTACATTAACTCACGACTTGATGATTGTAACTATTATTTATTATCAGATATCATTGGTGTTGTCCAGCAAGTTGTTAGGACTCAAGTGGCTGGAGCAAACAAAAAGGCTTTTGTAAACCTCACTTTAGCTGATGAATGGTATATTCCTTTAGGATCTCAATTTATCGTGAATTTTTTATGGCTACATTACTAATTTGCATCCTTTTATATTTTTTTTAGTGGTTCTGAACTTGATGTAACTCTCTGGGAATCCTATGCCAACCAGTTTATGAACTATACCTCGGAAAATGGACAGCTCGTCCTCATTCTAACTCACGCTTGGTGTCGCCAAAGCTCATGTAATATTTTTTCCTTTTTTTCTCAACCTTGTATGACAGTACATTTTTTTGACTCACTCTTTCTTACAGCCACTGGAAAGTTGAACATGTCTAATGCATGGCATGGATCAAAGCTGCTCCTTAACCATGAACACCCTCAAGTTGACCAGTTCAAAACAAAGTAACTTATCTACTACCTATTTTTGCAGAAAACAAAACGATGAAGCTTCTTAACTTATGATGATTTTTTTATGAACATGTCTACTAACATAGAAATTTGCATTATGTCAAAGTTTAACATGACTCCCTATTTCCTTGTAGGTTTCTACAAGGGAATTTTGATCATCCTGCATCCCAGGCACTCTCTCTCAATACATCCTCTCAGGGTTCAGTTGACGACAGGGCTTTCTCTTTTATAGGGGATGTTAAAAGCATCGAGGAGATGATCACTCAGCCTCAGGTATACAAAGTTTAAGTAACATGACTCATACATTTTATGATTTGCATTTTATGACTTACTTCACAGTAAGATTTTTTAATGATGCCCATTTTCTACATAGGAGTCCTTTTGCAATACAGTGGGAGAAACCAAGAGGTTTAGGGCTAACCCGTTTGGGTGGTATTACGAGGTATGTCCAACTTGTAACAAAACCAACCAAAATCTCGTGCCCATTCCAATGCAACTGCACTAACGGTTCTCCCAATTACTAAGTAACCATCTTATCACTTTACACTCCTTTATGATGGCATTAATCACACACTTTCATTATACTTTAAGTTCTCATTAATCTATATTTTTAATGTTAGGTATAAAATTGAAGTTGAGGTGGAATGGGAATCAAGATCTGCAAACTTTGTGTTCTGGGACAAGGAATGCATTCCTTATGTTGGGATGTCCGCTCATGCCCTTAGACGCTAATGAAGAAGGTTTGAAACATATACAACACATTACTATATAACATACATACTACAAATGAAAACATATATTTTGTGATTACTATCTTTTAAATTTCTACTAAGTCCATACTTTTTACTACATCAATCATATATACAAAATATTATCAATCATACTAAGAGAACACTATTACATTCCTGAATCAATAGACTAATGAGGATCATCCAAACATTTACCCGATCACTTGGACCATCTTTTGGATAAGAAGTTTGCTTTTCGTGCAAAATACCGGCCGTACTATAGACAAGCATCATTTGTTAGATTAACTCAAGATCCCGATGTTATCAAACAAATTGAAGATGCAATTGCGATTCTTTCGGTATGCTAACTTTTGTATCTCTAATTTTATTTTACAATGACAAAACGTTATGTTATGTACAAAGGAGTTTATGTTTCATGTTTTTATCTAGGCTGCCATTGCCATTGACATACCCACAACTGAATCTATCAAGGAAAGGAAAAACTTTGTCTTGAAGATGAAATTGCTTCGATCAAATCCCAACAAACATTGAAGGTGCTAAGGAAAGGCGTTCTTTGCCTAGAAGATGACAATGGAATTTCACACCAACTCAAACAACTAAGGAAACTGTATGCAATTATGCATTTTTTAAATTAAAATTATAGAACTCTAACATTGTTCCTAGGAAACTAATACTCATTTCTTATTTGCTTAGACAACAACTTGACCTGGAGCCCGGCGTAGCAACAACAACACTCCTTCTAAGAGGTTATCTCCATCTGTTTCAACCCGATCCGAAGCCCCGATTTTAATTCACCAAAACTCTCGCCACTAAGTCTGCTAGGACCAAGGGTGGTAGGCACAACAAAACAACAAGAATTGAAAGTTTGGCCCTACTATGTCATATGGCGCTTTACTTTTTGTACACAAGTTGTTTGTGTAGATTCACCATGAAAGCTACTATGTTTGATTGCCTTATTTTAATTATCCTAATGTTGTAATCATTTTTGAAACTATGATTTACAACAATGTTTAACAACATTTTAAATTTTGTGTGACCAACTTCTTCAAGTTGTTTTGTAATGATCCTATCCATGGGTCTAAAACTCATGGCCTTCATTTTAATGCATTATCTATTTTGACATCTATGCCCTTTAGAATTGTATGTCACTGTTTTATATTCTACATTCTATCAGAAGTGATTTTTATCAATGTTTTGCTATATGAATAGTATATGTGGTCTATTTTATTCAATATTGAGAATGTTATTTGAACATCACATTTTCAACACCTTAAGACACCATATACAATGTGTGGTGTTTAGTTTAGGTTTACATATATCATTATTCTTCAATATTTTTCAACCAAGCATGTGCATTAAAATAACTCATAAAAATTCAACACTTTATATTTCTTTCCTCTTCTTATTCACCCTATAAGTGAATTAATATATTGATTTTAATTTATATGGATCTAAATCCTATTTGTAATTAAGAATGAAACTTTGGATTCTATCACCTACAAGCTAATTTAACCATAGTTGTATTGACTTTGACTACCAGAAAAATAGCAATACGGCATAAAATATAAAGAATGTAATTAAATATCATATATTCTAATCTAACTTGCAAATGTAAGACGTCCAATTTGTCACTTCTCCTAAAAAGCTGTCATCTTTGATAAACATGGTAGTCTATATAAGCTCCTAGAGTGTGGTAAACTAATTTTTTGCCACTACTCCACAAGTCTGCAAGTAAATCAAAGTACAATCCAAACACTTCTTCCAGCCTGTCATCGATAAAGCAACTACACTCATGATGATGATGTATCTTGGGATATGTTTACAATGTACTTTCCTGCTTTAGAGGTACAAACAACAACCTTGGTGTTAATTCAAAATACCTGCTACTCAAATCTTTTTTCAATCACTTGTCTACTCAAGATGAGATGCATCGTTCCCTCTCAACCATGCCATTTCTATAGTCCGGTTACAAACAAATACCACTTTTAAATATTTTTCCCAAGTCACCAACACCAATCCCTTGATTTTTTCCTATCGTTGACTTTTTCTTTTCAATTTGTATGTTTCACCCAAACGTTTGACTGCTTCCATTCTAAAACCAACACGAAACTATGAAATCGGTAATAATGATTAAACTTCATTTATCTTTATACCTATTACATGTTAAATTACTTGCACCATTTTTCTATTTGGTAATCTTATGTATTTATCCACTAATATTACACAATTACTAACTGTATTACCTTTATTTTTTGAAGGAGATGGATGAACATTGGATGCGGATGAATGAAACCAAGACTAAAAACATGTTGCTCAGGTATAATAAGAGTTTCTATTATTCTTAGGGTAAACAAACCATTGTTTCATTTACAACATTAATGGTCCCCTCCTTTTTAGCATTGCCTTTTATTATGCTCAATATTTATTAAGAATAAACATAATGCATTCAACTTGTACAACAATAGCAGTTGTCTTATATTCCAATTCTAACATGTAGGTCAATCGATAACACTACTATTATTAATGATGCCATTTTGTGGAAGAAATTCTCCTCAAAAAGAGCCAGGTTCAGAAGATTTAGCATCCTTAAACATAAAAAATTCAAAAGATTCAAAAATGATATTCCTGTTTTTAACAATCCTCCATCAACATTAAGGATACCACTTTCAAACATTTCTAATGTCCACATTAACATATCACCACATACACAACCATCTCGGTCAGATGGACCATCTAAAATTCTACCAAAAGTAGTGCACTTTGATAACATTGGCACAAACCTGCTTTCAAAATTTAAAAGTGTTGCTACAAGGAGAGAAAATCACAACGCATCTTTCATTCAAACTCATTTCGATACGCCAAACATGATAAACGAAATCCCTCCTGTCATGTAAGTATTGCTACTTTGTTAAATTATATTCTTTTATGTGTATGTCTATTTGTATTAATAATAAATGTACAGGAACTCAACAACACAAACAAATGTTACTAACACGATAAACAAACGTCGCGGGGCGTCCTAAAAGGTTCTTGATCCTATCTTGAACTTTGTAGAAAATTCATCGTATTAATACAACCGGGGTGCAGAATCGTTAGACGGAAGAACCTATCATGTAAGTAACAACACCGATCGGCCATTCCAAATTGAGCATAATATTTAGATTAATAACACTTGCATTTGAAGCGGTAACACAACACAATTTAAAGTTGGTAGAGGTCATCCCGAAAGTTTCTTGGAGTTCCGGATAGAGCCTATAACCTACTGCGCAATGATCAAAATATACTTCCTACACCACTAAATGCAGAAGATCAAAAACTTCCTGAGTAAAGTTTCAGTTTCGTTTATAACATAAACATATTACGACTATTTTTGCTTACTCTGAATTCTAATGTTGTAACAGCCATGTTGATGTTATATCACCTCCATCAAATGAAGCTTCAACTTCAAATACACCCCCCGTATGTCAGACACGCAACATTTTTAAACCGACAGTCAATTTGGATTTTGAAAGTGATGACGACACTGATTCCGACTATGATCCATTCTTAGGTAAGTTTTAACTATTATTGTATTAGTCTGAGCTAACATAACAATTAACACATCAGGATATTAAAACATGTTGTTTTGGTCCAAACCATCACCATCATTTTATCCACGTCTATAATGAAATCCCATAATGCGATTTTCTCATGGTTTCTACAAACTAACAAACATTTTAAAACAACGTTCCGACACATCGGATACGAAAGTCTTGAAGATGACAACTATTTTCCACCTTTCTCAAATCTTGACCAAACTGATTTTATCAATCAAGGTATAGAAGCCAAATAAATTCCTTTATATTCTATTTATTTTTGCTATGTATGATATTAACTCTAATTTATGTCACATATATATTTTTTTACAGTATATGATGATTTAGGTGATGCTTGTATGTGAGTGTAGACATTGCTATGCCATGATGTGGTACCAAGAGAGGAAGGACAAGCACAAGCACTCTGCAGATCCCAAATACAATTTATGTTGTGGAAATGGCAAGGTCGAATTACCATTCTTAAAACAACCTCCACAACTTTTAGCACATCTACTTTTGATAAATCTGCGAAAGATAGTAAAAGTTTCCAAACTCATTTGCGAACATACAATATGATGTTCGCATTCACTCTCCGGTGCCAAATTGGACAACAAATTCAACAACGGTCGTGGTCCACCAACGATTCGCATACAAGGACAATCTTGCCACCGAATTGGTAGTTTATTGCCAAAAGAAGGACAACAACCAAAATTTGCACAACTTTATATTTATGATACGGAGAATGAAGTAAAAATAGAATGGAAGGGCTACGGTATGTATTTTTGTTTAGTTAACTTTTGTGAACATGCCTTTCAATTAAGCTTTTACTTAGTTTAAGTTAACATACATGACATTTACTATTTCTATCTTAACAATTAATTATTCCATTACTTTTCACAATGAACAAAGACAATATTGATCCACAGTTGTGAAGAGTTTGTGTGACATGTTGTACAAATATAATACACATGCTAAGAGTTTTGTTATGGCAAGAGAAAGATTAAACCAAGGCAACGTCCACAATTTGAAACTAAGGTTAATAGCAAATAGAACAACGGATGGAAGAGTCTACAACCAACCAACTGCTTTTACGAGGTTCCGCTTTAATTGTTGGGGACATTGACACGGTGAAGAAAGAGACATCATAATGCAAGAACAAGGGGAGAATTGAAACGCATTGATGAATTTCCGCAAGCTATCTTGCTTTCCAATATCCATTAATATTTCCATATGGGAAGATGGTTATAGACCAAATGTTGCACCGAGATGATGATATTTTGACGATAATCCAAGAAATCGGCTTACTATTAGAGAATGGCTTGCTTTTCGAATACAACACCGTTTGCAAGAAGGCAAAACTCTATTATCATCAAGGAGGTTGTTCCAACAATTTTTGGTGGATGGTTACACAATGCTTGAAGGAGAGAGGTTGAAATGGCTCAGAAACAACCAATCTAAGCTAAGAGTTTCTAAGTATAACAATCTTAATCAAGATGGAGATGAAAGTCAAGCAAGGCAAGCACGGAAAAGAGTCATCTTACCATCTTCCTATGTAGGTAGTCGACGCTTTATGGATCAGTTGTACTATGATGGAATGGTTATTTGTAGTAAGGTGGGTTTTCCAGATCTATTCATTACTTTCACTTGCAATCCAAATTGGCCAAAAATACAAAGCGATCAATCCCTCAATTTGAAGGCACATGACAGACCTGACATACTTGCTAGGGTTTTCAAAATGAAGTTTGATAGCCTTTTGTCTGATGTCACAGAAAAAGGTGTCTTCGGCAAAGTACTTGCATGTAAGTAACTAATACTTTGCTTTTTTTAATTGATTTTCATTTGCTTTTCCATAACATATACTTACATGTTTATTATTAAATTGAATATTACATCCAGATATGTACACAATAGAATTTCGAAGAGAGGCTTGCCACATGCACATTCTTATATTTTTGCATCCATCTAATAAATACCCAACACCAGATGATATTGATAAGATTATATCTGCTGAGGTACCTGATCCGTTGAAACATCCAAGGTTATATAACTTGGTGAAAAGTCACATGGTACACGGACCTTGTGGGTTGGAAAACCCAAAATGTCCATGCATGAAAAATGGAAAGTGTTCCAAGTTTTTTCCAAAGAAGTTTCAGGATGTTACAGTAGTTGATCAAGATGGATATCCTGTATATAGAAGGAGAGATAATGGGTTTTCAATTGAAAAGAAGGGTATCAAATTACATAGCGGCCATGTTGTTCCACACAATCCAAGTTTGCTAATGAAGTATGAAGCTCACATTAATATGGAGTGGTGCAATCAAAGTACTTCAATTAAATATCTCTTCAAGTACATCAATAAGGGTTCAGATAGAATATCAGCAGTCATTGTTCCAACTACTAGCACAACAGAAGGTAATGTCGATGAAATCAAACAATACCTTGATTGCAGATACATATCTCCAAGTGAAGCATGTTGGAGAATTTTTTCTTATTCTATTTATGGAAGGAAACCAGTTGAAAGATTGTTTTCACTTAGAAGGAGAAAATTCGTGTACTTCAAGGATTTTGAACAAATTGGCAATGTCTTACTAAAGGCAAGTGTAACTGAATCGATGTTTACATCATGGTTTGCTGCAAATAAAGAATATCAGGAAGCCAGGTTATTGACATATGGCCAATTTGTTTCAAAATTCGTTTACATCAAAATACTAGATCTTGGAAACCAAGGAAGAGAGGTTACAACATAGGACGATTAATTTGGGTCCCTCCCACAGGAATTGTATTATATGAGGATGTTGTTAGCGTTAAAAAGGACCAACCATTATGATGATCGAAAACTATTGAGGATTTAAGCATAATAGTTTCCGTGAAGCCCCTTTGCCATGGGTTTTCTACAAGATGACAAAGAATTTATTGAGGCAATAAAAGAGGCATATAATTGGGGTTCGGTGTGTTTCAAAACTTTTGTTACCATGTTGTTATCGGCTTCAATGAATCGACCGGATCATGTATGGCGAAACACTTGGATTTTCTTATCGATGGAATTCTCTTTGAACAAAGGCGTTTGTCAATGAATCCGGTAATTTTCGATAATTTCTATGAATTATAAGGCAATTTTAAGTGAACATTTTATTAATATATTCAAACAATAATTTGTAAACGATCATTTTATTAATATATTCAAACTCAACTCCTTGACTAATAGAATTGTCTCTCACCGAAGAATTACAACAACTAACTTTGATGGAAATAGAAAACAATTACAAAAAATAGAAGGAGCTTAAAAGAATTTAAACCAATGCCGTATCCAAAAGATTATGTTCTTGACTTTCTTGAAATCGATTGATTTATGATGAACGTAATCACGACATTGCAGCTCAGACAACAAAATTTCAAGAACTCTTTCAAGCATTAACAGGTACACATTTTTTAATGTCAACTTCTTTATATTTATGGCATTAGTGCTTTTATCTTTGCTTGATTTGTTAAATAACAGTGATGACAATGCCACTTTTTGGAATATGTTGCATGAAACTTCATTCTGGGTTAAATTTGGATAGATATCATGCTAGCATTTACTTAGCACGTCACATGAATGTTTATAATTTTTTTATACATGCCTTCTGTTACATATGTAACACCAACCTATTAAATAAATTTAATATTATCATTACTCTAATTTTATTCATTACCAATGCTTTGTTATATATAATTTAATTCTGATACATTTTATTTTCTACAATTGTATTTCAAGCATATATCTAATTCACTTATTTTGATACTAATAAAACCATATTGTTTTATCTTCAGATGAACAATTGCAGATTTTTAATACAATCATGGATGCAGTTACCGAACAAAAAGGAGGTGTATTTTTTTTATATGGTTATGGTGGTACGGGAAAAACTTTCATGTGGAACACACTTTCAGCAGCACTACGCTCAAAACGTGATATAGTCTTGAATGTTGCATCAAGTGGGATAGCCAGTTTACTACTACCAGGAGGAAGGACCGCACATTCTAGATTCAAAATTCCAGTTCCATGTCTTGATTCATCTATTTGTGATATTTCAAAAAAATCCGACCTAGCCGGTTTGTTGGAAGTTACCAAGTTGATTATATGGGACGAGGCACCAATGGCGAACAAATGGTGTTTTGAATCCTTGGACAAATCATTGAAAGATATCATGGGAACAGTTGAAAACCTTGTGAACAAATTTTTGGTGGTAAGGTTGTTGTCTTTGGTGGTGATTTTAGACAAATTCTTCCAGTTGTACCCAGAGGAACTAGGTCAGATATTGTGCACTCTACAATAAATGCATCATATATTTGGGAACATTGCAAAGTTCTAACCCTTACAAAAAATATGCGATTGGTGTCTGGATCAATCAATAACAATGCTGAAGAGATAGAAAGTTTCTCAAAGTGGATTTTAGATGTTGGAGATGGTAAGATCTCGTAACCAAATGATGGATATCTTTGAAATTTCTATTCCACCTGAGTTACTTTTATCGGATTATGAAGACCCAATAGAGACAATTGTTAACAATACTTATCCTAATCTCATTGAGAATCTCAAAAATCCAACATATCTTCAAAGTAGAGCTATTTTGGCTTCAACCTTAGAAATTGTTGATGAAATCAATGATTACATAACTAATCTTCTCGGTAACAATTTTTATATTTTATGTCTAATAAAACTTTTTAACATATACATTTATATGATACATGACTTAAATTATGCAATGTATATTTTAGGTGATGCAAAGGAGTACCTTAGTAGCGATTCTATTGTTAGATCAGATGCGAATGACAACGAAGCATTTGAGCATTTGACTCCTGAATTCTTAGGGTGCTTGAAAACTTCTGGTTTGCCAAATCATTCCATGAAGTTAAAGATTGGCACAACAATAATGTTGATAAGAAATCTGGATCAATCAGAGGGCTTATGCAACGGTACAAGATTAAGAGTAACTAGGCTTGCAAATCATGTCATCGAGGCAAATATTATTTCAGGTACCCATGTTGGAAACACTATTTACATACCAAGAATGTCTTTGTCACCTTCTCAGTCACCTTGGCCATTCAAAATTATAAGAAGACAATTTCCGATTATTGTTTCTTTTGCGATGACGATAAATAAATCTCAAGGTCAATCATTAGACTATGTTGGTTTATACTTGCCAAAATATGTATTTAGTCATGGCCAACTTTATGTTGCAATGTCAAGGGTCAAAAGCAAGGCTGGTCTGAAAACCTTAATTCATGACAAAGATAAAATTCCGTTAAATCAAACAACAAATGTGGTGTTCAAGGAAGTCTTTCACAATGTTGTTTAGGTAATGTTATTTTTTTTCAACATCTTTTTCTTTTAGTACATTCTTAATAATTACAACTACAACATATTTTTTTTTATCTCACTCCTTATTTATCTTCTTTTATAATAGTCACCTTTACTTGGTTGTATCACTTCATCTGTCTCTTCATGAAAACATTAAGGTATTCATAATCACTTTAATTTTCGTGTTTATAGTTTAAGAACAATTATGTTTATTTATTTATGAGTTATAATTCTAAAACCTTATTATTCTTTTTTTTTTCCAGGTCACATCCCAATTTCTTTCAGCAGGATTGTCATTATCTACTATAGACTCCCTTTTTTCTTATTCCTTTTGTGTTTATCCTATGTCTATGTATCCACAAAAATCCACAAACTTTTTAAGTATTTATCAAAACTCATATTATGATTATAATTAATCATTCAATATCCTATACTCAATATATTCTTTTAATAAATTTATTTTCATCTTAAGCAACAAATATACCCGTGCGGACGCACAGGTCACCTACTAGTTTAAAAAATATAATAATGATAAACATTCCTTTATCGTCCTATACAAAATTATATTTTCAAAAAATGTCAAATATTTTCCTACATATATTTTTAAAATTAGTTTTCGAAAGCTTTCTCTTCCACTTCCCTCCAACCTCGCAAACATAACCTTAGTTTGTTCGCCTGAGTTGGCAATGGAGATTCCAGAGTTCTAATGAATTCTTCTAATAATAAAAAACTATGGTGATTGTAAAGTTAAATTTAAAGGGTTAGAGGGAAACTTCTACAATGTTTTCGACAATAAAAATGAGGTTTTTGTATCGCAAGATGAACAACTTTACAACAAATGATTCAACTTGTTTTAAGATTTTATCAAATACATATTCAACAAAATCAAACACAACTCTTTTCATATATGATACATAAGTCTAGATCATAGCACCACACAAAATAGTGCATACGACATTAGAAAATATTCATTATGTACAAAATCAAAGGATAGTCGTACCACCATGCAAAATAGTGGTGTTTGGTTGAGGCGAATCCATGTACTTTTCTAGTTCCAAAGATAATACTTCAGTACTAGCATCTAGAGCATTCTCTGAGATCATTGAGGAGATTTTAGAGATTGACTATGTTTTTTTAAAGTGTCTTTATTTAGGTGCAAGTAGATTGATAGTAAAACTGGTGTAGAAACCGATGATTTAGGATTCACAAGGGTTTCTATTTGAAAGGCAACTTACAAGAAGGGAACATTCATCATGGCAAACCAAGCAAAAACAAGTTTTTTATGTCACTGATTGTTGTACCCCAAAATTTACCCTCTTCATTTTGAAGTTTCTGGCTTATAATTGAATTATCATAAACATTCATGCATGTACATGCATAGCATTCATCATATGGTTAACTGGTTCAAGGTATTCTGGATTGTGGAAGAAACTATGTGTTTCGGCTATCTCAGATCATTTCGAGCCAAAAATCGATATTTCTCGGTTCGTATGGCTATCGCGAGATTTTCCGGTAAGAAGGCCATTTTTGTTTGATTCCATGAGCATTGGTATCATATCAATTTATTCTCCAATTTATCTATTCAGATTGGAGGTCGTTTCGTCAAGAAAAAGAATTAATCTGCTTATTTCTCAATAAAGTAAATTTTGGGTTCTTAGTGCGTTTAGGGCGCTCCGGAAGGCATAACTCTCAGTTCGTCCAGTATTTTTTGATGATTTTTGACAGGAAAGTCCCTCTCGTTATTATCTACAATTTTCGTTCACGATCCAGACACAAATTATGTGAGTAAGGTCCCCAAAGGAATTGATTTCTCAAATGGATTAAACTGAATTTTAGTATTGTACCGTGCGCTTAGTGCACTGAAACCTTCATAATTCCTAGCTAGAAAAATGAAACTGAGTGAGGCCGGTGTCTAAAATTCTGTATCAAAGTCATCTCCGACTTTCAGTTTCAATTCCAGAGCAAATTCCTTCCCATTTAAGAGCAGTTTTTTATTCTTCAGAGTTATTTTTGGGCTAAACCGAGCAATTTTCATATGATACGCGAACTTCGAAAAATCATATCTTGCTCGATTTTTATCGAAACAAGGTGGGAATAGTGCCAAAAGTTCACAAATTTTGTTGGATTCATATGTCTCAGAGATATTCAAGTTCAAATTTTGATCAAAAGACCCTCGTTCGAGGCAACTTCTCCGAAGTGCGCAAATAAAATTCTGAAAGTGTCAGACACTTGAAAATTATGCTGAAACTTCAAAACTCCGTATCTCCTGGACCATTCGTCTGATCGAGTTAAAATTTTGACTTAGTAAGGCAAAATCGCGTTTCAGACATTTTTCGTTTAGAGTCCGACTTCAAATTCCGCACGGATTTGGCTATTTTGGATTAAATACGAAACAATTTTGGATAATCGTGATTTGGGCTTAATTGTGGATCAAAGGCAATCTAAGACCCAAATTTTTACACTATAAATAAATTTTTGCCTTCACAATTCAAGGACACCCAATCATTTTCATAATTTTCCTCACAAATCTTCAATTATCTCTCAATTTGCTCTCAAACTTCCAAGGACAAAAGAGGAAAATAACTAAAATTTTAACCTTCCCTCCAAAGCCAAAATCGAGCAGCCTCCTTCCTCCACCCCTTCCCGGCCGAAAATACCCTGCTCCCCCGCTGGACCGGACAGCCTCGACGGTCTTCGGCCAGCTCTCCGCCCAGCCGGCCTCTCACGTGCCGAGTCTCCTTCCTCTGTCTCCGACCGCGATCGCGGTGATCTCTCTTCCTCTGTCCGATTCTGATTCCGACCATCTCCATGATCGGACACGCCTCTTCCCGCTGCCACACCGCTCGGACCGGCCTCATCTTCCGTCATCTCGTTCGGCCAAGGCCCCTAGCCGACTAGCCTCTCTCTATTCTTCACTTCCCTAGCTCGATTTCAAGAGGAAGAGACCTTCCTCTTCATCTTTCTTGATTTTCTTCCATAATCCAAAGCTTTCTCCTCCTATTTTCATCAATTCAAGGCTTGATTTGGTATTTTCTTTGAAGAGCACAAGGAATTCCTCTTCAATTTGATTCAAACTTCAAGTTCAAGTATGTTATTAATTCAATTAAGCACTTATTTTATGTTATTTTTGACATTTAGCTTTTCTTGAAATTGAATAGTCAAATTGTTTGCATTTTCTGTGTGGATTCCGATTCTTGAATTTGTTTTGTCGAATTCTTTGATTTGATTCCAATTTTGTGACATTAAAGTGTGTCGGTGTGAAGGAATATTGTACATAACACACATACACTTGTGTAATTGTTTTCCTTTGCATTTAGGCCACTAGTTTGCGCATTTTTGCATCATCTACCACATGTTCATGCATTAAAGAGCATATAGATTGATTAAATTGCATCAGAACATGTGAAACTACCGAGAGGGTAAAATTAATTCGAGAAAGGATGAAAACTTCTCAAAGTAGACAAAAGAGATACCATGACAAGAGGAGAAAGAAACTTGAGTTTTAAGAAGGAGACCATGTATTCTTAAGAGTATCTCTGATCACTGGTGTTGGTCGTGCATTGAAATCCAGGAAGTTGACTCCTCGATTCATTGGTCCGTATCATATTTCTAAGAAATTAGGGACTCTTGCATATAGAGTGGCCTTGCCACCTAATCTAGCCAATTTGCACGATGTTTTTCATGTGTTGCAACTTCGAAAGTATAATCCAGATCCGTCTCATGAGATTCCGATGGACGATGTACAAGTGCGGGATGACCTTACTGTGGAAACTGCGCCTGTGAGGATCGAAAGTCTCAAAATCAAGAAGTTGAGGGGTAAAGAGGTCGCTTTGGTGAAAGTGGTTTGGAAAGGAGTTACCGGTGAAAGCGACATGGAAATTGGAGAAAGATCAGTCGTATCAAAGATGTGTACATCGGTAAATTTTAGAGACGAAAATATTCTAAGTGGGGGAGAGTTGTAACGGCCGATTAATTAAATAATTATTTAATTATGTTGTTAGAAATTATCTGATAACTGGTGTGTTGAATGGTGTGGTTGACACTGTTGTGTGTGGGATAGTGTCGGATTTAATGCTGGTTGAGAGTGTTTTAGATTTATCAATGTGTTGATAAATTATTTAGTTTAGAATTATTATTAGAAATAATAGAAATATTAGAAAATAGAATTTTTACTAATTAATTGGTTATTATTTGAATAATTAAAATAATAAGATAGTTAGTAGAAGGATGACAAGGGCAAGGTGATACTTTTGATAAAATAAGTGAGGATAGAAAAGAGAAACCAATATTAAGGGTCCTAAGAGTAGAAGTGACTATAAAAGAAAATAATGATTAGTATTCTCATTAGTTACGATCGTAAAAACAAGGAAAGAGAAAAGAAAGAAAGAGAAGGAAGAGGCTTTAGAGCAAGAAAAAGAGGAACACCATTATTGAGAACCTAGAGTAATCATCAATTCTAAGGTAAGGGTGGGGTTCCAACTTTCTAAAGGGTAGTATAATCCTAGGTATGTGGGATTTAATGTATTCTTATTTGTGTGAAGGTATTGATTCATGAATTGGTTGTTTGTGTGAAAGTATTGATTCATAAATTGCTCATTGTTGATGATTGATTAATGTGGAAATTGTTGGTTTTGATGTTGTGGGATGATTATCATTAGTAACCATGATTTAAGCATGTTTGGTAGCATTATTGTTGCTGATTTGTGTGTAAGATTATGGTTTTTGGGGTTTTCAAATTGGTAAAATCGCAACTAATAAGTTGCAGAATTTTTTAAAAACAAACAGTGGGAACCGGTGCCCATTATATGGTAACCGGTTACCACGTTGAAAAATAATTTTGGGAGAAAAATTATGAGTGGGTAACCGATTCCCACTGGGAGGGTAAACGGGTTTCCACGTGCGAACAACAGGAGAGTTCTTGTTTAGCGATGCTTGGTTACCACAAGCATTTTGAAATTTTTCAAACTTTAAAAATCATAACTTTGTGTTGGTGTCCGTTTGACGCCGTTCAAACCAACGGAAAGTTAAAATACGATCTTTACTATAAAATGTTTTTAAAACCCAACTCAAATATTTTGAGATTTGTATTTATTTTGGTGTCGTATGTTGTATGTTGTAAACCAATGTTGTCTTCCGTATTGTTAATTATATGTAAAACCAATAATTCTTGTTGTTGATTTTATGATTGAGTCTCATGCATTCATGTTGCATATGTTGTTGTTGTTGTTGGCTCAAATTCTAGATGGAGTGGATACGAGCAAAGTGAATACATTTATTCCCTATTGTTGCCCTAATCCTAGATGGAGTGGATTAGTGGTTAGGTGAACAATTTGTTCATGAAAATGGTGACCCCGATCCTAGATGGAGTGGATTCGGTGGGAATCTTGGTACCACATGCATTATGTCGATGTTGAATTGCATATCATAATTCTATGCTGATGTTGATTGTGAATTTCAATTGTTTGGCTTATGATAGTTGTGTTGTGGTGATGAGGTATTTAAACACTGATAATTATGCATGATAATTTCGTATATCTCTGATTATACTTTTCTTTATATTGTTGTGATATCTCACCCCTTCTATTGTGATGTTGCCTTTACATGGGTAACATGCAGATACTTAGGAGTAGCTCGAGTAACGGGAGTCAAAGAGGTTGCTCTTCTTTTTAGTTCTATTCAAAGTTATGCTATGATACGTAACACTCGGGTTGGGGATAAACGTTTGAAATGCTTTAATTTTTCTTGGTTTCTGTTGTTGATTCCGATAGGAGAATTTAAACTTCAGAATAATTATTTGAAGTTGTTTTGTTGGATTTGAAATATTTCCGCTATTTCAATAAAGTTTTTGATTCAATCTATGTTAAGTTTATTCCAATTATGTGTTATTGATCATATCCATTGATATTTATTTTCTACGATAATTATATAAATATGCTATTTATTATTGCTATCGAGTCCGGCCAAGTTGTTGAGTCTAGTGTGAATATTGTCGTTGTTTTGTTCATTAGTCGCACATAAACACCGTGGTACTTTCTTATTGTTTTAATCACTTGTTTTCATGAGTGGAATCAAAACAAGTGGGGAAACTCATGCTTCTCTCGGATATGCTCATGTATGAACAATTGATTCGGTGAATTGAAGAAGTTGATGGAGGAGGAAGCTCGGTATTTTCATTACTAGCATCCTTGTCTGAGAATCAAGCGCGATTGATGAATTGTAGGTGGTATGTGAGTTTCACAAGTTTTTCAGATGATATTCACGATGTACCGCCATAAAGAGGTGGAGTTTGTTATTGATCTTGTTCACCTATTTCTATGGAGCCGTGCAGGCGTCACTAGCGAATTAGCGATTTGAAGAAGCAGTTGGAAGAGTTGCTTGAGAAGAAGTTTGTGAGACCAAGCGTATCGAGCTGTTGTTGGTAAAGAAGAAGGCGGTAGTATGAGACTTTAATTAATAATAATTGAATAAGGTACCAATCAAGAACAAGTATCCACTTCCGAGGATAGACGACTTGATGGATCAATTGGTGGGTGCACGTGCGTTTAGCAAGATTGATTTAATATAAGGTATCACCAAATTTGAGTGAAGAATGAGGATATTCAGAAAATAGCTTTCAGGACACGTTATGGACATTATGAATACTCTGTGATGTCGTTCGGTGTTACTAATGCGTCGGGAGTATTTATGGAGTATATGAATCGTATCTTTCATGAGTATCTGGATCAGTTTGTAGTAGTGTTCATTGATGATATCTTGATATATTCTAAGTTTAAAGAAAAGCATGCTGATCATTTGCAAATTGTGTTGCAAGTGTTGAAAGAGAGGAAGTTGTATGCTAAACTATCGGATTAAATTCAATGTGTTTCCTTGGCCATGTTATTTCAAGTGATGGAATTGTTGTTGATCCGTCCAAAGTAGATGTAGTGTTGCAATCTCGAAGATAATTTTTCTAGGTTTGGTTGGCTACTATAGAAGATTTATTGAAGGCTTTTCTAAGTTAGCACTCCACGACTTTAATTTGTGTGGGACGTTCAATGCGGAGAAAGTTTTGTTGAGTTGAAGAAGAGATTGACAACTGCTCGGATCTTGATATTGCCTAAGCCTGATGAATCGTTTATTGTGTATTGTGATGCTTCTAAATTGGGTCTAGGTGGTGTGCTTATTCAGAATGATAAAGTAGTAGCTGATACATTGAGACAATTGCGAATTCATGAAAGGAATTATCCTACTCACGATCTAGAACTTGCTGCAGTGGTGTTTATGCTGAAAATTTGGAGACATTATCTTTATGGTTCTCGATTTGAAGTGTTTAGTGATCATAAAAGCTTGAAGTGCTTGTTTGATCAAAAGGAATTAAATATGAGACAAAGGAGATGGTTAGAGTTATTGAAGGACTACGACTTTGGCTTAAATTACCACCCCGATAAAGCTAATGTTGTAGCAGACGCTTTAAGTAGAAAATCTTTGCATATGTCGACTATGATGGTTTGGGAATTAGAATTGATCGAACAATTTAGATACATGAGTTTGGTATGTGAAACGACACCTCAAAGTGTGAAATTGGGAATGTTGAAGATTCACAATGATTTCTTGGATAAAATTAAAGAAGCTAAAAAAATTAGATGTGGGTAGACTTTATGGTTAGGAATGATCAATCGGAGATGGTGACTTTAAAGTAGAACAACCAGGTGTTGAGATTCCGTAGAATTTGTATTCCTGATGATGCAGAGATGAAAAAGACGATTTTAGAAGAAGGTCATAGAAGTGGTTTGAGTATTCATCTGGGAGATACTAAGATGTATAGTGATTTGAAGAAGTTATTTTGGTGGCCTGGATTGAAGCGAGACGTAGCGCAGTTTGTGTATGCATGTTTAACTTGTCAAAAGTCAAAGGTTGAACATAACAAACCAGCGGGGTTATTGGAACCGTTGGAAATTCTAGAATGGAAGTGGGATAGCATATCGATGGACTTTGTGACGGGATTACCTACTACTCAGAGAGGGCACGATACAATTTGGGTGATTGTTCATAGATTAACAAAATCAGCTCATTTTATTCCAATTAGTATTAATTTTCCTGTTCCTAAGTTGGTAGAGATTTATATTTGAGTAATAGTGAAGTTGCATGGTGTTCCATCGAGTGTTGTGTCGGATAGAGATCCGAGATTTACTTCTGATTTTTGGAAGAGTTTGCAGGATGCGTTGGGATTGAAGTTGAAATTAAGTTCATCCTATCATCCACAAAGAGACAGTCACTCAGAAAGGACTATTCAATCGTTGGAGGATTTATTGAGAGCACGTGTTCTGGATCATGGAGGTGCATGGGATAGTCATTTTCCATTAATTGTGTTCACGCACAACAATAGTTTTCATTCTAGTATTGGGATGACACCCTTCAAGGCATTGTATGGTCGGAGGTGCATGACGCCTTTATGTTGGTATGAAACAAGTGAAAGTGTAGTACTTGGACGAGAAATGGTGCGAGAAACTACCGAGAAGGTAAAATTGATTCGAGAAAGGATGAAGACTTCTTAAAGTAGACAAAAGAGCTACTGTGACAAGAGGAGAAAGGCACTTGAGTTTCAAGAAGGAGACCATGTATTCTTAAGAGTATCTCCGATCATTGGCGTTGGTCGTGCATTGAAATCTAGGAAGTTGACTCCTCGATTCATTGGTCGGTATCAGATTTCTAAGAAAGTAGGGACTGTTGCATATAGAGTGGCCTTGCCACCTAATATATCCAATTTGCACGATGTGTTTCATATGTCGCAACTCCGAAAGTATAATCCAGATCCGTCTCATGAGATTCTGATGGATGATGTATAAGTGCGTGATGACCTTACTGTGGAAACTGCGCCTGTGAGGATCGAAAGTCGCGAAATCAAGAAGTTGAGGGGTAAAGAGATCGCTTTGGTGAAAGTGGTTTGGAAAGGAGTTACCGGTGAAAACACGACATGGTAATTGGAGATCAAGATGCGAGAGTCGTATCCAAAGATGTTTATATCAGGTAAATTTTCGAGGATGAAAATATTCTAAGTGGGGGAGAGTTGTAACACCCCAATTAATTAAATAATTATTTAATTATGTTGTTAGAAGTTATCTGATAATTGGGGTGTTGAATGGTGTGTTTGACACTGTTGTGTGTGGGGGTAGTGTCGGATTTAATGCTGGTTGAGAGTATTTTAGATTTATCAATGTGTTGATAAATTATTTAATTTAGAATTATTATTAGAAATAATAGAAAATAGAATTTTTACTAATTAATTGGTTATTATTTGAATAATTAAAATAATAAGATAGTTAGTAGAAGGATGACAAGGGCAAGGTGGTACTTTTGATAAAATAAGTCAGGATAGAAAAGGGAAATCAATATTAAAGGTCCTAAGAGTAGAAGTGACTATAAGAGAAAATAAGGATTAGGATTCTCATTAGTTACGATCGTAAAAACAAGGAAAGAGCAAAAGAGAAAGAGAAGAGAAATAGGAAGATGCTTTAGGGAAAGAAGAAGAAGAACACCATTGTTGGGAACCTAGAGTAATCATCAGTTCTAAGATAAGGGTGGGGTTCCAACTTTCTAAAGGGTAGTATAATCCTAGGTATGTGGGGTTTAATGTATTCTTATTTGTGTGAAGGTATTGATTCATGAATTGGTTGTTTGTGTGAAAGTATTGATTCATAAATTGCTAATTGTGCATGGTTGATTGATGTGGAAATTGTTGGTTTTGATGTTGTGAGATGATTCTCATTAGTAACTATGATTTAAGCATGTTTGGTAGCATTGTTGTTGCTGATTTGTGTGTAAAATTCTAGTTTTTGGAGTTTTCAAATTGGTAAAATCGCAACCACTACCCACGACCCATCTTCTTTGGTGGTAACTTCAATGTTGCCTCCATTGCTCTCTAATTGGTTGACATCTCTTTTACCTCCTCCTTGAGTCTTGACAACTTTGAGCTTTATGTAACCATCTTTATTGTGACCAAAGCGACCACAATTTAAGCACAAAAGATGGAGCCCTCCATACTCAATTTTGTAATGTCTTCTTTTAATTGCAAACATGGCATGTAAAGGCTTTGTAAGATCCACATGAACATACAACCTAGCATATTTTCCTCTTTCAATCTTGAGTGTGTTTCTATCCACCTTCACAGTTGACGCTATCATGTTATTGATGAAAGACATAACTCTTGCATCATAGTATTCTAGTGGAAGACATGAGATTCTTACCCGTACATCGATTTGCTCTATGGCATCACTTGTTGGAAAGAAATTTGGTCTCCACTCCCTTACTGAGAGATAATGATCATAAATCAGCCAAGGTCCTTATAACAACACAATATTTTGATCATCATCTCTAGTAAACAATACCATGAAGTACCCGTTACCTGGATCAACAATGCTCAAACTACCATGTCTTGCCCACATCTGATTCAAAAGATTCTCCAATGCTTTATAGCCGATGCACTTCCCAAGCATCTTCACGATCATTCCTTTTTTCCAAGGACCAACAATCCTTGTTTCTTCCTTTTCTGACAGTATAATCTCCGGACAATCGTATTCACCAATCTTCTGCTCAATAATCTTCATATCTCCGATCTCTGGCATGTTCAAATCTTCTAATTCCTCTGGATGTAAACGTTGTGTTATTGACGACATTTGACCCATCAATAACTCCTTAAACGTGGCATCACTTGCTGCACTAAAGAAAAATCTCTCTCCTTACTCCTTGCAACTCTCCCCTTCTTTCCCTTTGACTTTCTTCGTGCTCCTCTGTCCTCTCTCGAGAATCTTCTTCCTCGTTCCGATTGCCTAGTTGCGAGAACCCTAGCAGAGAACTCATCGTATTCTAAAATTATTTTATTAGATTATAGAGTAAAATTTATTTCCTATATATTTATGCATGTGATTAACTAAGCCAATTGTTCACAGTGATTTCTGGTGAAACAACCGCTAGTCCTCCAAACTATCAAACAAGCGTTATGATTGTTGTTTAATCCCTTTGGTAACTTGCAGGATCGACTAGATTGATCCTATGGGGTTATTGGTCGTTTGCATAAACTTAAACTGCTGGTTAACGTTCAAGGCTTATTTTTAGATGTTTTATATATGTCTCAAGTGTATTTTGATTATGATATTCAATAAATTACTAACGTAATCAAGCAAAGCAATATAAAGATGATTTGAAAATATCAGGCATAAAGACTTCAAATTACAGAAAGTATATAAGTGCAGGAATGTTCAACTGACTTGTGAATGTAAAAGATTTTCAAAGTAAAACATGAAGTGTAAAAACGAGAAATGTAAAAGCAAGTATGTAAAAGTTTTACGGAAAATAATAGCATGAATGTAAAGGTTTCTGAAAAGTAAAAGGCTTCAAACGAAAGGAAAAGCGTTTAGATGCATGGAAAATTAAATGACTTTGAATATAAATGATTTAAATGACATTTATGCAAGATAAAGGTAAATTGAAAAGATAAAGATACATTGTTGAAAGGTAAAAGTGGTGCAATCATCGTACATCATTCGTGCATTCGTTTCCCTATCCATGTGGTATTTTGAATATTCTTGAATTTAGTACAATAGATATGACACACGAAATCCTAACACTAAGACTTCTATTTATACTATTACGACCATATGATCGACTTATGAGAGCTTGCCACGTTTGGACATGCAGAATACTATGCCTCTCTAGCCTCCACGTCTTGAACCGTTTTCAGTACGCATATTGACGTCCATTCATCCGCTCATATTTTGAATTTCAAATATCTAAAGCGCCTTTCGATTCGAGCAGCTGCCTAACACCACGCTTCCACCATTTGAAGCTCCTTCACAATTGCTACTCGAAGCCCCAAGTTTCAATATCTTATTCGAAGAGTTGATTCCTTCGTTCCAAACCATGACATTTCCTTCATTCTAGTGAACATTATTATTGTTTCGTTTGAATTCAATGCTCCTTTTCGAACCATAAATATCAAAATCTTGACCAACAAAATGCCCTTTAAAATATGTATTTGAATCTCTATCGAGAAATACTTATTTTAAATATATCCAAAGATTTTGACATGACCTTGAGCAATTATGACATGTGCATGACTTCCATTCGTCGATCCACGAAGGCTCACAGTTTCGAACTGTGAAGATTACCACGGTATGGTGCGGTTATTAAAGATAATGATTGTCTTTAATCATGCTTACTTCAATGCTTACTTTCGCCATCTTACTCCGTGTCCAACCCGCTCTCCACGTACCTTGGCCTTAGTTGATGATTGTTTCAAATTCCTTACTATAAAACCAGAGACTCGTCTTTTACTCTTTTCCACACTCAGAACCTTTTTCTTCTCTCTTTCTGAAAAACCCTAAAACCTTGACTTCCAACAATGTCTTCAACAACAACATCTCGAGAAAAAGATTTCTAAGAAGAAGACCAAGAACAACTGGAGCGATCACGGAAAGCAAGTTTGAAACTCACCACGGCCAATCGGTGCTCATTCCTCAAGGCATCTCAAAGGAACAAGAACTCCTGTATTCTTCACGGTATTAATCCCACTAACGCCTGCGGAAAGAGGTTTTCCCTAATGGGCCCTCTCACGGTTTTGAGATTTTGAAGGATTAAAACCATATTCCTGTTTGCTATGATTTTAAACCGTTATTTAACAATGGAAATCCCTAGAGTAAAGCGATAATGTGAGCGAACCCTCGCTTCTAAAACCACGGAACCCACGATATTCCCCAAAGGATCCTTTCATTTTGGACTATGTTAAAAGTAATTTCAAACCATTTCGATCTTGTCCTACTCACGATGTAGCATACGGTGGTTTGCTAAAGTAGAATTAAGAAAGCCCATCGATGGGAGGAACTGAGGTATTTATAATCTTCTCAAATTATCGAAACCGGGCTTTACTTACGCCATCCTTTGCTCTTTGCATCCACCGGGATAGTACCTCAACACTTTTCACCTTCGGGAGGAATGGTCACACCACCTTTTTATATAGGCTATCATCGGCCTATCACCAATAGGAGAAACATACATTCGATTACGAGGAACATTCCGGCATTATTGACTTGATATCAAACTAGCTAGCTTCTCCAAGTTCATCGACCATTATCACCGAAGGTGATAGTGTCTCGATGTTGAACACATTGCTTTCCTTACCCTCGGCTATCAAGATATGTCTTTTGCGATGATCGCTTCAAGTGGCTAGCGGGTTCATTCCCTTAGCAAGGGATTTACATGAGAATAGGAGGATTAATTTAAGTGAGCTCTTATTAGTTGACCTTTACGAAAGTCGAGGTCATTGTTTCAAGTTTAAAATCTCACACTCCCAAGAATATCCTACTCATTTGGTCCTTTACGGCTGCTCGATTATGGCTTAACGCCATGTTGAATCCTCACTTTCTCTGCGGATACTATTGTTGACCATGATCCGAAATAGCGGTCGAAATGTTGAAGGCACAAGATTGAGAAGGCTAACTCAGTGATGACAAGGTGATTTCAGTTTTATTTTCCCAATACATTATGCTCTTTTCTAAGAAGAAGTTCGAAGAGACTATGGCGCCTTTTGCTTGAGGACTCATGGACCATCATGGTTCACTATGCCCTTTCAGGCTGCTAAGGTCAAAGAAATTCAAGATATCTGGAAAGCCTTTTTGCTCCCAAGGCTAATCTCTTCAAGGATTACTCCCACTAAAATCGATTCTCCTTTTGCCTATCAACCCAACTTTGTCTCGAGACAATTTGGTTTATGCCGATCCCCGAACCACTCTTTCAAACTCACGTTCTATTACCTCTGTCGAACTTTCAAGGCTAGAAGCCAAAATGAAACGATATCAAGGATTTGCTCAATTCGAACTAATCTCTTTTGAACCATCTTATTTTCCATCCAAAGGTTTCGGATTGGTGGAGTAAATTCTACCAATCTTGTATGTTTGATACTCTCACTATCCAAAATAAAGCGCTGCGTTCGATGTGCGGTACACAAGAAGAAAGGTATGTTCACTCACGCTCGAGAAATTAAAGCTTTTCAAACTTACTTGAAACAACTTATGATCCTACGCTTGGGTCCACGGTATATCGGCGTCCCAAACCTTGAAGGAAAATTCACGAGAAAAAGTCTCTAAGTTCGGACTTCCTTGAGGTATCACACGAGGATAGGTATAGGTTGGCACTCGAAATGCATCCACCTAAGTTTCCCAAACTACCTACCTCGAACTAGCTCGGCTTGGTTTCCCCATACCCTTGGTGGCTTACTTGCAAAGAGATGTTCAAGTACAAATCTCAAAAACTAAAGCCATACGAGGCGTGACATGGGCTCGACATTGGCTCCATAATTTCCAGGCATCTTCGCTCGACCTTTACGCCATGTCGATTCTTTCGAATGAAGGCGCGGTCACGAATGCTTGGAAATCCCAAATAAGTCTTAGTTACTTTATTTTAATATTTGTCTTATGTGTTTCACTTTTCATTATCGAGAATAAAAGCTGTTGCATCAAAGACCAAGGAAGGAAGTAGTTCCCAAACCACTACGAAATTGATGACAATGTACCCAAGGCAACTCAACCATCACTCCTGCACCAACAACAACAAACACCAATGCTCCGACTCAACAACTACTCGAGACTCCAACACCGCTCCAATCGAACAACGTTCCAACCCCAAAGGTAAAAGTTTTACTTTGGCATTTGAAATAAGTTCAAGTCTACAAAAATCTAACTTACGTTCACATTATTTCAGCCTAGCAAACTCCCACCAACTACTCCAAAAAAAGAAACCCGGTGCTAGTGGAAAGACTCTCAAGGTGGGAAAGTTCACCATCGGTTTCTGAAAGAAGCATAAGAAAGGCGTTCCAAAAGACACTAATGTCTCTGACTAGATTCGAGGATGTTGCCCTTCACAAAAATCCAAAATCCACCTTGACCTCCAACGTAATGTTGGAACACATAAACGACAACATATCTGCGGATAATCCACGGGTGAATTCACTTGAATTTTTGACAATGATTATTCGTACCTTAGTTATAAGTTTCTAATCTTTTCTTTTCGTGTAGGATGATTCGACTCGATCCCAACTACTTGACTCCTCCCCAAACAAGCTGCTCCGATCCATTCTTCTCCTCATGGAATTCAAGCAATCGGTGCATAATAAAGGTTCGTCAATATGGCGGTTCAATGGGACCTCGAGCGACCCGGATGACCAAGGCACCGCCTCCTCTCAAGGAGACCAGCGAAGCGATGCTTGAAGATGCTACGAAGTGCCTCAGGAGACTTCACAGAATCTCCTCTCAAATTTCCTCAAGAGAGTGAAAAGGCACCTCATCTTGAAGAAGAAAAAACCAATACCTCCCAAGAGTGAAGATTCAGTGAGGAAGGGTTTGAGGATGAAGAAGGGAAGATGCTCAAGAAGGTTGACGAAGGGCCGGAATCGTCTTGATGGTAATCGGCATGATAATATCAGTAGTGGACTTGATCGATGATGAAGAGGATGAAGAAGCGGACAATGAAGGCGGTGATGTTCCCACTAATGAACCAATGGACGTTGAGTGGATGTCACTCCATTGCGTATGGAACTCGAGTCTTCCAAATGCGGGAGGAGGTTAGCCCTCTTGAAGTGACCCTATTGGATACATGAAGGCTAAACTAGCTCGAGAAACACTCCCTCCCTAAGGCTAATCTTTGGTTCGACCTCCGATTCGGTATCTTCGATGATAAGTCATACTTCTTCACAAGATTGAAAAACCATACTTGATGTGGATTTATTGAAATACTCGAGAAAAGATAGTCTGACTGCTTCGTGATGAAGGGACTTATCAATCAAGTCAATATCGCCACATGTTCCACGGAAGTCGACACCATTTTGTTTGAACTTGATCACGATCGATAACGTGGCGGATGCCTTCTTCAAATGAATCTGCGGCAACAAAGTCCAAGAAAAGCGAAGCGCAATGGGCGCTTATGAACATGCCTCGAAGCTCACTAAGGAGGTTGAAGATCATGCCATGCACATCCGACAAGCTAAAGTTGATTATGATCTTGAGCTCGATCCATTCTTCAATGGGAGGCGGATCCGGGAACTTGACATAAAATTAAGGAAGCCCGGACAACAACTTGCATATGAGTCAATACTTTTGGTAATCAATTGAAGAGCTTGAATAAAGGGCTTGCGGTGAGGCGTTGAGCAGTGAAGGCGGTTGCTATCTTGGAAGGAGAGCTGCTCAAGACAAGCTTGAATCTTTCAAGAATATCTTGATCGATTAAGGAACAATACCCATACGAACTTGTTTATTTAAAGCAATCTTGTATTTTAGTTGAATGTTTATTTGTAACACTTGACAATGCCATTTTGGCAACTAATTTCACCATTTTGGCCTCGAGTTATATGTTTATGATTTACGTTGCTACTATTCGAACCTCCTGCGGTGGTTTATATTTCTTTAAATACTTCCCATTAACCTTTAGGGTTCGTTTGTCATCTTCCAACTCTTGATTTCATACGCATTGTTTGAAAATGTTTTCGCTATTCGAAAAGGTCCTTCTCGATGAGGTGACCATTTACCTAATGCTTTATTTTTCTTGTCCATGGGCAATATAACTTTCCACACTAAGTCATTAATATTGAATGTTTTACCTTTCACCCTTTTGTTATATGCTCTGGCCACTCTCTCTTTTTGCCTCATCAGGACTTCTAATGCATGCAATCTAACTTCATCTAGCTCGACCAACTCATTCATCATCATTTCCCAATATAAAGAAGATGAGATTTCATTTGCCTTTGAATTGAGCGATTGTAGATGAATTTCTACTAGTAAGACTGCACCATGACCAAATGTTAATTGGAAAGGTGTAGTATTAGTAGCTTCTTTGGGAGATGTTCTACATGCCCATAGTATTTGATCTAAAGTCTTATGCCAACTTCTTGGTTTTACCAACATGTTTTTGATTAGACCTATTATTACTTTGTTGGTTGCTTGACGACCATTTTCGAGCATAATATGGTGTTGGCGTTAGCAACTTGAACCCCATTTCTTGGGCAAATTCTTGCATCTTTTACCGTAAACACCGATCCTTGGTACGTGGTTATGCTCTCACAACAACCAAACCTATAGATAATCTTTTTGTACGAATTCGATGATAGTCTCTTGATCTCTGACTACCAATGGTATTGCTTGATCCATTTAGTGAAATAGTCTATTCCTACCGGGATATATTTCGACCTTTAGATAAAGCGGATTGATTTCCCTATTAAATCTAATGCCCATCCTCAAGGGCCATGGCTTAATGATCGAATGCAACTCACTTGCGAGGCGTGTTGAATCCTGCATGTTTTCTTCACATCCTTTAGCAAAATCTATACAATCTTTGAGCATCTTGGGCCAATACATACCATAACGAAATAGCAACCATTTCATTTTATGACCCGCTTGATGTGCTCCACATACCCCATTGTGGACTTCTGATAATGCTAGATATGTCTCACTTTCTCCCAAACATTTTAGTAACACACCTTCTTGGGTCTTCTTGAACAATTCATTTCCATAAGGACATATGACAACGCTCTATATTTTATTTTTCTATCCACATTCAATGTTGGGTTTTCTAAATACCTTATTAATGGATTTCGCCAATCTGTATCTGTTAAAGTGTCTATGGCTAATACTTCGAACCTATCTTTATCACCATAACTTATTTTGATATTCTCTAGATCGATGGTGTAAGTCGGTAGCCATGACTCTTCCTCTTATCTCAATCAAATCCTCTAAGTTTTTAGCGGAGACTTTATAACACGAAGCTAATTGTGCTAGGTTATTTGCTTCTTGATTTTCTATTCTAGATGCGTCTTTGAATGTCCATGTATTGAATTTTTGAGTAGCCTATTAACTATGACGAAATATATCATGATTTTCCTTTATGCATTTGTATTCCTTAGTTATCGCTTGACTACTAACTCGAATCACCCTTGATTTCGACTCTAGTTGCCCCAATTCCAACAAAGCTTCAAGTCCAACAATGGCGCTTCATATTCGACCGTTGTTCGAAACGAGGGCCATCTAACTTATACTTGAATTTTGTTGGAATTTCCTCAGGAGAAATTATGAGAACTCCAACACCATTGCCCTCTCTATGGGTCGAACCATCAAAGTATAGCTTCCAAGGTTTCATTTCGACATAACCCATGATAGGCTGTTCGACCAATGAATGGTCCACAATGAAATCAGAAACTACTTGGCCTTTCACTGCTCTTAAAGGCATAAAAGTCAAAGCATATTCTGTCAAGGCCAATGCCCATTTACCAATTTTGCTATGCATTATTGGCTTGGAAAGCATGTGTTTAATAACATCGAAATGAGATGAAACATAAACATCAACAGGTTTTATATAATACTTGAGTTTCATACAAGAAAAGTATAAACAAAGACACAACTTTTCTATATTACTATATCTAGTTTCTGCATCATTCAACACCCTACTTAAGTAATATATGGCTCTTTCGATGCCATTACTGTCTTCCTGTACTAACATACTACCTATAGTAAGTTCAGACGCAGATATATACAATCTCATGGGTTTTCCCCATGAAGGTGGAGACAAGATAGGAGGTTGAGACACATATCTTTTAATCTTGTCGAAGGCCTCCTGCTGTGCTTCGCTCCATTCGAAGGCTTGGCCTTGCTTTAAACGAAGCAGTGGAGAGAAAGCATGTGTCTTCCCACTTAGGTTCGAAATGAATCTTACGAGAAAATTAATCTTCCCTAGTAGAGACGTAACTCCTTTTTCGATGTGGGGGCTTTAGTCTCCATGATGGCTTTGGTCTTGTTCTGGTTAATTTCAATTCCTTTTTTATGAACCACAAAGCCCAGGAAATCTCCTGCCTGCACAAAAAATGCACATTTAAGGGGATTCATTTTTAAGCCATGTTTTCTCATCCTTTCGAATGATTGGCTCAAATGATGCAGATGATTTTCTGCAGATATAGATTGATGACTATATCATCAATGTACACTGCATAAGCGTGTCAATAAAATCATAAAATATGGAGTTCATTGCTCTTTGGTATGTTGCCCATTTTTTAAACCAAAGGCATCACTATCCATTCATAGGTGCCTAAGGCTCTGGGCAGCGAAATCTTGTCTTAGCAACATCTTCTTGACAATAAAAATTTGATTATAACGAATATCCATCTAGCATACTTAGGTATTCGAATCCCGATAGAATCTATTAACATTTCCCACGGACATAGAGTATTGATCTTTGGGGTTGCGATATTGAGATCCCTAAAGTCTATGCATATTCTCAATGAACCATTTTCTTAATAACGGTACTATATTTGCTAACCATTCGACATACCTTGTGGTTACGATGAATTTGCGGTAGCAACCTCTCGACCTCTGCTTTGATCTTCGTGAGCAACTTGGCGCGAACCTCACAGAGTCTGCTTGATGGGCTTCTTGCCATCCTTGATTGGAAGTCTATGCTCCACTAACTCTCTTTTTAAACCGGGCATTTCATCATAGTCCCATGCAAAGCAATCTTTGTTACATTTGAGGACTTGATCACTTCTTGTTTGAGGCTTGGGAGTTTGGCTATATAGGTGATTCTTTTGTGTTGATATCCCTAAATTTACTTCTTGAGTGGGTCTGTGCCAACATCTTAGCACTTGAATTTGTTGGATCCTTCTCGAAGCCCAAGGGTTCTATCATAAATGGCGGAGCCTTTGATCCATTCGTTCTCGTCACGGGTGAATCTTTCGGACCATTCCTTGAGTTCGTTTACTTCAATTGTATGTTCTATTGCGACCGCTTTCAATTCGTTCTCACCATATAGGCGAAATCCTTTCGAAGAAAGAAGATTCGATCATGAGCGGTCTTGAACTCCGCTGGCGGCCGTCTTTGAAGTGCCTTCGCCTCCTTCATCGCCTTAATTATTTTCCTATCCCAATACATGCCATCATGGCGAAGGGTCATATAGTAATGTACATCTCTTGTTTCATTCGATTCGTCACTTGGGGTGGGAGCTATTACGGCGGATACTTGTCATAATTCCTCTTGTTAACTAGATTGTTGTTGTCATGAAGTAGCTCGGTCCGCTTGATGTTCTCTACTATCCCATCCTCTCTCCACAGGACTAACCTCTGGTGCATCGACGAAGGGACTGCCCCCACGCCATGAATCCACTCTCTTCCCAAGAGCAAGTTATAATTTGCTTTGGTTTCGATCACCATGAACATAGTGGGCTGCGACTTGATCCGACGTTAACTCCACTTGCACTACCCCAATGTTTGTCCTACCTTCCCTTCATAGTTGGATAAAACCATGTTATGAGGTTTAACATCACCGTCTTGAATGCCTAACTTTTCGGCATGAATTTTGGCATCGGGTTGATATGACCCCATCTACTAAGACCTTGTTCACCCGTGGGTTCCAGCCTTTTCTCGAATGAACAGTGGCTTCAAATGATTCTTCATTGTGGAATCTGGGTGTTCGAAGAATGCGTTCTGCTCTTCGACCGCGCCATTATCCATTACATAATAACGGTGATCGTGTTTCATCGAATCAATGGTGTCTTCTTCTTCTGTTCTTGATTTGGTCTCTGGCGAATCGGATAGTATCTGAGATACCACATTGCGATTCGGTTAAGTGAGGATTCCCTTCGATTCGAAGTTATCGTAAGCATATCCTCATCTTCTTGTGGACTTGGAGTATTCTTTTGATTCATCTAGTTTTGTTTGAAAAAAGCCTCCTACTAGCGGAGTTTGTCTTGAGTTACTGTTTGTTGTTGGTTGATTGGTGCTTGACGCTTCTTTTTTGTTTGTCGAAACCGCTCCTTTGTCTGCTAAACCTTCCCTCTCAGCCTTTCGATTCCGCTGCTGCCTTCGCCATTGGGATCTTGACATGGGATTCTTACCTTTATAATTTCCCAGCCTCAGTTCCTCCCTCTTTGCTGTGTTGAATTGTCTCCGGTATACCATGGCATGACGCGCATTTCGCTCATTGCCTCCCCATCTATCCTTCCCTTTGTTGGTTTTGACTTGCAGCCATCTGTATGTTGGTACTTCGGCAGGGATTTTAAATGTCACCCTTCGAGCACCCTTTGGATATGGGCTATCGGGCTTCGTTGTTGACTACCATCGAAGCCGACTCATTTGACCAACTTCCTTGTGATTCCAGCATGGGGTGAAGGGAATCGTTTCGGAAGCTCAACCATGTTCTGGTCGTATACTGCTGAACATCTTGGGCAAATCAAGCACTTGGTTGCCCCTTTGTGACAGCATACTAAAAATTCCAACAAACTTTCCCGACTCTAGGGTAACATCGAGCAGTTGGTTGTCTTGGCGTAATTTACTCGATTCGAGCTCTTTGCTTTTGTTCGAACTCCATAGCGATCTGTCATTACATATGATCTTGCATCTTGGACAAAGCATCATTTCACATGTCCCTTATGGCACATGAGATATTGTTTTAGGTGGTATGCGCATAACCATCCTCCATTTTGTATTTTTCTTTTCGAGATATCTTTCCATTTCTGCATTTCGTACGGGGTCTCCCATGTCCACCATATTGACATCCACATCTGGTCCCTTGTACCATTATCTCCCCATCCCGATGGTTTGATGTCTTCGATCCGAATCTTTGAACTCTCCGGAATATTTTACCATATAATCAAATTTCCCACTGGGCTCCCTAAGGTGTCCCGTCTCTTCGAGGAACGTTACCATTTTTATCTTCCCTTCAGTATCATCATCTCCCCATCCCGATGGTTTGGCGTCTTCGATTCGGACTTTCGAACTCTGCGGGCGAGAATATTTTACCGGATAGTCGAACTTCCCACTAGGTTCACCCAAGGTATCCCATGTCTCTTTTGAGGGAAGCTTGTTTTATGTCGAACCTTTTCAGTTTGAGCCTCGGGCCTTGATGCTTTGTGTCAATTTACATTTCGGCTTTCGACCCTCGATGCTGGATTCCTTGAAACAACTTGGAGTTGGTTCGACCGAAAGCTCCGTCGTTCGTGGGCGTCTTGATGACTCCATTGTTGACTTGACCAACACCCAACTCTCACTCTCGGTGCTTTCCTCTTTCAAGGTAGTGGCCTTAGTGCGCTTCCACCATATTGATGTCTCCCATGCTCAAAGGCTCGAAGTAGTTGGTGTCGCAATATCAAAGGGTCTTCATCCACCTTCATTTTGGTTTATCGACAAACTTTAGTCGCCTTCTTTAATTGCATTTTGAATCAAGTCCCTGAAAAGAAAACACTGTGAGGTTTTGTGGCCTAGGAAACTATGATATTTACAAAATCCTCTTTTCTTTCTTTGATCTAACGAAGTCATTTTGACATTTGGTGGCACAATTAATTGTCCATCTTTGACTAGTAAGTCGAAAATTTCATCACATTTTGTTATATCGAAGGTATACACCTTCTTTGGAAACTTATCATTTTTTTCATTTTCAACAATTTCTTTCCCTTTTGTAGGGACTAGGAGTTTACAAGAGTAAGGTGGAGCCTGTTTCAATTCAGCGAGATCTATTTCGATCTCCTCGAATTCGGGGTAGTCTTCACCTTCCTCCGTTTCGACATAGGAGACTCTTTCATTCTTATTACTCTTAGAAGCCCTGGCCTTCTCGGCCTTTAGCCTTTCGACCTGTCGAACCCTATCTACTAACTGGGCCATGTCCCTCAAGTATTGAGTATCTAATTTCTTTCGAATAGAATAGTCCAAACCACCGGTGCCATTTCGACTAACTCATGCTCGGGGACTCTTGTGAAACATCTAGATTTCAAAAGTCGAACTGTTTAAGTATTCATCTATAGGTTCGATGAACTTCCTCTTAACACTTGCTAACTCCTTTAGACTTATCTTGGACTGTCCCATATAGAACATTCATGGAACAACCTTTCTAAGAGGGTCCGGTATCTATGGATCCAGGGGCAAAGTAGTGAACCATGTGAAAGCATTCTTAGTAAGGAACTTGGGAAATATTTAATCCTAAGGTTTTCGTTATTTGCTATGTCTCGCCTCGGTTAGATACCTAGCTATGTGTTCATTGTTGACTCATTTGTATCCCCAAAACTTTGTAAATTTAGGGATCTTGTATCCCTTGGCAAATCATATGGATTACATAGTCGCTATGGGGAAGCGTAATTTGGCCTTCTAATTCTGTATTAATACCGTTTTGGTCCATGATCCTTTCTATCATAGTGGTTAGGTTATTTTCCGAAGATATTGTCATGTCGAACCCTATGAACCTTTGCATCAGCATCTTGGTTTCGACCTACAAGGACAACCCTCTAGGTTGTTCTTCTCGGGGGACCTCTAGTCATCGACCCTTGCCCTGGTTCAATAATTCCCTTTGTGGTTCTTCTCGAATCACTGGGACCTCAAATCTTCGACCCTTGCTGGTGGTTCTATCAATTCCTTTGTGGTTCTTCTCGAATCAATGGGACATCTACCCTTTGTGCTCTTGCCCCAAGTTAACCCCTCTCGGCTGGCCTATAAGGTGGGTCATCGCAATCTGTTCTATGATAGGTGCGTTCGCTCGAACCAATGCACGGTTACGCCTCGCCTTTCGGTGGAGCAAAGAAATCGCTATTCGACTCATATTGTCGGTTCTCTCGTTTGTCACGATACGTTTTGAACTATTGGGGCAAAGATTTCTTGCATAGTTTGTGCTAATACTCCTATCATGTTATGGTTACTATCATCCATTAACTGCCTAAAAGCTATTTGATTTTCTGTGGTTAAGATGGGCAGCGTACCATAACCTACTGACCCTTGGTTATTTGTCATAAATTGATTAGCCCCAGAACCTGACCCTAAGTGTGGTGACGCGTTTGACGTCGAAGTTTGTAAACCTGCCATAAAGGATGTTGGCATTCCATACTGGGAATTTCTGGGTCTAGTACTGTCGAAACTAAATGGTCTAGTTGGTGGTGGGGTAGCGAAATGGGTTTGTGCCCGCGGTGGGATGAATCCCCCAGGATACCCAGTGGTTCCTGTACTACCTAGGATCGAATTGTTTGTTGACATGCCACTTGTTCCATTCGCGCCATACTATTAGTAGAAGATGCAATAGATTGTGTGTTCGAGGATCGCTACCGGGCGTCCGTCGAAACAGACGCATTAGTGCCATTCCATGTGGGCGTTTTGTTCCCCTGTGGGTTATTTGGATCGACATCCTACTATTTCGATTTCTTCTGGGTAAGGGTTGGTTACTGTTAGTTATTCTACCACTCCTAAGGTTCATATACTAATGAACTTTGTTTACTCAGAAAGAACCTTTTAACAATAACTAAGTTTTTAATCGTTAATTTTAATTAGCAACAACAATCTCTGTCCCACTGGGCGTGCCAATTTGTTCACAATGATTTCTGGTGAAACAACCACTAGTCCTCCAAACTATCAAACAAGCGTTATGATTGTTGTTTAATCCCTTTGGTAACTTGCAGGATCGACTAGATTGATCCTATGGGGTTATTGGTCGTTTGCATAAACTTAAACTGCTGGTTAACGTTCAAGGCTTATTTTTAGATGTTTTATATATGTCTCAAGTGTATTTCGATTATGATATTCAATAAATTAATAACGTAATCAAGCAAAGCAATATAAAGATGATTTGAAAATATCAGGCATAAAGACTTCGAATTACAGAAAGTATATAAGTGCGGAATGTTCAATGACTTGTGAATGTAAAAGATTTTCAAAGTAAAACATGAAGTGTAAAAGCAGAATGTAAAAGCAAGTATGTAAAAGTTTTCTGGAAAATAATAGCATGAATGTAAAGGTTTCTGAAAAGTAAAAGGCTTCAAACGAAAGGAAAAGCGTTTAGATGCATGGAAAATTAAATGACTTTGAATATAAATGATTTAAATGACATTTATGCAAGATAAAGGTAAATTGAAAAGATAAAGATACATTGTTGAAAGGTAAAAGTGGTGCAATCATACGTACATCATTCGTGCATTCGTTTCCCTATCCATGTGGTATTTTGAATGTTACTGAATTTAGTACAATAGATATGACACACGGAATCCTAACACTAAGACTTCTATTTATACTATTCTGACCATAACGGTCTGACTTATGAGAGCTTGCCACGTTTCGGACATGCAGAATACTATGCCTCTCTAGCCTCCACGTCTTCGAACCGTTTTCCAGCGCGCATATTCGAACGTCCATTCATCCCGCTCATATTTTGAATTTCAAATATCTAAACTGCCTTTCGATTCGAACGCGCTGCCTAACACCACGCTTCCACCATTTCGAAGCTCCTTCACAATTGCTACTCGAAGCCCCAAGTTTCAATATCTTATTCGAAGAGCTGATTCCTTCATTCCAAACCATGACATTTTCTTCATTCTAGTGAACACTGTTATTGTTTCGTTTCGAATTCAATGCTCCCTTTTCGAACCATAAATATCAAAATCTTCAGCCAACACCAATACATCAAGTGATTTCTCTTTTATATCAGCATACCGTACCACATATCATGCATGGTTAGTCGATCATTTTCATTTATTTAGGCTAATTTTTACTTTACCATGCTAACTAGGCACTGATAGAATATCATGTAAACAAAAAGTGTTAAAGGAATATTTAGGAATAAATCTTTTGAAAAATATAACCAGTCTTTTGATAAAGTTTATGCTAGATTTTGTGATCAACTTTTTTTATTCAAACTCACGTTAAGAATAACTTAAATAATGCTTACTAATATATTATCATTGCATATAATATCATTTTATAGTTTAATTCAAACATTAGTCTCTTTTTTCATCATATAAATAATTCAATAGTTAATAAGGAGACTTAATATATTTGTTTCCTATTTATAAATGAACTGTTAATGTTGCGGTTATTATTATATAATGGGAATATGGGATACTGCTTTGACTTAAAAAGCATAGATAGGGACGAACATCAATCCAGCCAGTAGTAATCTGGACCCTCTTAATTTCTTTTATTAAAAACAAACAAAAAATTGTATCTCAAAAAGAAATGTACGGACGGACTTTGGTCTTTTATAACAAAATTCCTCGATTCACATTGTCTTGTCAATATATACAAAATTTGATAAATTTTTAAATAGAGTATAAAATAATATTAAAAAATTATGTAAATAAAGAAAAAAACTCAAATAATAAATACATAATAATTTAGTTATAAATCAAAAGATAAATATAAAATGGATGATGAACCTGATAAATTTTTTCTTATTTAAAAATATGGATTAATAATATTTTTATTCTGAATCAATGTTCTCCTGAATGGATATAAGGTACGCTACCAATATGTCAACTTACTATGATATATTTCTTAACTGAAATATATATTACACATTTTTATGTCATATTTTATATTTTCATCTAAATATTAATTTAAAATATTATATATTTAATATTTATTAATATTATATTATTATATAAATATTATTCAATAAATTGTTTATTTTTTATTTTAAATATATTTTGTTAATGTTATTAAAAATTAATTTTAAGTTGTTATTAATTTTTTATTTTTAAATTTGAAGGTTAGATGTAAAGTTTAGATAACATAAATGGAAAGTTTAAAACTTATATTAGAATTTTAAATAATATTCGTTGTAATTTAAAAATAATTTATAAATTTGAAAAAACATTCTTTGTAAATTTTAAATATTTTGTAAATTAGAAATAAAGTTCCTTGTTATTATTAAATTCGTATCTACTAAAATTTATTTTTGTTTCTATTTTTAATAATTAAGTTATCTTTATTATAATTTACAAAATAATAAGAAATATTATTTTTACAAATTATTTAAAATTCATAAGAAATATTATTTTAAACTTACAAAATATATAAAACTAACAAAGAACTATATTTTTAATTTACAAAATATTTAAAATTCACAAGGAATATTATTTCAATTTTATAAAATATTTCTAAATTACAAAGAAATAAACTCAAATTAATTTTTAAAAATATACTGAAATTAATAAACTGATATATATTTAAAAGTAAATTGAAATTGATTTTTAATGTTTAATAATAAATTGAAATTAATTTATAATATATAATTTATATTTGGATAAATAAACTGAAAATAATTTTTCATGTATTAAAATAAACTAAAATTAATTTTTAGTATATTATAATAATAAACTATAATTTATTATAATAAACTAAAAATGAATTTC
This sequence comes from Vicia sativa, assembly GCA_021764765.1. Classification (NCBI taxonomy): domain Eukaryota; kingdom Viridiplantae; phylum Streptophyta; class Magnoliopsida; order Fabales; family Fabaceae; genus Vicia; species Vicia sativa. Next base: position 89,639,311 of record CM038797.1, on the reverse strand, counting down.
AATTATTTTAATATATAACAAATTAATTTCAATTTATTATTATATATTAAAAATCAATTTCAATTTATTTTTAAATATATATCAATTTATTATTATATATATAAAAAATAATTTATTTTTATTTTTAAATATATAATATAATTTATTTATTCAAAATATATATTATGAATCATATTTAAATTAATTTCAGTTTATTTCTTTCTATTATTTAAAAACAATATAATATTTACTATAATATAGTGAAAATGGATTTTTAATATTTACTACATGTATAATTCGTGTGAATATTTATCATATAAATGGTCTTGACTCCTTGGTAAGATTGTTGGTAGTATATAAGTTTTTAAGATTAAAATAAATAAATAAATTTAATATTACATGTAATTTAAATATAATTAAAAATAAAAAATGTTTAATTCCATATCAGCATGTTGTCATTAAAAAAATTTATAAAAATAAAAAATGTCCAATCAACGCGTCAAATAAGTATCAGACATGTGTCATTTTATTCCAGGATCTTATATACTTATTTATTTATTTATTGATAGTCAATTTGAATATTATTTCATATTCTAATAAAAGTTCGTCAACTTACTTTAAGTTCATATTCTATTTTTTTTTAAATAATAAGAATTGTTTTTTATTATAAATTATGATTATTTTTTCAAAATATAAACTAAATTACAATTTTAGTCCTCCTAATTTATAAAATATAAACTAAATATTAAGATTCACATTGTTAAAGACTAATAATGAGTGTAGCTCATAATGTCAAATGCATAAATAAAAATCTCATGTATAACCTACACTTAAATAACTTTTCTCTAATAATAATTAAGGGTGTTCAAAATTGAACCGGCCTAATAGAAAAGTGTTAATAAAATCGAAACTCCAAAAAATCACATTTGGTTCAGATGTGTTTGAGTTAATTTTTAACAACATTGTATGTTTCGCTTCAGTTTGCGATTTATATTTTATAAAACGAAGCAAACCGCATTATGTCACAACCCATACTTCACTTAACTCACATCTAACCAAAATCTATTATGTCATCGTTTTATGATTACCAATGATTTTCGCTTCTTTCCTTACACTTAAGATTTTAGTTCAAATATATTGAGAATCAAGTGTAAGGAAGAAATCTCCCATTGGTTTGAGAATCAAGTGTGAGGAAGAAGTCTCACATTGATTAGAAAAGGGAAGATTGAACACTATATAAGTGAGAGAATCCACACACCTATCACCTTAAGGTTTTAGGTGGATATGTGGTGTATCTCTCATAAAGATGTGTCCTAAATAAATGCTTTCTCCTCGGATTTGCCCCTAACAAAATATTCTCAAATCTCTCCTAGCGAGCGTAATGCACATTTTCTTCTCCAATCTCTCATATTTTTCCTCTTTCTTTTTCATCTTCTATAATCTTTCATCTCCTCTATTTTTTTGTTTCATAATATTTTTTTATTATTTTATATTTTTTATTCCAATTTTCTCTAATTTTAATTTTGTATATTGAATGAAAAATTATTGTCCAAATATGATGAATTTTGTTATTATTTAATAATACATAAACGAATAAATATAAAGCTACAATGTCATCTATATATGCTATATATGGTATGATTTAATAATTTTTTGTAAAAAATTAAACTAATTGTCCAATTTAAATCGCAATGATTTGATTTTGTTTAATTCGATTTTAATTTTAAAAATCAACTGAACTAAATTGAATTGCATAAATTTTTCTTTTGCAGTTTAGATAATTTTTTATATTAAAACTATTCAAATCGCATCACGAACACTTTTAATAAGCATCATAATTTTGTTGAAATGACTTTGGATAAAATAGGATATTTAAAGAGAAGAGAAATAAAAATTGATATCCTAGTAATTAAAAGAAACAAAAAGAAGCTTTTGAAAAGAAGAAGAGAAGGGTTGGCACTTTATCTTTTTAGGGATGGAACCTGGTACACCAGTAGAAGTAGGATCGCACACTACACGCTGCATATGGTACGGATAGACAGTTATTATGACTTGACGGACATGGCATGCAGCTGTAGAATTTCATATCATTCTTCACAAAACTTTCCTCTTTTTCTTTCTCTTAAATACATTTTTTATCGCTTTAGATTTTATTCCTTCAATTTTTTAAGATGAAAATACAGTCTTGTCAATTTTAGAAACATGCTCGAACATCATATTCGATGGAGTTTTTTTTTTTTTTTTTTTTTTTTAAATTAAAATTTAATATAATAAACTAATAAATATGGTGAGAAATTGGGGTAGGGGACTACAAAATTGTAAAGCTGGAAAGATAGGAACATGAGTTGTTTTTGAGAATTTCTTATTCCACTATATAGAGGAGTGAGACACTTTAGGGAAAATCAAAAATATCATTCTTAAAATTGAAAATATATTTTCGATTCACACTTCATTTTATACAAATCAGTTAAAATGTGATGTGACTCTTCAAATTGTAAGAAACTTAATCTGAGATACACTTTCGATCTAGAATCAGAAGTATACATCCGGTTATAGTAGCGGAACATTGAATTGTGTTGCCACCTGAATATTTTATATATTACCAGAAGTATACTTTCGGTTTTGGGCACGACACATGTTGCTTAAAACAACAACCATGTTGATCACAACCATTCAACTCTTTCTCCTTCAAACCTCTCAAAAACCCTCTTCATTGTCAATCCATTTTCTACTCCAAATCATCATTTTTGTGGTTCATCATATCAGAAATAGTTCAAGAAAGTAGAATTTCAAGTAAACTTTATTCATTTTATCCCTCATTCACTACATTAATGTGTTACTTTTTGAAGAAATAAGGTTACGTCTAAATCGGATGTATACTTCTGGTTTCTAGTTGAGCAAAATCGGAAGTCCATTTCCAGTTTCTCTCTGTGTTATTTTTTCAGCAACTTTCACTGTGACATGTTTATAATTATGTTATTTATGTAACATAGATATGGTGCACCCCGATAACATTCCTAAACCCGATGTAACTGAAGTTGTTTCGCCGATCGTAGTTCCGCCTCTCGTAATTAAGGCGTAGATGTTCGTGAACATTTTGAAAATGTTGAAGATTTGAATTACGGGACGATATGTTGCAGTGGATTCGTCTAGAGGCAACGAGACTAGGATTTGGTATTATGATAGCAAGGTCCGATAACGGTAGGGATAGAATAAATGCATTTGTAATTTTGACATGCGAAAGGAGCGGGAAATACGTAGCTCGCATTCAAAATTTTAAACGCAGGGACACTGGTACAAGAAAATGTGGTTGTCCATTTTGGTTGCATGGTTATCTCATGGCCAACAAGAAGTGGAAATTTAATGTGATTAGCGGTGAACACAATCATAATTAAGTTCAAAGTTGGTCAGTCATCCAATAACATGTCGGCTCCTTCTGGATGAAAAGACACATGTTTCCGACATGACTTTCAATTTGGTACTGCCCAAAAATATTATTGCAACTTTGAAGCGCAAAAGACCCGAGAGCACATGAAATATCAAACAAGTGTATAATAAGTTATATCAAACCAATTTAGCCCTTCAGGAGGATCGAACCAAAATGCAACACCTCTTGAAAGTTCTAGATGAGAACAATTATGTTTGTAGGCACCGACAAAGTGATGATGGAGTAACAGTTAGAGACATTTATTGGACTCATCCTGATTCCGTTAAATTGTTCGACACGTTTCTTACCGTGCTCATAATTGATTCGACGTACAAAACCAACAAGTACATGCTCCCATTGTTGGAAATTATTGGTGTTACGTCGACTAAGAAGACATACTCTTCTGGTTTTGCATTTCTAGAGTGCGAAAAAGAAGACAACTTTCAATGGACTATAGAGGTGTGTAGGTCAATTTTGAAGGACCGAAAGGATATGCCTAAAGTCATTGTTACTGACCGAGATACGACATTAATGAATTCAGTTGCAACCATATTTCCCACTTCTTCCGCATTACTTTGTAGGTTCTATATTACTAAAAATGTGAGAAGTCAGGTTAAACTTGCGGTGGGGTCAAAACAGGTTGCTGGTGAAGATGGTAACTGGTGGATTTATCCGGCGACACTTTTTTCCGGCTCTTTCAAGTAGTTAGGTAGCATTTTAATGTTAAATTCATTTTGTTCGTGTATTATGATGTGGAAATAGTCATTTTTGTAGTTTGACCAAATGCACAATATTTGAATACATGAGCTTTTTTTATTATAGTTGTTGTTTATGTTCTATTTCTGGTTTTTCAATCTCAGACCATTTATCGGAGGTTTACTTTCGGTTTTGGTTAAGTTAAAAATTGGAACTCTATTTCCGGTTTTATCACTGACACAAGGATATGATTTATATGGTCCATGTTTACATCCAACTACTATAAAATACCTCAACTCTTATATTTTTCCATACCACAACACAAAAAACCAGATATGGACATGAAATTGAACATCATATGGATAGTTGGAGTTGTCCATTATCCCGACGCCACATCGTCTTGCGAATTCAAGATCACTATGTACACCCGTATTAAAGAGGTGCGTGAAACATTGCAAGACTTGTACCTTTTGGCGATAATCGAAAGGTAGAGAAGATCGAGTACTGCTCACCATCAATTGACAATGAAGGGAATCTTCAGTTCATAAACCGTGAACTGAAGAACAATGTTGATTTATGGGCTATGTGGTCTACTTAAGAAAGTTTTCGAAAGAAAGTTTCAAGCGAGCTAATGCGACTTTATCAAGAACCGTCGATGACATTATGAGGATGTTGAAACGTCCACCCGGATATTGATTTGTAATGTTTTATTTATGTTTAAATATTAAATGTATTTGCTAAGTTTATGTTATGAATTATAGGTATGTCTATGAATTATAATCAATGAAGGTTTTGGATTCTGTTATGATTAAAATCGGAATTCCAGTTCTGGTACAGAACCAGAAACTAGAAGTAAATTTCTGTTTGGTGTATATTTTATCAGATGGTGATGCGCACCGGAAGTATACTTCCGATTTTGAGGGACATTTTAGGAAATTTATGTGGTGCGTAAGAAGGTTATTTGGTGGGTTAAGAAATTTTCTTATTTTTCATATTTAAAGAGAGTTGAATCCTAAAGAAAATTAAGCAATGAACTAATTCACCGTTTTGTCTCAAATATCATCTCTAATAAATCGCACATAAAATTTAGAGATTAAGTCACTACAACATTTTTAAGTTATGAGAATAGTTTTCAGACCGTGTCAATCAGAAGCGTCGCTAATACATATAAGAACAAAAACTTTCTCCATTAAATTTTCTGACAATCTTCGTTAAAGTGTCCGCACACTAATTAGTTTCACGATAAATCTTTACGACTCTTACTTTTGACACTTGTGTTATAATACTCTTAATTTTATGAATTATGCTCGGGTCGCACCCTTGTCTGCAATTAGTATTCAAAATCACATGGACTACTTCTTGATTATCTGCTTGCAACTTTACTAGATTGTAATATTTGGATTGCATAAATATTAAACATTTCAGAAGACCCCCCACATTTAGCACACCCCACCATTTCTAGCTATTCCTCCATATCTAGCTGCTCCATCCTTTTGATCTGGTTCATCCGAGATAAGACATATCCAACCATTTTGTGGTTTCTTCCAATAAATTAAAAACAGGATTTTACACCATGATAATTTCAAAATCAGATAGAACTTTCAAAAGATGCTGAATTAATAAATCAAATAGAGATTTTGATGGACAATCTCATAAATTAAACAAGAGATTCTACTGATTTACCTCATGAATCAAACAATTTCTCACAAGAGATGTTAGAAACTAGATGAATCTCTCTTGGATAAAGTACAATAATAACTCCTACACCAAAATAAACAAAAGTCTCACTTGATACTCACTCTCAAAACAATGAGGCAATTTAGTGAAAAAGAAATAAATGAAATGAATAGAGTAAAAGGGAGAAAGTATGAAGAAAAATATTTTCCGGTGTCTTTTGAAAGTGAAGAGAAACCCTCTATTTATAGGAGAGAAATATTTGGCTCAAAAAGAAAAAATATTCATGGGTCTTTAAATGACATAATCGATTAAGCCATATGGTTAATTGATAATGAGTTTCAAAATAAGACAACCCTAATTCTAAAAAATAAAACTCTAAAATGGATAGTGTCTTAGTTGATCATGAGTCTTCTTAGTCGATTATAAGCTTTATGCTTTAATATTTAATCAATTGATTATGGGTCCTAATCGATTATGCAGTGTATACAAACTTCTTAAATGTTTAAGAACATCATTGAACAATCCCACAGGCACCTTGATGGTTCCTCTATAGATTTTAAGTTCTTTCTCGCAAATTTAGAGAGGTTTAGAACACTTTTAGATAAGTGTGAGCATTTCTTTAGTGATTTTAAAATACTATAATATCTTTACAATACTTTGATCACTTGGACACAAACCAGAAGAGCTTTCACACATCATCTCTTTCATAATTTTAAAGTTTCAAGACCCATTGTTAGAGTCATCATGGATTCAACACTTCATATGATATTTTTTATTTTAACTAATGAGGTTCGATAGAGATTCTTGATAGCCTTAATCATCAAAGATTGTTTGACTAGATATCATCAGGGAATTCACTAAACGCCAGTTGACATTAAGTGTTGTTCTTAAGAGGCTGACTTTGACATCTTGATCTCATAATCAGAACAACTTAATTATATTGATTATATCATTAGAAGAAGACTTCATATCTTAGTGTTGTCATCATCAAAATCATTGAGATGATCTAACTTTTATAGACACTATACTTCCAAGCTCATAGATCTATATCTATAACCTCTCGAGAAATTGAATGGTCTCAAGAACTTGTAAGAAGTGCATATGATGTCAATCTTCATACCCATATATTTCTTGTTGCTTTTTTAAACTGTGATCTCTATCATGTTCTAGAATATAATCTTGTACCCCACTTGAAACATCAAATTTGTGATCAATTTTAATATCCGAGCTCAGTTTCTCTGGTGGTTCAAGCTTTACTTGCATATACTGTAATGGTAACAGATCAACATCCATTTGAATTACCTATTTGTTAGAATGTTCTCTTTCATATGCTGACGTATCTATTGCAACTGACTATTTCAACATTATTTGCTCATAAAAAATAACATGTTGGCTGATTACTATCTTTTTTAATCTAATCCCATAACTAAAAAAACGTTAATTACCATCTTCTTTTTGATCAAATTCCATAACTAAAAAAGAAAGCTAATTATAATCTTCTTTTTAATAAAATCCCATAACTTAAAAAAAATTGATTAGGACTATGTTGACTATATGGATCACGTGTTGTCTATAGATAATTGAGATGATTATATTTTGCAAATTAGGAGACTAAGACAGACTATATGAGATGATATTTTTAAATATGATATCCTTACTTCCATGCCTTAAGGAGGGCCGCCAAATAAAGGTGAGGAAGAAGCATTGGTAGAATCGATGACAAAGAAGAGGGCATCCTTGCAGCTAAGTTGGTCTCTACGTGCGTGCGTATCTAAGACATTGCACCTAAGTTTGATAAGAATTATTTATATTTTTCAATAATATATTATAATATTTTTTATGTTATGTATAATTTGATCATAATATTATTTTGTGGATTCTTTTTATGGTTAATCGGCGAGGATTTGATAAATTGCGGTTCAAATATAAGTAGATCTTATATTTGTTGAAAGCGTAATATCTTGTGTCGAATCAGCTTGCTCGACAACAAACAAGGGAGTGTCAAAAAGATTGTGTCAAAGTGTGGAAGCAGTTTGTTACACACATATTTGATTTAGCTCTGAAGTAAATATATTTGATTTAGGTCTAAAATAGATATATTTGATTTAGTTCCAAAATAGGTATTTGTGCTTTTATAGTTTTGGATTTTGGCTTAGGGAGCAAGTTAATCTAAAGTTATAAATAGAGGGAGTAACCCTCATTTATGTAATCAATTCATTTATTCACAGTATTTGCAGTTGCAAGTAAATAAGAAAGTTTTCAAAAAAATTCTGCAAAAAAAAATCATTATCTTTTTTTTTTTATTTATATTTTTCATCATTATTATGTGGTGATAAAAATCTTATTTATCAAAATTGATAGAAATTCATAATAGATTTTGGCGGATTTTCAAGAATAATAATTGACTATAAAACACATGTGTAAATCATAGAATTTGAATGTGCAATGTATTTTACACATTTACATTATAGAATATGAACAAATTCAAAATCATAAAGATTATGAATAGAGTGTTTTGAGTTTGGATCATTGAATTTGAATATACAAAACATGTTAACCATATATTTAGACTGTAGAATCCAAACCAATTGAATATATGCATTTCAAATATGTGGTCTAGTTCTCACTAACAATTTGTGTGGTCTTTAAAACACTTATTTTTTGTGGACCACAACACAAAAACTTGTATAAAGTTTACTATGAATTTTTTTTACACAGTTATCTAATTATAATTTTAAATATTGTCACTTAATTATAAAAAATTCTTAAAATATCTAATATCTACTTAGTAAAATCTATTCAAATACTCAAATAAAATTCTATATTATGAAATCTGATCCACGCGTCATAATTCGACGCATTTAATATTTTTCTAATTATTGAATAAAATCAAACGGTTTAAATATAAATACAAAATATATGATAGGATGGTAAAAATGAAACAACTTTATTTATTTATTTTATCTCAAAAATGGAACAATAATAATAATAAAATATAATTATACATATATTATTGGTGTGTGCTGAAAAAATATATTCCATTGTCTTCTAACATGTAGCAGCCATAAGATCATTCTGAGAAAGTGGCACTCTAAGATTCCTTGAAGAAGAAGAATTCACAACATTAGCAGAGTTATACAAAAAGTTTGCCACAATCATAGCACTAGGCTCAGCAACAATCTTCTTCCATGTTTCATTAGCTTCTTTTCCACGCTTCCTAAAAACAGGTGTAGCATCTAACCGATGAATCTCCCATCTCTTAACATCCTTCAGATAATCAATCTTCCGAAGCTGTTTCCTAGCTAATTTCCATGTGTTTATCTTTATATCACTCACTGCTTTTTCTAGCAAATTTTTTCTAGTTTTTTCGTCCACGAAACTCTCCATTCGAAAATACTCATGGAACTCGGGTACACCAATGGCTTTTCGTATTCCTTTTGAATAATCCCCGGTCGGGTTATAAAACGGACGCAGCTCGTTGATCATTCCGTTGTTAAACATTTGATCAACGCGCTGTTCTATGTATGCACGTTGTACCTGAGACTCTGAAACATCGACCCAGAGACAACAAAAGTTGTACCTGGATCGAAAGTTGTAGTCATCATCGTCGATTAAGGCTTCAAGGTAGGAGTTTGAGCCTCCGACGATGATGGGAAGATGTCCTCGGCCTGTAATTGAGTCAATGGCCGAGGTTGATTTTTCGCGAAAATCGTTTGATGTGAATTCTATGTTGGGGTTATGTATTCCTAATAGATGATGAGGTATTGCTTTTTGTTCTTCAATTGTTATTTTGTTTGTTACGATGTCGAGGCCTTGGTAGATTTGTATTTTGTCGGAGTTGATTATTTCGGAGGGAAAATAGTTTGCTAAGTCAATTGATAGTTTTGATTTTCCTGTGGCTGTTGCTCCCATCACTAAAATTACATTCTCTTTTTGAATTTGTCGAATGTTGAGTTTTCTGCCATTGCATGGAACATTGCTTATTAATGGTTGTGTGATTAATCTGCTCATGATCATTGAGTGGCTCATGATGATGATCAAAAGTTGATAGAGGTGATTTTGAGGATGATGATTGTAGTTTGTGCTCGTTTATGAAAACTTGTGAGTATGGAGATGAGAACTTGGCTCAGCAATAGCAAGCTTTGAAAGCTTAAAAGAAGAGTGTAGCTATAGCAAGTTTTGAAAGTTCAAACACAAGAAAGAACATGAGTGGTAATTCTAAATATTGAAGACAGGAGAAGGGTGTTGTCAAATATTTATAGCATAGGGAGGTCGAACGAGTTCAAAAGTGTAACAATCAACTATTCTTTTTGTCATAATTTACTATATGCTTCTCTTTTTGTGCATATAATAAAATGTAGTGGAAAGGAATGATTGATTGTCAACTAGAAAGGAAGGTAGTGGCCATGTCAAATATTCTTGCAATATTTTGTATCAAGTACTTTATGCCATACATAAATGTTGCTGGTCCATCCACTGCAGCAGGCAGGCTCAAAGAAGCTAGCTAGCTAGCTACCTCTTCAATTAATTGAAGTTTGTTATATGTCAAAAGTGGCAAATTGCATAAAGAATATATAGACCATGATATGGTCTATTCTTTTTTATTCCCTAATGTTTGTTTCTTTCTTTCGTATTTCGTATTTTGTAATGTTTTTGTTTTTATATACGTTGGGTACCATTGTCATTTAGTGAGTACTTTTTCCACTCATCCTGACTCACAAGATAGGGTATAATATTCTCTTCCGTTAAGTAAAGGAAATATTTGAATTTTGCATACAACTTTTATATATTATTTTGAGACATCTTCGATTTTTTTTACTCTCATATACTTAAAAAAATTAATTTCAAGGTAGACAAAACAACATAAAATTAAATTAAATACATTAAAAGTCCTAACAATTGAAGGATGTATTATATGTATTTTTAATGATGTATCATAAATGATATTTTGACACTGTTTTTAACATTATACAGTATGTCATTACGTTCATAAATACGTTGAACATACGGCATACACAATTTTGATTTTTTTATTTTATTTTTTTCTTTCTCCAAAACAATTTTGGTTAATAGTGTTCAAAAATTTGATTAATGTAGTTTGTAGTTTGGTTAACAGATATTCTGACATTAAAATGTAATTTTTAAGTAAGAAAATAAAGTTGGCTAATTAAATATTATAACTTGGTTAATATAATTTATAATTTGATTATTGAGTATTCTGACATTAAAAAATAATTTTACGTGATAAAAAAATTTGATTATTGATATATATATATATATATATATATATATATATATATATAAATTTGGTTAATTTATTCATAATTTGGTTAATGAATTTTTAATCATAATTTCTTTTATAAAGTTGGTTAATTGAGTATAAAGATTGGTTATTATACTTATAATTTAATGTAAGTATATGGATAATAATATGTGTTATATTGATTAATAAAATAGTAAAATTTATTAATTAATTATAAATAAAATAAGTAATTAATGACATTTACGTTTGTGGATAATACAATTGTGAAATTGATTAACGATACAATCTTATATTTATAAATAAATTTAAAAGATAAAATATTTTATTAAAAAATAATAATATTTTTATTAAAAAAACATTGTTCATCATGAATAGTATTTTAGTGTCTCAGAGATAGCATTAGTGTAATAATGTGTATATTTAATTTATGTATATATTTAGTGTGTGGACAAAAATGTTTGTCAATGATATAAAGGGTATAGGAATTTTATTAGTCAAATTGGAAGCCTAACTTATGATGTCATGATTGAGTCAACCAACATGGCAAAAAGTTTCATTGTTGCTGGAGACAAATATATATATATATATATATATATATATATATAGTGGTATTAAAAAATAATTTAAAATCAAATAAAAAAAGAAGAAAAAAATGCAAAAAACGACTAACGAGTATGAATAAAAGAACTCTAAATACAAATTAAGAATCAGACCTCTACTCGGATGAGAATCAAGCTAGAGCTCAGACCACCTACCCAACCAAAAACAAAGCAAATGACTATTGGTTACAACCAAACCACAATGCCCCATAGGAAATCAACCAACCTTAAGAATCTTAATTGATTAACATACATGATAGGATTTTAAAGTCAATCCAAGAGCAAGATTAAGTTTTCTATTGGCCTGCACAAAAACATATTCCAAGCCATAAATTTAGAAAATTTTACTGTTTTGCCATGCTTTTCAAAGAAATATCCCATTATACCATTCAACTCTCCTATAATTCCCAATGTACCATGTTTTCAAAAAAAAAAAACGAAAAAGTGGAACCTCCGCCCAAGCAATGGGCGGTTGCTTTATAAACCAGAGCACCACCTCCCATCCAATTGGCTGGCATGTGTGTTTGTCTTTTTTTTTTTTTTAATTCAAAGTATAAAGAAATTATATATTTATATATATATATATATATTTATATAATTACTATATATTTAATATATATTTCTTTTTAACAAATAAATAATTTATTTAAATAAATAATTTAGTAAATCTTATTATTATTTAAGTATATTAAATTATTATAATAAATAATTAATATAATTTTTAATATAATAATTAAATAATAAATATTATAATTATAAAATTTAATAGTAAGTACTATAAAAAAATTAATATTTATTTTTTTATATTATAATGAAATATTAATTTATTTATATTATAAAAGTAAAACAATTAAAAATAAAAAAGTACTTCATTAATTATTGAACCAACATTTACAAAAAGAAAAGAAAAGTACATGAAAACAATTGAAATTTAATGGAGATCTTGACCCGGACGTGTTAAGCGTTGGTGGGTTCCACAACGAGGAGCTTGTCTGTTGGCCCGTAGACGCATACCTTGACGTTGCTCTGCATTTTGTTGTTCTGCATATTGTGGTTGAGTAGAAGGTCCAGTCATTGTCATTCATCAAAATGTAGTTATCATGTCATCATTGGTGAAAGTCGGTTCAATGGCACTTCCATAACTTAATCTTGTACCCTCGAAATTCCAATTAGGTAGGTTACCGGCCGGTGTTTGGCTATGCATTGCGGGTTGGTAACATTCGGGTGTGGTAAAATATTGGGGTTGGGAAAATGCATTTGTTGTTGGGGTGGTTGTTGGGGTGTTTGGTAGGTGTGTATTGTGGGGTTTGTAGAGTGTGTATTGTGGGGTTTGTTGAGTGGGGTATTGTGGGGTTGGTTGAGTGGGGTATTGTGGTACGTTATGTGATGTAGATGGAAAAAAATTTGAAAATTGTTGATGGGATTGTTGGGTTTGGGTAAAAGATGGTTGCGTTGGGAAGAATGGTAGTTGGGTGTTAGTGAATTGTTGTTGGTTGGTCATGAATGAGGGTTGGGGTAGGTGTTTGATGATGGTCCGTGTGTTGGACGCTTGAAGATGATGGTTGGTTACGAGGTCAAATAAATAGTTATTTGGTGACAAATATAAATATGAAACAGACTTATACCAATTCATGTAACCTTGACTCGGTTTACATTCATGTGACATGATTTCTCCTTGTAAGACTCTATTTGCGCGGTCTCTCCAATGACGACGCTCTTCCTTCTGAAAATTTTTCCACGAATCAGATGACCATTGGTTGGACAAGCTGATTGTGTGATAGTTTTCCATGCAGATTGGAGCATCAGGTATGCCTTGAAGAATTCCAAATTGAGTTTGACCCTATCTATGATGCATTTCTAGAGTAAAAGATAAGATATGTTTTGAACTCCACACATGGCTATCAGTTGGATCTAAATCTTCAAGTTCTAGGTAGGGTCTCCAAGTAAATTGTTATAAAATATTAACAACTATATTAATTTATAAAAGTATATAAAATAAAAGTAAGCGTTAATTTGGTTGAGAAAAAAAGTACATCATTTTCTTGTAGATGATCGATGAAACCGATAACCCGTGCACAATGATGAGGAGTCTTCTCGTAATCCATCCCATAGGCGACCACCTAAAGAAAATAATTAAATCGTTTAACAAGTAAATTAATTTAAGTAGTAAAAACTTTTAGAAAATATATAAGTTTCAACTTACTTGGTTGCGTATGGAAAGTGAAATGGGTTATGGTTCCTTGGCGCAAGACTCCTCATCCTTGACCACCCCAAGCTTGTAGTAGTGTTGCACAACCGACAAAGGTATGAGTGTTCACTTTAGCGCATCTACACAAATTTCGTATAGATGCGCTAAACCGCAGATCCCAACTGTATTGTGCTATTTTATTAAAGTCGATAATAATGGTAAAACATGAGATGTATTGTATTACCATTAGTGTCGGAAATAGTAAAGAACCAAAAGAATTAAAATATAAATTTAGTTTTTGATGAAATTCTTCGATGCTAGAATTTTCATCTAAATGAAATGCAAGGTATATTTCTTTTAGCCAAGTAATTTTAATGAATTGGCCCTTCTACCCTTCGCAATTCAACACCAAAGATCTTGAACTATTGTGTAGTTCAAATTTGTTCTCCCATTCACGGCTAAACCATTTATGTAAACCCATCAACATGTGAACATCTTCTAGAGTGATAGTGGCTTCACCGGTTGGAAGATGGAAAGTGTGGGTTTCGGCCTCCATCTCTCACAGTGCAAGAATATACTTTCTATCAACGCCATACGACGTTATGGTGCAAACATGTCCAAAACCGGCTTGGATCAAATATGGACGAATGTACTCGTCTATGGCCACGAAGGAATGACTACGAGGCCTAAATTTTTTTTCATCCTACAAAAGAAAATAATTAAAGTAAGAATATGGGTAAGAAAAAAAAATATAATTTGCATGGAGAAAATTCTTAGAGTATGGCTAAGATGAAACATAAAAATTGTATGGAACAAATGTTAGTACACTTACATATGCCAATATGTTTGCCAATGTTCCTCGATGAGTTTCTCCGTAATGTAGCAGAGCCATTGTGCGTATATGAGGATTGAGGATTGAGAATATGGTGTAGATTATATGAAGAGAAGGAGTTGAGGGTTGATGATATGGTGTAGATTATATGAAGAGAAAGAGTTGAGGGTTGATGATATGAAGAAAGAGTTGAGGGTTGAGGGTTATATGAAGAGAAAGAGTTGAGGGTTGAGGGTTATATGAAGAGAAAGAGTTGAGGGTTGGATGGTATTTATAGAGTAGAATAGAATGATATGGGTGGATAAAAATTAATTGTAGATATGAGATGGTTGGGGAAATTTATTTGAAAGAGTTAAATTATGGTTGGGGAAATTTATTTGAAAGAGTTAAATTATGGTTGGAGAAATTTATTTGAAAGAGTTAAATTATGGTTGGGGAAATTTAATTTTAAAGAGTAGGAAGATTTAAATTATAGTTTGAATTATATTTTTAGAAGAGTTAGATTATTGTTGGGAGAAAAATAATTAATTAATTTTTTTTAAAATTAATAAATTAAGAGTTAAATTATTTTAAATAATTTAAATTAACTTTTTTTTTTAAAATTAATTTTAAAGAGTAGGAAGATTTAAGTTATAGTCTGAATTATATTTTTAGAAGAGTTAAATTATTGTTGGGAGAAAAATGATAAATTAATTTTTTTTTTAAATTAATAAATTAAGAGTTAAATTATTTTAAATAATTTAAATTAACTTTATTTTTTGAATTTAATTTTAAAGAGTAGGAAGATTTAAATTATAGTTTAAATTATATTTTTAGAAGAATTAAATTATTGTTGGGAGAAAAATAATAAATTAATTTTTTTTAAAATTAATAAATTAAGAGTTAAATTATTTTAAATAATTTAAATTAACTTTTTTTTTTGAATTTAATTTTAAAGAGTAGGAAATTATAGTTTAAATTATATTTTTAGAAGAATTAAATTATTGTTGGGAGAAAAATAATAAATTAATTTTTTTTTAAATTAATAAATTAAGAGTTAAATTATTTTAAATAATTTAAATTAAATTTTTTTTAAATTAATTTTAAAGAGTAGGAAGATTTAAGTTATAGTTTGAATTATATTTTTAGAAGAGTTAAATTATTGTTGGGGGAAAAATAATTTGAATGAGTTGAATTATTGTTGGGGGGAAAATAATTTGAATGAGTTGAATTATTGTTGGGGGGAAAATAATTTGAATGAGTTGAATTATTGTTTGGGGGAAAGTGTTATGAAAGAGTTAAATTATACAGAGAAGCAGTCTGCTACGTGAAGCTTTCATGGGAGGTGGTGTGTTTGCATGCCCATTTCGAATCTTGACTGCATTGACTACGGAATGGGTTAATATTTTATAAAATGAATACTTCAATGTTATAAATATAGCTTTTAGTGCTGTATTTTGTATGTATACTTCAAATATTTCTACACATAACTGAAATATTTCTCCACAAAACTCAAATATTTCTACACATAACTGAAATATTTCTCCACAAAAATCAAATATTTCTCCACAAAACGCAATTTTTTTTTCCAGAAAACCCAAATATTTTTTCAAAAAAATATGTCTTCAAATCAACAAAATTATGTGGTTGATGTTCATTACAACGGAGAGATCCTTGTCTCCAATGATATCGGCATTGTATTCGAAAATACCGATGTTTGTCGAATCATACTTCAAAGAAATTCTAAGTTTGAATACGGAGATGATTCAAACGAGAATGCAATCAAGATGTTTCACAAATTATATATCGAAATCTGTTCATTTTGGTGATAACAATGTGAAATATGTTCCATTGAAAATCCGACGATGATGATGTGGAAACAATGTTTTGCAACCATGAATTGTCGGTTTGTATGCGATTGATTTATATATCAAATTCCAAATCAATAACCCGTTGTACCGAACCGTCTCCATAATTCCAAATGAAGAAGTTGGTGACGACGATGAAGAACAGGAGTCCGAGGCGCAGTTGATGAAATGTTCGCTACCTTATTTGAAGAAGAAGATGGTGACGAGGCGGTCGGTCAACATGAATGAACATCACATTCCATTGATAATGTATATTGTCCACCGCCCACATGACCACTTTGGGAACTAGTGGCGATGACTCATCATTTGAATGGCCCCATAATCCTCGCCTTCCTCAGAGGATGACATAGCATGGTAACCGGTTGAAGCAAATCGATTGTATGCTTGCGATATCCAAATATCACATGAAACATGGTGTTGATTTTAACGATCCGACACGACGAGATATCAACTTCGTTAAGCGTAAGAGTAGTGGTTGCAAATTTCGTCGGTGGCATCGATAGGAAAAGGAGCGAGCTATGGGAGATAGGAGTCATGGAGCCCCCACACAGTTGTTCAACAACTATCTTTAACCAAGATCATCGACAACTTAGCTCTCGTTTGATGAGTGCTCGATTAATGCCTCCGGTTGAACAAGATCCTCTATCAAGGTGAGCGTGTGTTAACGAAATTGTTTCTATATTTCGATACACTCCACTTACAAGAAAGCATGGATTGCAAGAAATAAGGCAATCGAACAAGTTTATGGAAATTAGGAAAAGTCTTACAACGATCTTCCAAATTACTTGTTAGCACTTCAAGCTTTTGTTCCAGGTACAGTGATAGATATGCAAACAGCTCCGATGTATACAGATGACGGAACTCTTGTTGCAGGAAAACAAATATTCCATAGACTTTTTTGGGCATTTCAGCCATGCATACGAGGTTTTGCATATTGCAAGCCTATATTGCAAATTGATGGTACATGGTTATATGGTAAATACAAAGGTACACTACTAATGGCGGTAGCACAAGATGGAAATAGTAATATTTTCCCAGTTGCGTTTGCCATTGTTGAAGGTGAGACGGCGGATGGTTGGGGGTTCTTTCTAAAGAACTTGAGAATTCATGTAGCTCCCCAACCTGATCTGTGTTTGATTTCTGACAGACACGCATCTATTGAAAGCGCTTACAACAATCCTGAAAATGGTTGGCATAATCCTCCATCTTTCCATGTTTATTGCATCAGACATATCGCGCAAAGTTTTGTTAAGGAAATTAAGGACCGAAGCCTCCGGAAAACAATGATCAACATGGGTAAGTCTATTTTATTCACGTTTTATGTAACATTATTATTACACCTTAATATTAACACCTTTTTTCTTAAACCATATAGGGTATGCGTTGAACCAACCGACATTTAGGTATTATCGCCAAAAGATTGGCATGGCTAACCCCGATGCTTTGGCGTGGATAGACAAAATTCCTGTTGAAAAATGGACGAGGGCATTTGATGAAGGTCGTCGATGGGGGCACATGACAACGAACCTTGTCGAGTCACTAAATTCTGTATTCAAAGGAACTCGTAATCTGCCCATCACAACAATTATACAAACAACGTACTATAGAATGGGTACACTCTTTGCTAAAAGGGGTGCAATGTGGAGTGCAGTCTTGAATTCTGGCCAATCATTTACAGAGCAATGCGTGAAGGTCATGAAACACGAAACATCAAAATCCTCCACGCATCGGGTTAGCGTTTTTGACTACAATAATAACACTTTTAGTGTGAAGGAAACCATTGACCACGGTGAGGGGAAGCCTATGGGACGTTACAAGGTCAACTTGAGCGATTATTGGTGTGACTGTGGAAAGTTTCAAGCATACCGTCTGCCTTGTTCACATGTTATCGCTGCATGTTCTGTGGTGCGTAGTGACGCATATCTTCTATTGGCTGACGTTTACAAGGTGCCTAACCTTTTTGGAGTTTACAGTACAAGTTTTCCCGTTCTACCGTTAGATGCGTATTGGCCTACTTATGAGGGAGACCAAATTTGCCACAACCCAACCATGAGGCGCAATAAAAAAGGTCGTCCTGTAAGCACCAGACATACATGAAATGGACAATTTTAATAAATTGGAGAGAAAATGTGCATTGTGTCGTCTCCCGGGGCACAACCGAAAACGATGCCCTAATGTAGGAACTAGTAACAATTAGTTTTTGTTTTCATGCTTCTAAGTTGTATTATATAATGACATCAAAAAAATTAGTGTTTCATCCACTACTACTTTTGCATTTAATATAAATTTTACATCACATTAATTACCTACTTGCACAAAATTAATAAGTAACAACAACATTTAACCTAAACAACATCAACAAGTTCAAAACACACACAAATTAAATACTTAAACAAACATAAATCTTTGACACCAAAATATCTCTAGGATATCACAATCAACAACACGATCTCGGTTGATCCCATCATCATCATAAGGACACTTGCATCGTTGTGAACAAGTCTCCAAGAACGATTTGGTCCGTTTAAGCCGGGTTCCACAACTAGCCTCTCAATCTTTTGGATCTTCTCACCTTCCCCCATTTCTTCCCCCAACCATCCAGCCAAGTGCCTATGGAGCTGCTCCAATCTCTGCGTGTTAAGCAGTTTGATCTTCATCGGAGGCTTCACAGGAGAAAAAATCAAAGTGGCATCTCTTTTCATGTATGGAAACTCTGGGAACTCTCTGTCAGTTGAAGACATTTTTATGAGAGAAGTGAAGAGTTATGTGTAAGTGTGGTGATCCAACATCAATGGTATTTATAGCCCACAATAAAATTAATAAAATAATAAAATAATGAGACTCTCCGCCCATCACAGTGGCGGAACCGTACAAAAATAAAATAAACAATGTCTCCGCCCATCACAGTGGCGGAACCGTACAAAAATAAAATAAACAATGTTTTCTGCCCATTACAATGACGGAACTGAATTTAAATAATAAATTAATAAAAATTTATATTTAATATATATTAAATATATAGTAAATATATAAAATATATAATAAATATATAAAATATATATAGAAATATATATTAAATATATATATATATATATATATATATATATATATATATATATAATTACTTTTATAATATAAAAAAATAAATATTAATTTTTTTATAGTACTTACTATTAAATTTTATAATTATAATATTTATTATTTAATTATTATATTAAAAATTATATTAATTATTTATTATAATAATTTAATATACTTAAATAATAATAAGATTTACTAAATTATTTATTTAAATAAATTATTTATTTGTTAAAAAGAAATATATATTAAATATATAGTAATTATATAAATATATATATATAAATATATAATTTCTTTATACTTTGAATTAAAAAAAAAAAAAAAAGACAAACACACATGCCAGCCAATTGGATGGGAGGTGGTGCTCTGGTTTATAAAGCAACCGCCCATTGCTTGGGCGGAGGTTCCACTTTTTCGTTTTTTTTTTTGAAAACATGGTACATTGGGAATTATAGGGGAGTTGAATGGTATAATGGGATATTTCTTTGAAAAGCATGGCAAAACAGTAAAATTTTCTAAATTTATGGCTTGGAATATGTTTTTGTGCAGGCCAATAGAAAACTTAATCTTGCTCTTGGATTGACTTTAAAATCCTATCATGTATGTTAATCAATTAAGATTCTTAAGGTTTGTTCATTTCATATGGGGCATTGTGGTTTGGTTGTAACCAATAGTCCTTTGCTTTGTTTTTGGTTGGGTAGGTGGTCTGAGCTCTAGCTTGATTCTCATCCGAGTAGAGGTCTGATTCTTAATTTGTATTTAGAGTTCTCTTATTCATACTCGTTAGTCGTTTTTTGCATTTTTTTTCTTCTTTTTTTATTTGATTTTAAATTATTTTTTAATACCACTATATATATATATATATATATATATATATATATATTTGTCTCCAGCAACAATGAAACTTTTTGCCATGTTGGTTGACTCAATCATGACATCATAAGTTAGGCTTCCAATTTGACTAATAAAATTCCTATACCCTTTATATCATTGACAAACATTTTTGTCCACACACTAAATATATACATAAATTAAATATACACATTATTACAGTAATGCTATCTCTGAGACACTAAAATACTATTCATGATGAACAATGTTTTTTTAATAAAAATATTATTATTTTTTAATAAAATATTTTATCTTTTAAATTTATTTATAAATATAAGATTGTATCGTTAATCAATTTCACAATTGTATTATCCACAAACGTAAATGTCCCAACCAAATGTTTGTAGGGATATTAGAGAACAACTTATTATTTTGCACCAACCAAATGGTCCATACACAAAATGTCAAATCAAGAAAAAGATACCCCTAACTTTGGCTCTACCTCATAAGGGGAGTCCTTGATAGAAGATGTTGACCTTGGATTTCCATCATTTCAATGAGAGATTTTGGGAGCCAATCCTTAGGCGTCCTAGATTGAACGGGGTTGATTTTAGGAAGGTATCAACAAAAGAAAGCTCTAGTCTTGAAGTCCATTTTTTCTCTTCGAGACATCAAAGAGGCGGTATGCATCTTAGAGGGGGGATAAAATCTCTGGTCCCGATGGCTTTTCAATGGAATTCTTTAAATCTTGCTGGAACATTACTAGTTAAGTTATCTTTGAGTGTGTAAACAAGTTTTTCTTGAAGGCTCACCTTCTTAAGGCCTTTTATGTTGGCTTTATTGCATTAATCCCGAAGCCCCCACAATCTTTAATCCCTTAGTGATTATTGACCTATTTATTTGCCTTATACGAAGTGTATACAAGATAATCTCTATACTCTTAGTTTGAAGGTTGAAGAATATCATTGGAAAATTAGTGTCCTCAAACCAATCAACGTTTATCCCTAACAGAATCAAGTTGGACGAAGTTCTTGTGGTCAATGAAGTGGCGGACTTCACTAGTAGAAATAAGAAAGGATTAATTGTCTTCGAAGTCGGAAAGCCTTTGATTTGGTCTCATGAGATTATCTATTGTGTGTGCTCAAGCGCATGAATTTTGGAAGTAGATGGATAAGTTGGATATAGGTCATCATATTTTCCCGCTCCATTTCAATTATAATCAATGGTAGCCAAACTTATAATTTTTGGTCTAGGCAAGGTCTGTGCCAAGTGTTGCACCCCAAAATTTACCCTTTTGATTTAGGCTTATGTTTCATCATAAACATCATATTGCATTGCATTCATACATTGTGATAGGATCAAAGTTCTTTGGTTCTCAAGTCCTCTACAAGCTATGGAGGTTGATTGTGTTAGCATTTTGTTCTAAGGGAGTCTCAAGCTCTCATGTCTTTGGATATTTCAAGTCACAATGATAAATTATAGCTCAATACATCTCATTTGTCTCATTGATTCCTCAAGAGTTGAAGTTTTGCAAAAAATTGGAGAGGAATTCATCTGTGTCATTCATCTCATGAAATTATGGTTTTGGCTCATTGTGAAGTTTAAAGCTTGGCTAAGTCAATTCTTTGAAGCATCATCTTCATATTATCATTTTTTATATCATGGTTCAAATAGTTTCTTAGTGCACTCAGAATATTTGAGGTTTTGAAGCTTGATTGACCATCTCCTAATACAAGGTGCAAAATTAGGGTTTTGGATATAATCAGCATTTCTTCAGATTTTTCACTCAAACTTGATTTCATGTGTTTCTATATGTTGTTGAGCATCTATGGTTGAAATATTGAGGTTCAATTTTTATTGGAAGCAAATCAATTAATCACAAGGGGCAAAATGATCATTTTGGTTAAAATCAGTCAAAGTCAGGAGTTGACCAAGTGGAATTTTGGTCAACCATCAATTCAAATATCCTCTTTTCATATTTCATGACCAAACTTATCATTGAATCAATAAAATTGAAGAAATTGGAGTTAACTTTTTTTTGAAGTCATTTGAAGTTTGAAAATTTTCCAAGTGTTCACCCTATAGAACTTTGACATGTCATAACTTTCTCAATTTTTATCCAATGGTTGCATACCATACATTTTTCGAAATCTTGGGAAAAATGCTACAAGTTTGCCAATCTTTAAAATTTCTCAAAAATGCACCATTTAATAGAAATTTGGGTTTGAAGCTTTGTGCGCAAAACTTGCAAAAATGCAAAGCAAGCTTGCCTTCTCCTGGTCCATGCACGCGTCATTTCATCAAACAGTTGAGGTGCAAGAAGTGAGAGCTTGTTTTTTTTCAATTCAAAAGGAATTTCAAAAATGTGCTTCGTGCATTTTGAAGTTGACATGGAGAGCTTTTGATCAAGCTTTAAATCATTTCAAATGGCCAATTATGGAGCAAGTTATGGTCTTGAGAAAATTGAGCCAAAACCTGATCACCATGCACACTCATGTGCGTGCCATGCCCAGGCTTCCATGGCTCGGTTTTATTTAACTTTGAAAGATGATATCTCACTCATTACTTCATCATTTCCCATGGTTCGAAGCTCAGTTTAGAGAGCATGGAGAGTTCTATCCATGGCCTAAGTTGCAAGGAAAACACACGAGCCAATTTTGAATGGTTCAAGTTCAAAGTAGGGTGTTGAGACTCGTGGTCATTTTTCAGGTTTTGTGCATTTTTTTGTGTGGATTGATTATAGGTTATTTTGACACTAGTGTGACACGATTATTTCATTCTCCCCTTGCCAAAATAAGTCCAGCATGGCCCATGATAATACATACATCACATTCTCCTTGTTTTACCCAAAATAGCAAAAACTTGCAATTTTGAATTCTTGCACATACCAATAGTACAAGGCCAGCTCATCATTCACACCTCATACACTCATTTTCCACTCATCATTGGCTGTCCAAAATGCACATAAACTCAGAGGAATAAGGAGCAAAACGCAAGCACCACTCACCATCTCATTCATTTAAACCCTAGACGCTTCCATCCTCCAAAAACCAGATTTGAACTTCTCTTTATTTTGCTTCGAATCTTTATTTCCTTCCATTCTAGAGGTTCTTTCTCCACTTATTTCTCTTCATTGAATCTTCATTTTCAGTTGATTTTTGTTGAAATAAAACATGTATGCATGGGTATAGTTGGCCAAACAATAGGTTTGATGTATATCTTTGCTTGTTTATGAAGCATGTTGCATAATATGAAGTTCTGAAAATTTGTATTTGGATGATTTTGGCATTTTTCGTGGCTTGATTTCTTGATGTGTGGTTGATATTTTTGAAATCTATAAGTTGTTACTTGTTCCTTGCCATGTGATCTTCATTTTGTGCTTTGAATCATGAAAATGATTGAAAAATGAGTAAGATATGAAGTCTAGAAGTTAGGATGTTGGTCTATATTTATACGCGTGTTAGGGCAAAGTCCCAAGGTTGAAGATGAAGTGGGTGGCGTGCTCTGATTGGCCCATTTTGAATTTTGCTTCATTTTATTTCTTTTCTTAATTGTTTGTTTTGTGTGATTTTATTTTGCATTAAAAAATTATCCAAAAATTACAAAAAAAATACCCTAGGCTCTCATCAACTTAAAATATTTTGTGGAATGTTTCTGGATTTTTTGTAAACATTTTGATTGGTCAAATAAATTATGAGATTAATTAATTTTGATTTATTTGGTTTTTATTGTAAAATTCTTGAAAAATGTTTTTCCATGATAAAAAATTACACAAAACTTATTTTGAGTCCTTTTATTGGTTTGTGATAAGTCCCTAATTTTATTTAATTATTTTCAAATTTTTGCATAATTAAATAAATTTTGGCATTATATTGCATTTCATGTATTTTAATCATTATTAAAAATATTTTTCTTCATACAAAAATTGCATAAAACTATTTTAGGGCATGCTATCCATGCACATCACATTTCTGATTTTTATTTCATGTTTGTCTAATTTTTTGATTAATTTTAGAAAATATGTGAATAATAGCTTATTTTTGCAATTTAATTGATTTTAAAATGCTTTTTCAAGTATAAAAAATTCACCAATTTTATTTTGATCCTTTTTCATGATATGTGATTGGTCTCTGACATTGAATTGATATTTTTAGCATTTTTGCTTTTGTGAATACTTTTTATGGTTTATTTGATATATTAATCTTTCTAGATTTAATTTTTAATATTTTTACTAATAAAAAATGCCAAATGTTGACTTCTCTGACTTTTTGAGGTTTATGCCTTGATGTGTGAATTTTGATTTGAATTTTTCTTGATTGAATTATATTTGTTTGCAATTTTTGATTTAATTTGATCATTTGAGTGGTTTTGGTTGCTTAGGCCTCAAGTTAGGATTCATATGCTAAGCTCCCTTGACTTTCAAGTCCACTTCCGATTAGATTAGGGTTGTATTCTCCCTTAGGATTCTAG
Source organism: Vicia sativa (assembly GCA_021764765.1). Taxonomy (NCBI): domain Eukaryota; kingdom Viridiplantae; phylum Streptophyta; class Magnoliopsida; order Fabales; family Fabaceae; genus Vicia; species Vicia sativa. The sequence goes on along the minus strand of CM038797.1, from coordinate 89,614,421 downwards.
AAATAATTTTTTTTAGATTTTAAGACTTGATTTGATGTTTTTCCCAACATTGTCAAATTAGGGTTTCTAGTTTGATTATCTTGTGAACTTTGCCTGCTTGTGCATTTTCATTTTCCTCTTGAACCTTGCCAATTTTGACTTGTGCTTGTTGTTTCTGAATTTTAATTGTCTTAGGAATATTGTGATATTTTTGTTTTGATTTTATAAGCCTTGTTGCTATTTTTGAACCAAGTATCTCTTCCATAGATGCCTTGGTGCTTCTTTTGACTTAGAGGTATATTGGAAGGCATTTATGCAATCCTTGGGGAATCAATTTCTCTTTTATTCTCTTCCTCATTTCTAATTTAGGGATATGAGTTCATCAATGAACAATTCACTTCTTATAAACATACTTTCTTCTTCAATTTTGTTTGATGTTTGCTTATGATCAAGGTTTAGGAGGTAGCTTTTATGCACCACCTTAAATACCTCATGTGAAGCTTTTTCAAATATGACCTATCATGGTTCTTATCTTTTATGATTATCTGCTATTATACAATACTCCTATGATACTTGTTTTACATTTCATTGTCCTCCCGTCATGGTGACAAGTTATGAGTCCCATCTTTTAGTTTTGACCCAATTGAATATTTGTGATTGTTTGAGGAATTTCATGTCCATTTGTTTTAATGTTTGAATATTGATTTCATACCTATTATTCATCTTACTTCTTATACTTCTTTGAACCATAGATAGACATTTCACTGTCATCTAGTTTTGGTATCATGCGAGAAGCTAAATTGGTCCCTTTGTTGGTGTCTTTGAGCCTCACTTTTTAGTGTTTGCTATTATCTTTTGTGCTTTGTCTCTTTGTGGTTAATCAATGTTTACTTAGTGTTTTCTATATTACATAACATTTGAGAACCCTAATTTTGATCTTTCCTGATCACCTTTGCTTTTATGCATTAGAAACTATACTTTTATATGTTGTCATGACACTTTGACTTGTTAATTTGATAACATTGATTAAAGTTATTTGTAAGTTCATGATAGATGCTTGTAGTAGGGAAATTCCTCTGCCCTAGGGTCTATAGGTATCAACTTTTATTTTCACACTTGATTTATGTCATCCATCATTGGTTTAGACAAGTGTTTTCCATCCTTTAGGATGTTGATAATCAATTAGGTGACTTATTTTGTGTATTGAAGTTTTGTCTTCTACATTTGTTCCTCATGAACCTCATCTTGAGTTAGCTTATTATACAAGTCACGCATATCTTAATTATCTAATTAAAACCATTTTGTTTGATTTTTGCCAATTACCTTGAATTTGACTAGTTTTGTTGTTTTCAAACCCTAAATTTGTGTGCCTTTGAGTACAAGCTTTCTTCTTTGTTTGAAATACCTTTGTGTATTGATAGTTGTGTATTATCAAATGAAGTATTTGTTTTATCTTATCCACATGGATTGGAGCGATATCAAAACCGTTCATTGATTTATATACTTCTAAGCATAAGTTTCATGATCGTTTGGTTTATAAGTGACGAAAAGTAAAATACGTAAATAACGAAAGATAAATTCAGAGAAATAGACTTGTTGGGAATTGGTTTTCATTCACCGATTAAATATGCAAAACTCGGATCAGTTATACATAACTTATGAATGTTTCAAGATCATCATGTATCGCGCACAAACAAAGCTTATGTCTAAACTTTGATGTGATTTCTTATGTTATGGTTTAGTCGACGATTTCTCAGCCTATTAAAGGATACGACAACATTAAGATTCGATACTTGTGAATATTAAACCTAACTCTATGTCTAGAAGTTAGAGTTAAATATTTGTTATCTTGGATCGAGATTTGAATCGTATTTATCAATATCGATTTAATCCATTAAATAAACAGTAAAGCAAAGATAACAACGATAATGATTCAAACATAACTTATATATAATGCCATAATCAAAGTAAATACATATTGATTCAGTGAGCTATGACCAATCACAACAATAGAGGGATTTAGCTACTCGTGATAGCTTGAAGCACAAATGAAGAATTGAGAGAAACGACATCAACGACGATTTCCCGACTCTTGATGTGAATCCACCTCCTTCTCCTTACAACCTCTATTACACTATTATACTGATATTACAGGATGTTTCTACAAGTGATAAAAACTGGAATCCCTTTCTAAACAGAGTTCTGCTCTATTTATAGCAGTTCTGGCCGCCTGAGTTTGCTGAGCAAACTATACTTCGCCAAGCGAAGTCCTTCATTTTGTGCTAAGTTTTCAAATCAAGTTGTCAACTTGTTACCGCCAAAGTTCGCTAAGTGAAATATGGCTCGCTTAGCGAAGTTGCTATCTTCAGCTTGAAGTCTTCAAAATATCTTTTTATGACCGCCCTGTTTCGCTAAGCGAACTTTAGTTCACTAAGTGAAGTCTTTTGTGCTGCTACTCGCTGCAAATGAAACTGGATGTTTTTCTTTCTGACTTGGTTTCGCTATGCAAATTATATCTCACTAAGCGAATCAGACTTCCTTCTGAATTTTGAATTTTGTTCTTTGACATTGCTGGAGGTTCGCTAAGCAAACTGTTTGCTGCAACGTTTGCTTAGCGAAATGCCTGTTTTCTAGTTTTTCTTTAATGGCCAAATCTTGCACAAAAGACACTTAAAGCCAAAGTAAACTTGTACAGACCATATTTATTCAATAAATGGGGTTTTTATGTAATAACTTTGTCATTTAAGTAAGATAAATGCCATGCTTTAATATGATATTTTACTACGAATCAAGCATTCATCAAACTTTCCCCAACTTGAATCTTCGTTTGTCCTCAATCAAAGCAATGCAAGAGCAAGAGTTTCTATACCATCTTTCACATAATCAACCAAAAATTTTCAAAGAAGTAACCAAGTGCAAGGTTTACCATATTAAATTGTGTAACCAAGAATTCCATGCTTAATACCTTCCTAGTATTTAGACAAGTTTATGACAAGAGTTTTCTACATAAAATTCTTGTCAAACAATCCAAAGCAATAAACATGGTAGCCATGAATCACACCTATCACACTGTTTTGCATAAGTGAAATTGATGAGGTATTTTGATCTCTCACATGACAAACTTTGCTAACATCTTGATTAATTCATGCACTCTTATAAGCAAAACATGTTGATTTGCAAAGACAAAGATCACTAAGGTCTTTTCATGGTTGTAATGTGGCCAAGGTACCAAAGAAGTGATATTTCCTAAGGCTAATTAGAAACAAAGAGGTTTTTTATTTTTCTCTTTTTGGAGAGCATTCATATGTATTTGATTTTGTTGAACACATTATACTCCTCTACTCTTTTCTTGTTTCTTTCTTTTGATTCATTGTTATTTGATATTTCTTTGCTCTTTCTTTTCATCATTCTTTTTCCTTCATTTTATTTTGATTCTTTCCACTTTTAAATTTTTTATTTTTACTAAACCCCTTTCTTTTTCTCCCCAACTTGAACAAAACTCTATTATTCATTGAATGCTCTTCAAGGTTTTTTTGTACAAGATATCAATGTTTGCAAGGTTTAATATAGAATCTATCAATTATGAACTTTGATGATTTTTCAAAGATGTGCAATAATATACACTAAGTGGTGTACTTAATGCATTATTCAGTTCATAACTGATGTATTCATGTCATAAGGCTCAAAAGTGGTTTACAAATGATCACTACTCACAAGGACACATGAGGCTATAATTTGGCTTGCTATTTATGCTCAATTAACAAATAAATGCCTTGATCCCTTCTATGTATTTACTATAATCAACATGAATGCAAAATTAAGCATGAATTAAACGAGTTAAAACAAAAATTTGTCAGTCTCCTAATCATATGGTGAACAATGGAAGGTTTGCCTCACTTTTCTTGTTTAGGAACTACGTGATTCATAAGGAAAACATGTTATGGCTTAGGATTGAATGAAATGGTTTTATGTAGGTTACTCATGTCATACTCATGCTAAATTCTAAGAAAGCAATAAACACATACCTTGGTTTGGTCAATTCTTTCAAATTTGAATCCCTACCATTGCACTTTTGCTGATTTATGTGAAATTGGCCTTCCACTCCTTGCCTTTCCCATTTTGGTTGAAGAGGACAATTTATCAAGAAACAACTCATGGATTGATCATATGACACCTAAATATTAAAACTATTTAAAAGACACCAAATTAATAAAGTGAAGAAAATTGCATGAATGGAATTTTTGCTGATTCTACTATGTTCACTTAGCGAAACAGGGCTCGCTTAGCGAATTCTACAGAATTCAGTTTTGTAGAATTTCCTTTTTGGCTCATTTATACTATTTTCTTCTTACAAAAGAACTAATTTAAGTAAGAGAATAAATATGTAAAGGGTTGGGTTACCTCTCAAAAAGTGCTTCTTTAACGTCATTAGCTCGACGCCTATTTTCGCGAAAAATCAAGGTGGCTTGTATGAATTCTTCAAAGTATACTTGCCACCATGATTTGGCCTTTGATTGTCATCCTCCCTCTTTAGTTCCAGGCCTGTTTCATCAGGAGCATCTAGTTTGTGATAGTCATCCTCTTTGTGTTGAAACAATTTGAAGTTGACTTCTTCATCTTTGTATCTTACTCTAATCGTTCTTTCATCCACATCGATCATTATACAAGATGCTTTTATGAATGAACGGCCTAAGATCAGAGGTATGCTATCATCTTCATCCATATTCATCACAACGAAATCAGTTGGGAATAGAAAACTTTCAAGCTTCACCATCACGTCCTTCACTATGCCAACTGGTTGTACGATTGATTTGTCGGCAAGTTGTAATTTCATTGTTGTTGGCTGCAAGTCAGGCATACCAATATTTTTAAGAATGGCCAATGGAATAAGGTTGGTTCTTGATCCAAGATCCACCAGTGCTTTGTCAAAATTGATGTTTTCAATGATAATTGGTAATGTCACGGTTCCAGGATCAACTTTGGTCTTTTCCTCCTTTTTCTCATTTTCAACTTGCTTTTCTTTGCCATTCTCCCCAACTTTCGTTTCAGCTATATCCTTAATCTTTGTTGTAACAACATTGCAAGTTTCTTTTGGATTGGTTTGAGTGGTGGCAGTGAATGTTCCCGTTTGTTTCTCACTCAACTGTTTTGCAATTTTCCCAACTTGCATTTCTAAATTTCTAATGGAGGCATCCGTATTTTTTTTATTGGCCATGGACAGCTGCATAAATTGATTCAAGGTATCCTCTATCTTTGAAAGCTTATCTGGATGAGCGTAACTTTGGTGCTTCTTCTGCCGATTTGCATTGTTGTTATATTGATATCCTTGATTGTTTTGAAACGGAACCTGCCTTTTGTAACGCCCTGGATTTAATTAATTATTTAATTAAATTATTAAAGGAATTATTTGTTGAAATTAGACGAGTTTGAGAATTAATCGGAGTAATTGCATCTGTCAATATTATTGTAAGAGGCGTGTTGGGATTAATTAAATTAAAGTTGGATTTAATCGGTTAAATTGGAGGAATAATATTAAGAATAATATTATTTATTTATTGTGAATAATTGTATTTAATTAGATTAAATTGGATTGTGAGTGGCGAATAGCGAAGTGGGGGTGTGAATTTGTATATTAAGCCCATTAAGAAAATAATAGTAATTATATTATTATTTGATTTATTGGATTAAAAAGAAAATATAAGGAATTAGGGTTGAGAAGGAAGAAATGAAGAAGGTTGTTGTACGTGGGAAAAAGAAGAGGAACAAGGTTTTGAGAAACTGCCTCCAGAAGAGGATTTGCAGACCGGAAAGCCGAACCAAAATTCGACCTGAAATTAGGATGCGATCGGGAAATTCAAATTGCCGTTAAATACAGGTAAGGGTGGGGTTCGAATTATATAACCGGGAATATGATGATTGATATGTTGGGTTTGGGTTAAATGATTTTATGCTGTCTGTATTAAATGGTGGTGTTTAGTTTCTGATGAATAGTTGTTGTTACGTACTGAATGAGAAGCGTTCATGTTCATGTTGTTGCGTGGGTTTGTGCGTTCATGTGACCTTGGCATTTAAGTGATGATTCAGTACACTTGATACTATACAGTAAACTTAGTATTATTGTGTAGGTCTAGTGTAACAATAATAATACTATCAGTAATTCAATTAAATTATAATGAATAATAATACTAGGTGTTGGACTATGAATGTGCAGGATGTTAATTAAGTAGAGAAAGTGCCTTAGATAGTAGTAATAATTAGTAGTTTAATTGTGTAGTGGAATTATTGGATAAAGATTGAATATAAGAGATGACGAGCCCATGAGAATTAATAGAGTGTATGATTATTCAGTAGCTCCAAATTAACACGTTATGATATATTTTGCCTAGTAGAAAGGAGATAGAAATATGTTAGTCAGAAGTTGTTAGTCAGAAGCTGTTAGTCAAAAGGTGTTAGTCAAAAGTTGTTAGTCAGAAGTTGTTAGTCAGAAGTTGTTAGTCAGAAGTTGTATAGGTCAGAATTTGGTGGTCAGAAGTTGTTGGTCAGAAGTTGTTGATCAGAAGTTGGTGGTCAAAAGTTGTTGGTCAGAAGTTGTTGGTCAGAAGTTGGTGGTTAGAAGTTGTTGGTCAGAAGTTGGTGGTCAAAAGTGGGGTTGGTCAGAAGTTGTTGGTCAGAAGCTCTGTTGGTTAGAAGTTCTGATGGTAGAAGTGTTGGATAAAAGTTCTGTTGGCAGAAGTGAATGGTCAGAAGTAGAAGTTCTGATGGCTTTTGACACTTAGAGGGAGACGAGCGTCTCTAGTGGCAAAAAAGGGAGGAGGCGGACGTGTAACACCCGTTTTATTTAAATGCTATATTATATTAATATTTTTGAATTTACCGTTTGACGATTGTTTTGGAGACGAAAATAATTATATTAATCGGTATATCTATTAATATATTTGGCGACGTTCGGTTCGGTTCGGTAAAATATTATTCGGACCAATATTTAATTCCCCAAAACTATTTTAATAAATTGAGTTAATGATATAATTAGTGTGTTAGGATTAGAGAAGGGTGGGGGAAGCAATTTGCTAGAGTTGGGTTTCTCACCCTTGGTTAGTATGACAACTAACTTATATAAAGCATTTTCTTCATCTTTTCCTAACATAACAACAAAACCCATAGTATAGAAACTTGGAAGAGAAAATTAGGGCTTTGGTAGAGGAAGAAGAGGAGAGCAAGAAGAAGAGCAAGGCTTGGTTTGAGGAATCATCAAGAGCAATCAAAGCTTGCTAGGTAAGGGGTTTGATTTCTATCTCATATAGTTAGGGTTTGGTGATTATAGTTTGAATTGGGGAAAAATTGATAGTTGGTTTATAGGGTTTGGTTGTTTGATTGTTGAAAATGTTTAGAAAGGTTGAATTAGGTGTAGGAATTATGGGTGTGTTGTTATTAGTAGTGTAGTATAAGGATTATAGAATGAAATGGAAAAGAAAACATAACAGCAAAATAGAAAAAACCAGAACAAGAAACTGTAAATGAAAACGCAGGGAATTGAAAACAAAATGGATGGAGGGAGCAAGAAGGGGGAGGCGCCCACCTCCATGTGTGGGGCGACCGTCCCCCTATGTGAGGCACCCGCCTCCTCTTCATGGGAGCAAAGGGACGTCCATCCCTGGTGGCTAGGAGGAGAATGGATTTTTTTTTGTAGAAACGAAGTTTTTCTGTTTTGTAAAAACACAGTTTCAGTTTTTCTGTCAAAATAACTTCCTGCATAATTTTGTTTGCAAATAGGTTCTGTTTCTTAATAAAATTCAAATTCCACCTAGTAGCAACTTATATCCATAAAATATAATTAGGACATAAGATAGCCGATTAAATTTAGAACCTGATTATGTACCGATTTTCTGATTTTGGTAAATTCGACGACGGAGCAAGTTGCTCCAAATTCAATGAAAATTGACGTGCTAGCTAAGTTCGACGTGTAGTATGTAGTGGTGATGTTAGTTTTTCGAAATTCCGAGTTTTTACGAAACGACCCGAAATAGGCCAATTTACGGTAAATTGAATCGGATGGTGTTTTAGTCAATTTAAGTCATATATGAACTATCCGATTTCGATGTTGATGTTTATAATTAAATGCCGGTAATTAAGAATGGCTTTCGTGACGATTATTGGTGTTTTGACTATTTTTCCGTTTTTGGAAATTGGTGGATTAATTGATAATGATGTTGTGTGAATAAACATAATGTTCGCGACGGTGTATTTATTTATGAATACTTGTTGTTTATGCGATGCGATGACATGTTTATTTGATGTGAATATATATGGTGATGTGGACTTTATGTCAATTGTGATGAGCGATGATGATGTGTTGTTGTGTGGTCTTTATTATTGAGTCACATACATTGCATAGGCGACGAGGGCTTTTATGCCAAGCGACGAGGGCTTTTATGTCAAGCGACGAGGGGCTTTTATGCCAAGCGACGAGGGGCTTTATGCCAAGTGTTCCTAATTATGGACAAAGCGACGGGTACCACATGCATAACATAGTCGTGTCTCATGGAGTCGGTTATGTTTATGTTCGAGTTGTTTAACATTGGGTTTTAATTGATGAATGATGATTGAATTGCGATGGTACATGATGTTTTGTGTTGATGCAAGTATAATGATTATGTGATGAAGTTAAGTGTTAATTTATATACTAATGCTAATTTTAAAGTATGTAAGCTTTTGATACATGTCGACATACTTTACTTAACTTATATCATTTATAATTCCAAAAATATGTATATATCCTATCATGCTTTTAATTATATGTTTTGGAGTATCTCACCCTTTACTTGTTTCGCCGTTGCCTATATATTGGTAACGTGCAGGTGATCCCCGAGGATGAGGAGGATTAGCTCAAGTCACTTTATTTTGTGTCATTCTGCTCTGGTCGTAGTAACAATCGGGATTTGGGAGACGTCATTATTTTGATAGGATAGTTTATGTATACTATCTTATGATGTTATAACCTTATGTATTGATGAAAACATGATGTTATGTATATTTTGTGAACATATCCGCTGTGTTGTGAATATTCATATGTGAATATGATGAATTATGTATGAATCGGTATATCCGACTTTTGATGTGCATTATAATGCGAATTGATGGAAATGCGAATATGTGATGCCTTAATTTTGTTAAATGAAATTTTGAAACTCTGATTTTATTATTAATTACGCGGAGTAGAATTGGGGTGTTACAGGACGCCTCCATGTGGATTTGTTTTGTTTTGCTTATTGCTGTTTCGCTGATACACTTATATATATGTTATACTTAATTTAACTCCTTCTGGATCATAGTTACATGATGGCTGAAGTAGAAGAAGAATAGAAACAAAGATAACATAACACTAGTAGTATATTAAAGATGTAGGTACTAGAAGGGTATGTTATAATAATATAATAATGCTGGTATTTTGTAGCAGGTAACCTTGATGGCAGTGAAAGAATTGGTAGCAGAAAAATATTATATCAGAGATATATATGTATATTTAGCAGGATGGTAGAAGTTACTTAGTGTTGATAGCAGAGTATTAAAAACAATGTCGAATTAACCGGGTTGGTAAATTAAGCAGTAAAAATTAGTTGTCCGGAATTAACTGAAATTTGCCGTAGTAGTTCGTATATAATAGTAGGTAATTATGGTTGATTTCTTTTGTTGAATTTTATATCGGATGCTTGAGTTGCAGGTACAGTCGAATAAATGCATTTTCTGAATTATGGACGAGTTTATGTTGGAGGCTTAATAGCCAATGTTGGAAGTTGCTGTGTTGTTTGAGTTGTAGGTCTAAATGACCAGTGTTGATTAATTTGATGCGTTAATGCATGATTAAGTTGTTGTTGTTTAAGTTGTTATCGTTTAAGTTGTTGTTGATGTGTGGTTGTCTCATACATAGCATTTGCATGATTAAGTTAGCCTTGATGGCACCATGTTGAAAGTTGAAGGCTTATGCCTTGGCCTTAATGGCACCACGTTAAAGGCTTATGCCTTGTTGAATGCCTCGATAACCTGACGTGATTTTAAGTTCTGCTCTAAATGGTACCACATGCATTTGTTGAGTCGCATTCGATTTGCACGTTTAAGTTGTTGTTGTGGTTGTCGATGTTTAAGTTGATCGTTGATAAGTTAGTGCTTGACAGGTTGCTGTTTAATACATGTTGTTGTTGCTATTAAGTTGTTCCTAATAGTTGTTGTATGATTTGTTGTGTGAAGAAGTGAAATTGTAAGATTCTAGTCTGATATATTAATTATCATACTTTTGTTTATATTTTTCGAGATCTCACCCCTTCTGCTGATATTTCCCCTACCATGGGAAATGGGCAGGTACTCAAGCATAGCTGTGGACGTTGGAGTTAATTCTTGAAGTCTGTATGTCGCTTTGTGATAAGTCAAAGAGTCTTGCTCTGATACGTAGCACTCGGGGGGATGTTTATGTGTTGTGATTATAGGATGATGAATAGTTGTTATTACCTGTTGTTGGAGTTGTCTCTAATTGTTGCCATTAAAATAATTCTCGAATAATTATGAATTAAAGTTTTGATTTAGTTGAATAAGGTTGTATATGACATATAAAATGTGAACACCGAATGCTATGTATCTATATTAAATGAAATACAAGTGTTTGATAATAAGTTAAAATGTGACACCTGTTTTATGTTTTGAAATTTTGGCACTCTGATTCTATTATAAATGTTGGGTAGAAATTGGGTGTTACACCTTTACTACTGATTTCCCAAATAATTGACTTCTTCTTTGATCGGGGGACAAAAACCAGTTGGATGGTCTCCTCTACACAGCTCACACGATGCTACTTGTTGCGGTTTAGGCATTTCGTGCATTTGTTTGAGTTGTTGTGGAAGGTTTGAGAGTTGCTTTGTTAATTCTTCCACGGTTTGCGTGAGAAGCTTGTTTTGTGCCAAGATTGCATCATTCATATCCAACTCAAGAATACCATATTTCTTTTGCGTTGCACCTCTCTTGTACTGAACTTAGTGATCATTGAGAGCCATACGGTTGATGATAGAAACTGCTTCCTCCGCACTTTTGGATAATAACGAACCGCCAGCTGTTGCATCAAGTAGGAGCTTTGGTTGGGGCTGCAATCCATTACGAAAAACGTGAATTTGTGTGAGATTATCAAAACCCTGATTAGGAAATTTGCGCAACATGGACTTGTAGTGTTCCCAAGCTTCGCAAAGAGTTTCCGTTGCACTTTGCGTGAATGCGAATATTGTTGTTTTTGCATCCATGAAATGATTGTGAGGAAAGAACCTGTTAAGAAATTTTTCTTCCAAGACATTCCAATTTGTCATAGTTTTCGTATGTTGGTCAAGATACCAATTCCTGGCTTTTTCGATCAAGGAATGCGAGAAGAGTCTCACAAACATTGCTTCTTCCTTAGCCACTGGTGTACCTAACGTACCGGCAATCTCATAGAATTTGGTGAGGTGAATGTATGGATCTTCATGATTCAAACCTACAAAAGGGTTAGCGTAAATAATCTGCGGCAGACCTGTTTTCATTTCTACTTGTCTTGCGGTTGGATTGTTGTTAAGACGAGCCAATCGTCTTGGACTACTTGCACATGAACTGTTGACAACTTCGGCCATTGCTTCATTGATGGACTAGTTTGTTGAGGAAGTGGATGTAGAAGCTCCTTTGTGATTTTTATTTTTGGATAGTTGTTTCTGTTTCTTTGCTTGCTTCTTATTCTTTCGGATTGTTCTTTCGATTTCGGGATAAAAAAGAAATTGGTTTTCCGAACACTTGCCTCGGAGCATAAAAAGATTTTTCACCTATCCAAACAGGTTGCGAGAAAACAATTATATACAATATATAACAAATTCACAAAACTTAGAAGCATAGAAACAATTGCGATGTTTTAATACCTTAAACGCCAATCCCCGACAACAACGCCAATTTGATAGTTGTGTATTATCAAATGAAGTATTTGTTTTATCGTACCCACAGGGATTGGAGCGATATAAAAATCGTTCAATGATTTCTATATTTCTAAGTATAAGTTTCAAGATCGTTTGGTTTATAAGTGACGAAAAGTAAAATATGTAATAACGAAAGATAAATTTAGAGAAATAGACTTGTTGGGAATTGGTTTTCATTCACCGATTCGATATGCAAAGTTCGGATCAGTTATACATAACTTATAAATGTTTCAAGATCATCACATATCACATACAAACAAAGCTTATGTCTAAAATTTGATGTGATTTCTTACCTTATGGTTTAATCAACGATTTCTCAGCCTATTAAACGATACGGCAGCATTAAGATTCGATACTTGGGAATATTAAACCTAACTCTATGTCTAGCGGCTAGAGTTTAATAGTTGTTATCTTGGATCGAGATTTGAATCGTATTTGTCAATATCGATTTAATCCATTAAATAAATAGTAAAGCAAAGATAACAACGATGATGATTCAAACATAACTTATATATAATGCCATGACCAAAGTAAATACATACTAATTCGATGAACTACGACCAATCCCAACAAGAGAGGGATTTAGATACTCATGATAGCTTGAAGCGCAAATGAAGAGTTTAGTAGAAACGACATCAACGGAGATTTCCCAACTCTTGAGGCGAATCCACCTCCTTCTCCTTACAACCTCTATTACACTATTATACTGATATTACAAAATGTTTCTTCAAGTGATAAAAGCTAGAATCCCTTTCTGAACTGAGTTCTGCTCTATTTATAGCAGTTCTGGCCGCCTGAGTTTGCTGAGCAAACTATACTTCACTAAGAGAAGTTCTTTCTTCTGTGCTAAGTTTTCAAATCAAGTTGTCAACTTGTTACCGCCAAAGTTCGCTAAGCGAAATATGTCTCGCTTAGCGAAGTTGCTTTCTTCAGCTTGAAGTTTTAAAAATATATTTTTTATAACCTCCCTGTTTCGCTAAGAGGACTTTAGTTCGCTATGCGAACTCTTCGGTGTTGCTGCTCGCTGCAAGCAAAATTGGATGTTTTTCTTTCTGGCTTGGTTTCTCTATGAAAATTATATCTTGCTAAGCGAATCGGGCTTCCTTCTGAATTTTGAATTTTGTTCTTTGACTTCGCTGGAGGTTCGCTAAGCGAACTGTTCGCTGCAACGTTCACTTAGCGAAATGTCTATTTTTTGGTTTTTCTTTAATGGCCAAATCCTATACAAAAGACACTTAAAGCCAAAGTAAACTTGTACAGACCATATTTATTCAATAACTGGGATTTTTGTGACTTTGTCATTTAAGTAAGATAAATGTCATGCTTTAATATGATATTTTACTATAAATCAAGCATTCATCATGTATGTTTCTTTAGTTTTTAGGCTACTGACCTTTCATGTGCTAACTCCTTTTAGCCTTAACCTTTATTCATAGGTGTTTGGTTTATGTTTGTTTTGCCTTTAGAGGTTTGTTTGTGTTTGTTTGTGCTAGTTTGCTCTAACTTGTTGAAAGTTTTGTATGTGAACTTTGAAGGTGGGTTGTTTTCATGTCTTGCTTATGTTGTTTAAGCTACTGACCTTGTATGTTTTATCACCTTCTTACCTTGTCTCCTGGCCATGTTTGACTTGTTGGTTTGTATGGTTGTTTAAGTTGACCTTAGTGTTGAATTTTGACTTCTCCATTTGCTAGCTTTACATGTATGTTTTCATGGTGATGCTTGCTATTTAATTTTTTCTATGTATGAGTGTTACCTAATTTTTTTTAGCTTCTTACTTCACTCCTATGTAACACCTTGAAGCATGTTCACACAAGTGCACATTTGCACACATTTCATCACACATTTATTTGGATCCATGATTATGCTTTCTTATGATAATTTGTTTGTGAATATCCATGATGATTATGTATATGATATGAATGTGTTCTTACCATATTAACCACTGAATTTCATGTCTTGTTATCTTCTAAAATCTCACTTCTCTTCATTTATGCACTACGACACTTCATTTGACTTTTAGATGTATTCTAGGTCAAGTTTTTGACTAGTTTTTGTACTAGTGTTGTATATGTGCTCTTTTGAGTTTCTTGAAACTTGATTGTGTTTAATATGAGTCTTGACTCATTATGTGTTTCTTCTGATATCACTCTTATATGACACTTAGCACAAGTATGCTCAAGCACACACACACACACGCACGCACACACCTTTGCCCGCACTTGTATGGATTGTATTTGTTTTCCTTAAATGATTTGTTCGTGAATCTTTCTTATGCATGTTTGTATGCTTTGTTGATGTATTGGTTCATTTTATACTTTATTGTATGTCTCTTAACCTTGCATGGTTCACTTCCTTTCATCTTTGCCTTTTCTTGACTTCTTTTTACTTGTAAACGCTTTCTAGGTCAAAGTTTTGACTAGTTTCTGTACTAGTGTCGTGATTGTATCCTTGTGATGTTTTCTTTGTGAATTGATTGTGAATTATTTTATATGATGTTTCTACTGTAATCACTTCATCTTGACACTATCTTTGCATGTTATATATGTCATACACTTGTATTCACTTCACCACACACAATTGTTGCATGATTGTGCACTCTTGTAGAGTTTTGTTCTTGAACTTCTTGTAGTTTGGTTTGCATGATGTAAATAAGATGTTAACATGTTAGCTAATGAATTTTATGTTATTTTACCCTTTAATTCTTCCTTCATCTCATCTATTCTTAAAATCTCACACAATTTGCTTTCCGTATGCTTTTAGGACTAGTTTTGATCTAGTTTGTGTACTAACTTTGCATGAATGTCTTTATAGTGATGTTTGATGTTTTTTTATGGTTTGTATAAACCTTATACATGTACGTTGTGTCTAATGACCTTACTTCATATGACACCTTGCATGATTATTCACTCACTTGTTTTCACTTCATCTTCTTCTTCTCTTTCTTTGCACTTGTCGGTGCTTGGGTTGTGTGCTTTTGCCAAAGCATTTTGTCTGCTTTTCCCCCTCTTCTCATTTGGTTTTTTAACCAAGATGATTGATATTATAGTTTTTCCTTAGGATCACTCAATTAGGTTAGTCATCGAGTTTATATATTAGGTTAAGTATCCATGCATGTCAACATTAGGTAGATAATCTAAGTAGTTTCCCTTGTTCATACCCACAACTTAGGAACAAATTTGCATGATAATAATTAGGATTAGAAATAAGTTAGTTTCCTCTAGATATTTTACCTTTATCCTTTTGCATCCTTAAAATTAAAATCTTGTTTTGTCAAGTGCATTAAAATACTCTAACAATATGAAACTTTTTCCAAAGTAAAAAATACAAACCAATATTCTTAGTCTTAAGATGTTCCGTCATCCCGTTGCTGATGTTTCGTCATCCCATCTGCTGATGTTTCATCATCTCTCTCGTCTGCTGATGTTTCTCTCCCGTCTGTAGCTGATGTTTCGTTATCCCGTCTGTAGCTGATGTTTCGTCATCGTGGAGGTGTTTCGTCACTTTTGTTTGTTGTCTCGTCTTCTAAATTAAAAAACACAAACCAACCAAAATATGTGAGCTGAACTACGGCACTCTGACTTTCCCATTGCACGGGGGGATACGTAGACATCCTGTCGCGGGGCTTGATCGAGCAACCTTTGTAAACATTTTCTTCTTTTCCCCGTGTTTTCTTCCTTTCTTTTATTCTTTTATTCTTTTATTTATTTCTTTATTCTTCATTTCTTCTTGCATGCATTATACCTCATATACAGATATAGTTAGACCTTTACACCCATTAGATAGAAAGTAAAAGCGGATATCGTAGAGTACTACGGGTGCATGGTGTGTTAATCCCTTCCCCTCACGTAACAGACTTCCTTACCCGATCTCTCGGTCGCAAGATCGTGATTTCTCTGTTTCAGGTTTACTCAATGTTTACCTTTCCCTCTCGGCGGGATAAAAAACGTTCGATAGAGACTTCATTGATATATCCCATATATCTGATATTTTTTAGCCGGTTGTTCCACCAAGGAGATCCACTCTCCCATTTTCTTTCCATTTTAGCAGTAAAGGTATTTTTGGCCTCTTGAAAATGCTCGTGATAGTTTGGAGTTCAAGCCTTTCAAATTTTCAAATGATCTAGAGTTTTATTTGCTGCAGTTCGCAGATGACACATTACTTTTGGGTCCGGCATCATGGGATAACATCTAGACCATTAAAGTTGTCTTGCATGGATTTGAATTAGCTTCTGGTTTAAGTGTGAACTTTCACAAGAGTGAAATTATGGACTTTAATGTTGACTCTGATTTTTTGTTTGTTGCTTCTGAGTTTCTCTCTTGTGCGATCAGTATTTTTCCTTTCACTTTCCTTGGGCTCCCAATTGGGGTTAACCCACGGAAGAAGGCTTCTTGGAATTCTGTTCTTTCTAAGCCTCACAGTAGTCTAGCTTCCCAGAAACTCTATGAGGGTGTGTAACACTCCTTAATTCAATTTTTTCATATATCATGATAATCTACTTCTCTTTCTACAAGGCTCCAAAATCATTTATTTAGGAAATTGTTAGTATCTTGTGGGCTTATCTTTGGAATGGTGATGAAAAGTGCGAGAGAATCAATTGGGGTCTCTGGGTTCACATTTTGTAAACCTAAGTTGAAAGGAGGCCTAGCTGTCAAAGACTGTGAGGTTCTTAATAGGGAGTTGCTTAGCATATGGGAGTGGAAAATTCTCTCTTCAAATGATTCAAACTGGTTATCTATTTCATCCTTCAAATACTAGTACATTAAAGGTTTAATGCTCGATACTTTGTGGTCACTTAACATTAAGAAAAGTCGAGGAACTAGTTTGTAAAAAGCATCTCATGTAAATGTAGAAGCAACTCAAGAATCAATACTACACAAAAGTTATATCACGGCAGTTAGAAAAGGATAGCACAACGTCTGACCAACCGTTGTGAAGAAAGGTGAGATTGTATGTGTTAGACAGCGACAACGTATCTAAAGGGGTGGATAGATACCCCATTAAAAATTCTATAAAAAAAATCTAGAATTAAAATTATTTTTGAAAGAATTTACGCAGAAGGACTTTTCTGGATAAGTCGTCTAAATCAAAGTTATTGGAAGCTCGGATATGCAAGTTGATTATTAAAATTGAGTATGGAATAAGTGGTTGTAAATTAAAAAATCACTTAATTAATGAACAACTTATTTAACATTTGAAGCACTTAACTTGTAAGACAATTTTCAATGCCACAAATATAAAGATCTAGCTTGAATAATTTATCAAACACTTGGCATGCAAGTGAATATTTAAAAAATTTCCTTGATTAGTGTTGATATACAAAACTACTTATAATCAAAAGTGATTATAAGCTATATCTTTACTTGTTATCGTTTATAATTTCCTTTTAAAAATTCATTTTTTTTCTTTATCTTTATGAGAAAACGGAAACCTTTTAAGATAATTGGTATTAAAATAATTAAGTCAACATGAAAATTATATATATATATATATAAAGTGGTTGATTTATAAATATTAATATTTATGTTGTTGGCACTATGGACTAGAGCTATCAAAATGAGTTAGTCCATATGGGTTGGTTTGCCTGGTCCGAAAAATTATAGGATTTGGGCCTTCAAATTAGAATCAATATTTTTAAGAGTCTTTTTAGCCC
Source organism: Vicia sativa (assembly GCA_021764765.1). Lineage (NCBI taxonomy): Eukaryota > Viridiplantae > Streptophyta > Magnoliopsida > Fabales > Fabaceae > Vicia > Vicia sativa. The sequence continues at coordinate 89,596,820 of CM038797.1, read as the reverse complement.
AACTTTAAAAAGTCCGCTATCCATTAGGGCTAACCCATATGGACTGTGGGTAGCCCATTAGGTCCACGTCGCTATAAAATTTTAAAATATATATTAATTTTTATATTATGTTATTTCAAAATAACACATTTATTTTTCTCACTTCACTAAATTTTGTCTTTATTCTATTCAATCTTTCTTTTTTAAATATTATACATTAATATAACTAACATGTTTTCCACATATTCTATTAGTTTCTCTTATATTAAATGTTTTTAGTATTATTTTTTATAATATGGATATATATATATATATTGTATTTAAAAACACAATATAATATTTATAAAAGATAATATAGTACTTAAAAATATATTATATTTAAAATAATATATTTTTTATTTTATTTATAATTAAAGTTGTGGATTTTTTACTTTAATTTTTTTATTAAAAAAAATCTATTTAGAGTCGGTAGTCCGAAGCCTATTTATAGCTGGGCTTGAGTAATAATTTTGAGATCAATATTACAAGAAAATTTTTTTGGTCCAGCCTTAAAAACTCATATTCACGAGGGCTGGTCCTATATGGACCGGATAACCTATTTTGATTATTATTAACCAATAAGTTGCATCCATGTAATTGAACCGACAATTATCAGTTGAATAACTCCACTTTAATATAAGAAAAAAATCAGTATTAATTGATTAATTGATATGTTAACATGTGATTTTTTATGCACCACTAGAAATTATGTCGATATCATTTGATAAATTGATAATGTTAACATGTGATATTATTCCGTATAATTGCATAGAAACGATGATGTGAAGTAGAATCATGACCTAAGTGAAGTGCATTTGTTCTGATGAACTGTAAGGAAAAGTACTGTGTAACTTTTTAAGATTGACACTGACTGTGTTCTTTAATTTGGTGCACGAGAACGAAGGTTATAGTGAATAAAATATTAACTAAGATTCGTATAGGATCAATAGTGTAATATAATATAATGGAATCTTGTTCTAATTGATCCAACTAATTATGAAAGGTCATTCTTCACTGCATACAACCTGTTTTATTCCCTTAGCAATGAATTAATTCTGATTTCACTTTCATTTGTGCAGTTCAATTAACATAAACAATGTTATAGTAAATCCATATGTTAAGTTTTGTCCGATACATAGCAATAGTGTGTCCAATTTTAAGGTTGACATTGATAGAGTGATTATACAAGACTATGGAATCCAAATATTTGGACATGGCTTGTGGGACACTAATAACTTTTTTAAGGCTGACACTATTTTTGGAAGAAATAAAAGAATTATACTACGAAAGGAATACTAGGGAGTATTTCAATCTAAATACAAAGAGAGAGAAGAGAGGAAGCAATTAAAAGAGGGGATTTCTTAATTCAGTTTATGTATTTTTTATATATCACGTAAAATTTTAAAAATATCTTTCAAAATCGAAGTATACCTCCGATACGCACTTAAATCTGATAAAATATATATATAAAAATTAGAAATATATTTCTAATATAAATTAGAAATGCATTTTCGATTACAGTAAAGAGAGAAACAAATACAACATTATCAAAAAATCTCAAGGGATAAGGCAAATGAAGAGATTGATATACCCAGAACGGATCTGCAAAGTAATATGAATCACAACATTCCTGATAAACCTTTGGATGCTGTAGATCAATTAATAAACCTTTTGGCACTACCTTTGTCCCTGCTCCTCAGATGGATAATCTGTTGAAACAAAATTGTTATGTCTCAACACTCACCAACCTTTCTTCTAAATTTCATAATTATATATTTGATTGGTGAAGAGTTTGTTTATCTGTCAAACTCAATATAAATTCAAACATTTTGCAAACCCAGAGAGACATAATCACACACACAAATTAAAGAAAGGATGGAATGAATGGTGGTTATGAGATCCTTAGAAGTGGAAGATAGGAGAACTGAAAATGTATTTTTGATTTATATCGAAAATGTATTTTCAAAATTATTTTTTACATTTTAAAGATCGAAATCCCAATTGATCGTTTTGTGTTAAAAAAAAAGTGCGAATTGAAAATATATTTTTAATTTTCTGAAGAGTATTTTCGGATTTTCATAAGGTGTTCTATTCCACTATTGAGTGAGTTAAAAAATTTCTTAAAATAAGAAATATCGTAAGTCACAAATTGATTGATAAGAAGATAAGAAAAGAGAGATAAAAATACACACAATTTATTTTATTTCATACTCTTTCCGTTTCTTTATAATTATCATTTTTTGACTTTTACATATATTAAGAAATATAATAATTGTTGTTATTTTTTAGACAATAATTTTTATTTTAACTATAATATCCTTAACTTTTTATTATTTTAATTTACTTTTTCTTCCTTCATAATAAATAGTAAGGATAATTTTGACTAAACAATAATGATTACTATCTTGAAATTTGAAAGCAACAATTAAAATGAAATAAATTTTTTTTCTCAAAAATAACAATTATAAAGAAAGGAAGCAAGTATCTTAAATTTAAAGTTACATTCAGTTTTCTTATGTAGAGAAATTTTCGTTTTAATCAAACATATTATTATACCACTAAATTATTTTATAGTCCAACGAGGCCATATTTATATTTCAAACAAATAAATAATTTCAAATAGCTCATTTTATCATCTCAAAGAATTTGACTAACATTTAAATTTTTAAGGAATAATTAGATAAATAAATACAAATGTTTAAATTATTAAGAAAACATACAAATGAAATCACTTGTTTGCTTATATCTTACTTTGTAGTATAGTTTCTTCTCTTGATGATCTCCTTCTTTTAAATTTCTTTTCTTTTGTGAAATTAATTCTTGAAAGTTTATTCACATAGTTGTTTCAAAGTTGTTCAGTGCAGTTCTTTGTGATGAATAAAATAATGAAAAGTTGAAAGTTTGTATAGCTTTCTTTTAGATGACTATTAAATAATCTAGATGTTTTGATAAAAGAGTCGTTGTATCTTTCTGTATTATCACAATAGGTTATTTCATGTCCATTACGTTCAAAGCAGATCTTGTCAAATCCAGTGTCGTATCTATTACCGCAAAAAACTTATATCTCTGTACCTTGTGTTTTGTTGCTTAACCATTTCAAATTTGAATGTTCAGAAGAGAAATCATCTAAGTTAATCTTCCTAAGAATAAGTCTTAGTGATGCACCACTACAAAAACACATCTAACGTCGAACGCGAAAGATGTTTGATTTCAGTAACTGAAGCGATGTAACGAAAGACGACATAAAAAGATACGATTTAACATCTCAGTTATTAAACCATCGAGGGGTAAAGCTATCTGCATGTGGGTCCGATCCCAAACTTCAACATTTTTATTATTTTTCAGAACTGGACGACGCGCATAATAGTAACACTTAGTGTTTTGTAGAACCGGGGTAATATCTCAATGTTATTACCTCGGTTTAATGTAAAAATCGAGGAGATATATTTTTTCTATAATGTCGTTTGCACTTGTATTACAGAACCATATTGCAGAATATAGAACCATATTTTGTAGATTCTTGAAACAAAGACATTGTACATTTTACCAATTTCTCAATCTAAAATATTGTACCACAAACATTCATTGATTACACCAAATACAAACCAAAAAATTACATCAAAACTAAAAAAATGATTAGGAAATAAAACAATAAATTACTTACTAGTTTTCACATATCCATTCTTCACGGTCTTGACGAATAGCATGCACATCATCTAAATCATTTTCTTCATATGATTGGCGTACATGTGTTGCTAAACAAGAAATCTCATAGTTAAAATCTTGATTTTCACCAGTACTATTGGAAAGATGTTTTCCTTGAAGAGCAATTGACATCTAGTGTTAGAAGGATCAGTGACATGTAAAACTTGTTTTTCTCGGGTTGTCATGACGAATGGTTCATTCTTATAAGTTGTATTTCGAATATCAACCCGTGTGAATCCTAATTCATCGATTTTTACACCAATGTTACTGTCAATCCACTTGCACTTAAATAAAAGCACTTTAAAAGAAACTCAGTCAATCTCTAAAATCTCCTCAATGACCTCAAAGTACGTTCTAGATGCTAGTACATGATTTGGAACTATAAAAGTACATGGATTTAGTCTCAACTATAAGCTCACTATTTTGCTTGGTGCTACGATCATCCTTTGATTTTGTATAGAATTTACATATTTATTAATGTCATATGCACTCCAAATAATTACATTAAACTTAGTCATGTGTGACAACCATTTGCAAGTATCTTTTGTTCAATGCATATTATATTTGCACCATGTTTGTGAATTTATCAGATGTCGAGAAGAGCTTTTAGGATTAGACCAAGGATAATAATGTTTTTATGCCTAAAATTAATCGATCGATTATAACATGATTTGTGGATCTAACAGATGCCAAGAAGGTTTTTAGGTTTATACCTAGGTAATTATCTATGATAAGCTATAGACTAAAGATAAATCAATGTGATATTAACATATAGTAGTACTATTTTTTTTTTTACAAAAAAATTGGGGTGAGAGAGGCTCAAATTCTCGACCTTAGGATTTCTCGAAGCTATGAGACCTATACGCTAGCCAACTGCACCACCACATATTATTATGTTACATAATGCTTGTTGGAACAAAGGATTTTCAAGAAAGATAGTTTTTGTGAAGAAGAATAAGAAGGAGAGAGAGAGAGAGAGAGAGAGAGAGAGAGAGAGAGAGAGAGAGAGAGAGAGAGAGATTATTGATAGTTTCTAACTGAAAAACTGTATGTAAAAGTATTATTGATTGTGTTATTATTTACAAAGAGAAATCTCCATATATAGACACCTTTCCCAGGCCCAAAATGGAAACTAAGCTAAGGCCCAAACAGCCTTCAACACAATGCAACAATCATCCAACATTGCATACAACCTAACATTTCGACACAAGCTAATTCGACTGAACAAGAATTATTCATTCTAACACACACCCTAATTCATGTTCTTGAGACTTCTCATTCCAATGATTCTCTTCAACTCTTCAAACCTTACTTTCTTCACAAGTTTAGTGAATATGTCGGCTAGTTGTAATTTTGTTTTGCAGTGCTTAATTTCTAGCTTTTCTTTGTTGACTTGATCTCTCAGAAAATGCTACCTTCTTTCTATGTGTTTACTTCGACTGTGACACACAGGGTGATTTGCCAGGTTAATTGTTGATTTGTTGTCGACAAATAGCTTTATCTTCTTAGGCTCCATTATCTTGAGTTCTTCGAGTAACATTTCAATCCATGCTGCTTGGCAGACAACATATGATGCGGCTATATATTCAGCTTTGCAAGATGACAATGCCACAATGCTTTGTTTCTTCGAACTCCAGGAGATTGGAGCACCTTCGGTCATGAAAATGTAGCCTGCAGTGCTTTTCTTTTCATGTTGATCTCCACTGAAATCTGAATTAGTGTATCCATGGACTTCGACACTTGTGTTGTTCTTCGACATCCTGGGAAACAACACGCCATGGTCGACGATTCCCTTGATGTATCTCAACACCCTCTTTAGTGCGATAAGATGACATTTTTGGGGTTTCTCCATGAATCTGCTCAACAATCCTACACTTAGGCAGATATTTGGTCTGGTATTGCAAAGATATCTTAGGGATCCAATGATATGTTTGTACAATGTCAAATTTACAAACTCATCATTTGATTCCTTCTTCAGCTTTGCTCCAGTCTCTAACGGTGTGACTGCTTCATTACAGTTTCTCATGTTGAATCTCTTTAGAATATCTTGAGCATACTTAGTCTGATGCAAGAATACTCCTTCTGCAGTATTTTTGAATTCCATCCCTAAGAAATACGAGAGATTTCCTAAGTCGAACATTTCGAATTCTTGCATTAGCTTCAACTTGACTTTCATTATCTCAGCTTCGTTGGCTCCGGTAATGAGTAAGTCATCTACATAGAGGCATAAAATGATTCGACGGACACTGTTGACATCATTTACATACACTCCATGTTCAGGGGCACACTTTCTGAAACCTGCTTCGATCAGGAAGCTATCTATTCTCTTATTCCAAGCTCGAGGAGCTTGCTTCAAACCATAGAGAGCCTTCCTTAATATGTATACCTTCGACTCATGCCCTTTGACATCAAATCCTGGTGGTTGAGTAACATAGGCTTCTTGTTCTTCTAGTGGACCACTCAGGAATGCTGATTTTACATCCAACTGATGCATTTTCCATCGCCTATACGCTGCTGTCGAAACAACAATTCGAATTATTTCTAGCCTTGCAAGCAGCGCATATACTTTGTCGAAGTCTATTCCAGGCTTTTGTAGAAAGCCTCTATCCACCAACCTTACCTTATACTTCGCAAACTCGCCATTTGGCCTTTGTTTCACCTTGTATATCCATTTTACATCCACTGACTTCTTATTCGTTCTTTCAACAAGCTCCCAGGTATTGTTCTTCTCAATGGATTTGAGTTCTTCTCTCATGGCTTCACACCAATTTGAATTACTCATGGCTTCATCCAAATTGATTGGCTCAGCTTCAGCCATCTTCTTCGAACACAGTTATAACTGTGTCTGTTTCTTGTCGAACTGAGGTTTGACTCCAGCTCCACCCTTTGCTTTCATTGACAAGAACATCTCTGCTAATCACTAGCTTATCTTTGATTGGCGAATACAACTTGTATGCACTAGTCAATGATAACCTATGAGAACCATGACTTCACTTCGATCATCCAGTTTTCTTCTCAATTGTTCAGGTACATGCCTGAAACATATTGATCCAAAAAATCTAAGATGACTCACATTTGGCTTCGAACCCGTCTAAGCCTCATAAGGTGTTTTTCCTACAATCTTCTTTGTTGGACACCTGTTTAGAATGTATACCGTTGTCGAAGCTGCTTCAGCCCAAAATCTCTTAAGCATATCTTTAGCTTTCAACACACTTCTCATCATGTTCAGTATACTTCTATTTTTCCTTTCAGTTATGCCATTGTGATGAGGTGTATAGGGTTAAATAATCTCATGCTCTATACCTTCATCATTACAGAATTTGGCAAATTTAGAAGACGTGTATTCACCACCACCATCAGTTCTTAACTTCTTCAATTTGCAACCACTTTGTTTTTCAGCATGCAACTTGAATTTCTTGAACTGTGTGAATACTTCACTCTTCCTTTCAATGATATAAATTCATATATGTCTGGTGAATTCATCAACAAAAGTAAGGAAATACATGTTTCCTCTATTTGAGTTCACTTCAAATGGTCCACACACATCAGAGTGAACTAGTTCCAACTTGCGCTTAGATTTCATGGGCAAGTCATGTTTAAATGTTTTTCTCACTTGCTTAGCTTTACAGCATTCTTCACATACTTGTCTTGGTTCCTTCTTATAAGGAAAACCAAACACCATCTTTTTCTGGTTGAGCATGCATAAACTCCTAAAGTTTAGATGTCCATACATGTGATGCCATATCCAGTTCTTGTCTTCTTCTACACTTGAATCAAGACGTTTGTGATCTGATGTGTTAAGTTTAACTTTGAATGTTTTATTCTCTGCTAACGGTGCTTTCATGATTAGCCTTCCATCAGTCCTATAGACTTTTATCTGATTTCTTTCGAGCTTCATTTTGAAGCCTTTTGCAAGTAATTAACCTACACTTATCAAATTACTTGTCATGAAGGGTACATACAACACTTCAGTGATAATAGCCTTTCCTCCATCTTTCCTGACAATCGAGATGCTCTTTTGCCTCCAGAGTTGATGTGTCTTCCATCAGCAAACTTTATCACCTTTTTCACTGACTCGTTTAACTTGGTGAACCAATCTTTATTGTCAGTCATATGGTTGCTACATCCTGAATCCAGATACCACATGTTGGTTTTCTTAGTGTTCGACCGAGTGTTTACCATCATTAGCACCTTATTTGAGTCACTATATCCTGCTCTTGCATATTGGGCTTCATCACCTTCTTTCGCTCTTGCTACTTTCTTTCTTCGACAGTCTCGAGCGTAGTGACCAAAACCTTGAGAATTGTAACATTGCACCTCTTTCGTGTCGACTTTCCTCCCAGAGTACTTGTAGCCCACACCTTTCTTGCTCGAATCAGCATTCTTGCTTGACTTCTCATCACCTGCAAGATGCTTTCGCTGCTTCGACTTTTCATCTTTCTTGCTGAATCTTGATTACAATGCTTGTTCAACCACCTTTTCTCTTTCTGAGTTTCTCTGCTTCAACCTCATCGCATGAGCCTCCAATGAAGCTTGAAGTTCTTCCAACTTCATCTCAGACAGAGTCTTGGCCTCTTCAGTTGTCACTACTATGTAGTCGAAATCTGCAGTTAGAGGTCTCAGTAACTTCTCTATTTTCTGCAAATATGTGACCGTTTCACCACATGCCTTCATCTGGTTTGTCAACGTCACAATCCTTGAGAAGTATGCAAGGACTGATTCATCATCTTTCATCTGAATCATCTTGTACTGCTTCCTCAATGTCTGCAATTTTACCTTCTTCAATTTCTCACCTCCGCCATACAAGTTCTTTAACTTGTGTCATGCATCTTTCGCTGATTCTTCTTCAATTATATTCTCAAATACATCAGAGTCCACACATTGATGAATCAAAAACAACATTTTACAATCTTTCTTCCTCTGATCTTTGTGCGCGGCTTTCTGAGCATCTATCGCATCTTCTTCCAACTTAGATACTCCATCATTCACGATTTCAACAACATCTTAAAATCCGAAGATAACCTTCATTTGTGCAATCCACCGTTGATAATTTTCACCTTTGAAAACTGGTAGATTTGCTGGAATATGCGAAGACGTTGTTCTGTTTGCCATTAGAATCTCTCTGAATCGCAAACCGATCTCCTTGATAATAATTTGTTGGAACAAAGAGTTTTCAAGAAAGATAATTTTTGTGAAGAAGAAGAATAAGAAAAAGAGAGAGATAGAGAGAGAAAATTGTTGATAGTTTCTAACTGAAAAACTGTATGTAAAAGTATTACTGATTGTGTTATTATTTACAAAGGGAAATCTCCTTATATAGACACCTTTCACAGGTCCAAAATGGAAACTAAGCTAAGACCCAAACAGTTTACGACACAATGCAACAATCATCCAACATTGCATACAACTTAACATTTCGACACAAGTTAATTCGAATGAACAAGAATTATTCATTCTAACAATACTAACCCATTATTTATCAGGAAGCATGGAAGATTCTCAGATAAACAATAAAATTGATATCGCGATATTATTTCATAAATACATAATATGGATTAATCACTAAAATATGTATTACATATGTGCATGTAATCATAGCAATCAAAACATAATCCCAACACTTTATACATTTATGCATTGCGGGATACAATATCAACAACTTAAAAAATTAAATATATAAAAAGATACCAGTATAAAAAATATGAATATCAACATAAAAAATAAATCACACCAATCATATATTTTATAATTATTTAAATTTATAAAAGTAAATCTCATATGTTACTCTCAATTTACGTGTCTATGGTTTCCTTTTTCATTTGTGATTGATTTATGTCATTGTACATAAGAAAAAAATATAAAAATCAAAATAAAAATAAACCATTAATGATATCTTTTATAATTATTTAAATTTTTAAAAACAAATTTTATAACTTACTTTCAACTTACGTGCATATAGTTTTCTTTTTATTTATGATTAATTTATATTATTGTTCACAAATTTATCCAAAAAAATTAAAATAAATTATTATAATATAAATTTATTTATAATATTTGTCAGAATATTCTAAAATATATAAAACTCAATTCAAAAACAAAAATTAGTTTAATCAACGCATCGCACATATAGAAATTTAATTTTATAATATATTAGTCATGTAAGATGTTTGTGTTGTTCGAAGTCGACCATGAAAAGAAAATTTAAGTAATAAAGTTAAGTGTATATATATATATATATATATATATATATATATATATATATATATATATATATATATATATATTTATATATATGAGGAGAGATCAAATTACACCAATTAATTACACTAAGTATTACACTCATTTATAACCTTTGATTTATTTAAAATCTAAGTGCTATTAAAAAAGAAGCATGGTAAAATATTTCCTTTTTTCACAAGACCAATCATTCTATATATATATATATTTATCTAATCAATGTCATACATTTTACAAAAATATATTCTCTCACATGGATAATAAATTCCATATATATTTACAGGTAATGTCAAATTAAAAAAAAAAAAAAATAACACGTGAATCTACAATGACAAAAATATTTTTTTTTTTAATTAGTACTATTTATATTTAAAATAATATTCACTATTAAAAATTTGATCAGTGAGTAATACTATTTATATTTACTATTAAAAATTTACAATAAAATTGATACTATTTGAATAGAATATAATTTAAATGAATAGACTATAATTTAAAATTTTACTATAAAATTTATACTATTAAAATAAGTAGAAAATATAAAATAAATTTAATTTAATTTTTAATTAGGAAGAAACTATTCCTTATTAAAATTCATAAACCATTGTAATCATAATATCATGGTAGTACTATTATGACTCTTGAATATTAATTCAAATAAAATATATTTACAAATACTTACAAAATGAATGATGAGAAATTTAAAATAAAATTAAAATAAATAATGAGAAATTTAATTTAAATAAAATTAAAGAAAACAATTTTCATTTTGTAAGTATTTGTATAAAATAAAATTAAAGAAAACAATTTTCATTTTGTAAGTATTTTTACACTGAATTAAATTTTATTATACTATTTTTATACTATTTTTTAATAGGATAAATTTTATAGTAAAATTTTAAATTATAGTCTATTCATTTAAATTATATTCTATTTAAATAGTATCAATTTTATTGTAAATTTTTAATAGTGAATACTATTTTAAATATAAATAGTACTAGTTAAAAAAAATTTATTTTTGTCATTGTAGATTCACGTGTTTTTTTTTTTTAATTTGACATTACCTGTAAATGTATATGAAATTTATTATCCATGTGAGAGAATATATTTTTGTAAAATGTATGAAATTGATTAGATAAATATATATATGGAATGATTGGTCTTGTGAAAAAAGGAAATATTTTACCATGCTTCTTTTTTAATAGCCCTTAGATTTTAAATAAATCAAAGGTTATAAATGAGTGTAATATTTGGTGTAACTAATTGGTGTAGTTGGTGTAACTAATTGGTGTAATTTTATACCCGAAGAGTTACACCATGAGTTACATTCGTTCAAAAACGTCATTTCTGATTAATATTTTTTAAAATCAACCGTTGGATTGAAATATATCATTATATAGATCATACCTATAAAATTTGAGATTAATCTATAATGATTTACTATGCGATCAAGATATCCCAATATTAACGTTAAAATAGACTTTTATAAAACGTTAATTTTGATGTAGTTCAATGACATAGTAAATCACTATAGATTAATCTCAAATTTTATAGGTATGCTCTATATGATGATATGCTTCAATCTAACGGTTGATTTTAAAAAATATTAATCCAAAGTGTCATTTTTGAGCGAGTGTAACTCATGGTGTAATTCTTCGGGTGTAATTTGATCTCTTCTCATATATATAAGGAGGAATCAAATTATACCCGAAGAGTTACACCATGAGTTACACTCGTTCAAAAACGTCATTTCAGATTAATATTTTTTAAAATCAACCGTTGGATTGAAATATATCATCATATAGATCATACCTATAAATTTGAGATTAATCTATAATGATTTACGAAATTTAAAAAATGTATTTCTGATTTTCGAATGAACTTTTCGAAATTTGCATAAGGTATTTGTTTTAACATATAGTCAAGAGATATTCAATAGAAAAGTATATATATATATATATATATATATATATATATATATATATATATATATATATATATATATATATATATATATATATATATATACTTTTATTGAATATCTCTTGACTATATGTTAAAACAAATACCTTATGCAAATTTCGAAAAGTCCATTCGAAAATCAGAAATACATTTTTGATATATATCATTTTTCAAAAAAATAGGTTAAATATGGTTTCATTTTTCAAAAGACAAAAAATAAAACTAAAAATATATTTCCGATACAAATTGAAAATGTATTTTTAGATTTTAATAAAGAATACATTTTCACCCGAAGTGATTCATGCTACTTTTTATTTTTATGGTAACAAATTTATTCTTTATTAGAAATTAAAAATATATTTTCGATTTGTATTGGAGATGTATTTCCGATTTTATATAAATACAACTTTAAAAAGTCCTTATCAAATATATTTTTAATTTTGAAAGCGTTTATAAAATTTCGAAAGTTATGGGACAGATTAAAAAATTGCCAAGACATTAATGGTGTATGTATAGTTGGTGTTAGAGTGTTTAGCTTTAAATATTTGTTGGTTAGGTTTTCGTTGTTGGTTAGCTTTAATTGATGAGTTTTTGGCTCCTATTCTTGTCACAAGTTGTGTGGTTTGAATAAGTTTTGTTAATATATTAGTATGATTTTTATTTTTAAAAAGCAAGTGAAAAAATTCCTAATATGAATATGAATTTGCTATTATTCTCAAACAAAACTAAACTTTAGTTCTGGAACGAATGAATCTCTAAATTCTAAAGTGATCTAAAAAGTAAAAATGAGAGAATTTTATTGCCCGTGGTTCAGCTTGTTATAAACGTAAAATCTTACAGAAGAGACAAGTAAATTTGTTGGAACATACAACAATTAGGTGAATTAATGGTAAAGGTAAAATTGGAGAAGATGAAGTTTAGAGAGAAAATAAGAAAATCGAGAGAGTAATTGAAGAGAAAACATTATCTATTATTCACAAATGACATTGTACGAATATTACATGAGATGAGAGTATTTATAGTGTCTACACATAACACACTATAAAACAACACAACAAAACATAACAAACAAACTGCCACTGATGTAGTGCAGAAAAACAAAAACTCGAAGTAGAAACCGGTTTCTCCAAATGAGGAAACCGGTTTCCTCTTCGAAAACCAGAATTTCTGCTTCAGTGTAGAACAACTTTTCAAGTAAGCTGTTTTTCCAAAACAGCTTCTGAAGCCTTCCAATTGCATTTGGCTTATATGCTACATTCAACACACCACCTTAAGCTAAGTGCTCCACATTTCTCAAGCTCAATTTCTTCACAAGCCTCTTGAACACTTCATTTGTTACCGCTTTAGTCAACAAATCCGCAAGTTGTTCTTTGCTTCAGCAATGAGCTAGCTTCAGATATTCTTCACACACTAGCTCCCTCAAGTAATGGAATCTCATCTCTATATGCTTGCTTCTCCCATGTGCTATGGGATTCTTTGCAAGATTAATAACCGAGAGGTTGTCAACAAAGAGTGTGACAACTTTTACCTCAATGTTGTCCAACTCTTTAAGTAGATTCATTAGCCACACGGCTTGACATGCACACATGGATGTTGCGATATACTTAGCCTCACAAGAAGAGAGTGTTATCACGGGTTCTTTTTTAGAGCACCAAGAGATTGGAGCTCCTCCGAACGTAAAGACATAACCGGCCATAGACTTTCGATCATCTTTATCTCTGCACCAATTAGAATCCGTATAACCGAGTAATTCGCACATGCTACCCACATCAGTCGCGAGAAAGAGAATTCCGCAGCCAAGAGTACCTTTGATGTAACGAAGGATCCTCTTGACCGCTGGAAAATGAGACACATTTGGCCTCTCCATGAATCTACTAACAATACTGACACTAAATTCCAAATTTGGTCGTGTATTACATAAGTAACGTAATGATCCAATCAACCTTCTATATTGAGTTGGATTAACGTCACCCTCATCCACATTCTTGGACAGCTGCAACCTTGGTTCCATAGGTGAATTGGTAGCATTGTAATGCTCCATATCACACCTCTTCAATATCTCACAAGCATACTTTCTTTGGTGCATGAGAAGTCCCAACTTTGGCTTGTGAAACTCTATGCCAAGGAAGTATGTCATGATACCAAGATCACTCATCTCAAACTCTTCCATGAGTTCACTTTTGAACTTGGAAATAAACTCCTCATTGTTGCCCGTAATCAAAAGATCATTCACATATAAGCAAAGTATAATCACACCTTTGCTTGCATCCGACTTCACATAGACACCATGTTAGGACACACACTTCTTGAAGTCAACCTCAATAAGAAAAGTATCTATGCATTTGTTCCAAGCTCTAGGTGCTAGTTTCAAACCATAGAGTGCTTTCCTCAACTTGTAGACTCTTCCCTCTTGGTTCTCTATCACAAAATCGGGGGGCTGATCTACATAGATGATAAGTGTTAAAATATCGTTATTTTGTGTATATAATTTATGGCACTTATCCGTTCTTGTTTGTTAATAATCGGTTAATAACCCCGCGTTTTGTTGTAAATACGTTTTATTGTGTTGTGTACATATTATACCGTTTGACTAGTTTTGTATATATTTTACAGGTATTTGTTGCACATTTGGAGCATCGAGGAATAAAGTATCGAAGATATGGCTTCGGATGTGCGTTTATGAATAAAATTCTATTTTTGGGAAGTTATGTTCAGTGGAGGCCGCTGAGCGCGGTGAGGTCGCTGAGCGCGAGTCCGCTCAGCGCGTTTTAGAGCGCGTTGAGTGCTTTGGCACTATTCCGGCATAAAGAAATTTAGGTTTTAGAGGCCACTCAACACGCCCTCGCCGCTGAGCGGCATTTAGGCGATTTAACGTGTAAATAGTTGAGCGCGCTCTCGCCGTTGAGTGCGGTCGTCTGAGATTTCTTTTATAACTTCATTTTTACACATTTTTAGGTTATGGTTTTGAGAAAGTTTTTTATCCCAAATTCCATCAACCTTCATTTTTGGTAGATTAGCTTAGAAAACAACACTAGGGTCTTGCAATGGATGATTAGAGGTGGATTGCTCTTCGATAGGCGTTGACAAACCGGTGTAAATGAGTAGTGTATCTCTTCTCCTCCCTTTGTATTTCTCTATTTTTTTGGTTATGTATGTATATCTACTCTTGCTCATGTATATTTGTCGCTCTTGGCGTTGTATAAAGTTTTCTTTACGAATCTGTGTTGGTGATTGTCTTAGGTTTTTACTCTATGTTAAGGATTTGAGCTTTGCTAGATATAGATCGCTTAGATTCTTACCTATGACGATTATCTGTTAGTTTATGAATGCTAGAAATGGGTTTAGAGCTGACACTCACTTAGGGTATCTGAGCTTAATGTCTCTGTGTTGGTGAAGTATGCTAGAGATGGATATGAAGGTGACGCAGTTGAATTCTCAATTTGGGTTAGAAATAGCTTGGGTTGTGAGAGGTATGTGATGACACGAACGAGTATCGTAGGCTGAGTATAATTGGACGGTAGATTTAAGTTTGTGACAGATAGTGTGCATTTGTTCTGGAAAATCTGTCTATCCTTTATACTTTTTGTTCATTTACTTTTTATCTTTTATTTTCAACCCATTTAATCATAAACTCATTAATGGTAGAATCGTCGAACGAAGAATCAATAACCAATCTCTGTGGACACGATACGATATAACCTAACTGATATATATCACTCGGTAAAAATAAATACTTTACTTTTTGCTTGCCTGCTATATACCGCACTCAACAAAATGACGTCATTGCTGGGGATTGGTTTTATTGTTTCTGTATTGCGATAATTCCGTTGTTTTTGAGTTTTGTAATTAATGTATATGTTGTATAGACTTTGTATATGAATTTGTATATTGTTACTTGTACATGTTGTGTGCTTACTTTTCATACTTGTGCATATGTGTGTTTTTCCTTATTTTCAAGTATTGTTGTAAGTTGCCTCGTATTCGTAACGTTTGTTGTGTGGTTGTTAGGAAACTTTCTTTAGGTTTGCGCAGTGTGGCAATACCATGGCATGACGAGAGAAGGTTACTAGTGCTTGCACAATAAAGGCGTCGAGCTTATGATGTAAAACAAGCATGGTTTGTTTATGTTTTGTTTATGTTTGTTTACGTGTGTGGTTACTTGTGTTTTAAAAGTTGAAATAGGACTTGCTCTTAATTTCAAAGCTTCACTTTTCAACTTGTTAATTCATTTTCACCAAGTTTTTGTATTGTTATTTGCTTTTGTTTTGTTATGTCAATTTGTTGTTTTCCACAAGTTTGTAGTGTTTTAGCCTGTGGAAGTGTGTATGTTTTGTAAATAGTTATAGTTTTGTAAATGAGATTGTATAGGTGTGTTAGTGGAGTTGCATAGCAGCTGCACCAGTTGTCGTATTTTTCTGCAACTGGTGTAGCGCGCTTAGCGCGCTCTGCTGTGTAGAGCCAGTGAATTCTTTTTAAATTTCACTTGGTTTTCCTTTTTTCCACTTTCACCAAGGCTTTTTGCATTGAATAAAATTAGTATTATTTTTCTAAATCTTTTGTTATTGTTTGAACTCAATTTTTGATCCGGTAGCTTGAGGTTTCATTTGGTGATTTTCCGAGTTTGATCGTTTCAACTCGCGGATGTATGGTAATGATAGTTTTCAAAGTTGGTACACGCCATGTACTCGTTTATCGCTTTCTATAGCCTAACATGTTTAAGAAATTTATCATTTGTATAATTACCATGACATTCATTCTTTTTGCATTACTTGCTCATGAATTGAATCACTTTAGTTCCCTTTTTACCCATAAATGTGAGGAAGCTTTCCATTGTTTACATATGAGAGGCCATAATTCTTGTTTTACTAGATTTTATTATGCTTAATCTTTTATTTTGTGTTGATTGTATGAATGCATGAAAATGATCAAGGCATTTTGTTTGATTTTGAGCATAACTACCTTGGCCAAATATTCAATCCACCTTGTGAGTGTGTGAACCTTTGTTTGTCCCTTTGAACTTTTATCAATATCCATGTTTATTTGAACTTGATGCTTGTCTATGAGTGTTGAGTTCACCTTTTTTGTATGGATGTTGATTTCTTTGTTTCTTGAACCCTCAATTATATGTTGTTGTATGAATTTTTACCTTGCCTTAGAAAGTAGGGAGTATTCACATAATGATGTTGGTTGGATTCAAGTTGGGGAGAGGAATGTTTATGTACTTATGTTGTGGTTGGTATGAGGTTAAGAAAAAAAATGTGAAAAAAAGAAAGAAAAAAAAGAAAAAAATTTAGAAAAAGAAAAACAAAAAGAGTATGAATAAGTTGTGTTAATAAGTGAGGTATTTTGGGTTGACAATTTGTGATGAAGAATAATTTTGATTGAGATTTCATGCTTGAGTCTTTTCGAGTTGATCACTCTCTTAGGTTTCGGCAAGTTTTTGTCTCGATTAACTTTAGGACTTATCACTTGTTTGTTAACAAAGCCACATTACAACCTTGAAAATTCCTTGTGATTCTTGCATTTGTATTTTCAATACGTTTTTTTGGATGAATGCATAATTTAGTCTATTATTTTCAAGTTTGTGGATGAGTGTTTTTTTTTATCCCTCACCTTTGTGTGTTCTTCATCTACCGATGAATTTTCGCTAGGTGTGATTCATGATTGAGCTTGTTTTGTTTTAGAATGTTTTGCATGATTTTTGTACTTAGGATTTGTTTCGTTTATATGTTGTGGTTGTAGGATAATGGTAAGTTTGTATTTTGTCGTGTACGTTTTCGTTTGAACCATACATTTGTTTTCCGTTTTAAAAACTTGTTGATTCATGATTATTTGATTATCATTCTTTATTTCTTTGAGTTATTTGACTTTGTTTGAGGAAAAACAATGTGTCAATTTGGGGAGAGTTGATAAGTTCTAAAATGTCGTTATTTTGTGTATATAATTTATGGCACTTATCCGTTCTTGTTTTTTAATAATTGGTGAATAACCCCGCTTTTTGTTGTAAATACGTTTTACTGTGTTTTGTGTACATATTGTACCGTTTGACTAGTTTTGTATATATTTTGTAGGTATTTGTTGCATATTTGGAGCATCGAGGAATAAAGTGTCGAAGACACGGCTCCGGGTGCGCGTTTTTGAATAAAAGTCCATTTTGAGAAGCTATGTTCAGTGGAGGATGCTGAGCGCGAGTCTGCTTAGCGCATTTTGGAGCGCATTGAGTGCTTTGGCACTATTCCAGTAGAAAGAAATTTAGGTTTTCACATATGCATATAGTTTTACATGCAAGCACATAGATCTACATTATCCCTCTTTTAAAAGGTGACAACACATCTCTCATGGAGGTGTTAAATAATAATATAGATGGATAAACAATTGAATTAGTTAACTTCTTCTCATAAATATAGAGATTATACTTTGCTCTCATTGAGAGTGTATTTCTCCTCCTTTAGCATAATAAAAAAGGCAGAAAAAATATGTAAGCATGTAGATAGATTAAAACACAGAAAAGGAAAAATAATAAGAATAAGAGACATTTAGCATATTTAATCCATGCATGATTGGTTTAAGATTTCTAACTCAGTTCTTATAAAAAAAAATTAGGAAGAGGTTTAGTAAAAATATCTTCCAGTTGATTAGATGAGGACACAAAATCAATTACACAATCCTTTTTTGACATGATCCCTAATAAAATTGTTCCTAACCTCAATGTATTTAGTCGGAGAATGAATTATCATATATTTTGTGAGGTTTATGATACTAGTGTTGTTGAATTTTATTGGAACAACTCTTATTTCAATTTTGTAATCACTTATTTTGGATAAGTGATGTAAAACCCAATAACATTCCTTTAAGTCATCACACAAATATTTCGTACAAGCAATATTCTCAATTTAGCGATGAGAGGAAAAAGATGGAGAGTACCCCCATATGAAAGTGGGATTTGAGGCATCATGTATGTAATAGTTCTAGTAGGTTGGACTTAGCATTTGAAAATGAGATAGTAAGTTAGTTTATGGAAAATTGAGGTGTGTGCATTGGGAAAATTAGAAGTGAGTTTTGAGATACTTGAATGGATAATTGAAAATTTTGTTTAAAAATTACGAGAATAACTCGAGGAATATGTATATGTGGACTATATTGCAAATGTGAAAACTATAAAAAATTTATTGAATTTTGTATTTACATTGTTTTAACGACTATTATTTGGAAGCAAAATCAATAATATATCATAGCATTATCTAGATCTCAAACAGAGTACATTGCTGAGGTTCAAAGTTTGAAAGAATCAATATGGTTGAAGGGTGTGATAAGGATGCGGGGAATTGATTAAGAGTGTGTGAAGACACATTGTAATATTCAACTTTTCTTCCATTTGAGTAATGATCAATTCCATCATCAAAGCTATGATATATGAAGAATGTGTGAAATACAATGTGAAAGAAGTAGTATGGTTTAAATGTATGGTGGTTGCTAGGAATTACTTAAGAATGTGTGAATATATATTGTGATAGTCAAATTTACTTTTATTTGAGTAATCATCAATTGTTTCATGAAAGGAAATATCACATCAATAATCCTTTGCACTAGAGACATAATTAAATCAAAGGAGATTATGGTTTTTTTACGCGAAAGTAATTTCCATTAAACAAATGAAGCAATAGAGGAAACAATGTATGATTCCACCTCAGGGAAATAGTCCAACGAGGTTCTAGAGCCATAACGCTTGCGTCTATAATCTTCAACAATGTAATCAATAGACGCACAATGATGGACACCGTTGATGCAATCAATCACATTCCTGCAGTCATAATGGATAATTATCTTCTGGATTTTGAGATCCCCAGCATAAGACAGGCACCATTTTATGGCTAACAGCTCCGCCAATTCAGTATCCACCATGATCTCCACTCTCTTATAGGCTGCCAAAATAATCGTGCCGTCGTTCTTCTTGAGGAAACAGCCGAAGGTGACGAAACCTTCCTCAAACACTCCTGCATCAGAAAATGCCACCAGGACATCGTGGTTCAATCCATCAAGAACAGGCGGAACAATCACTCTAGGAGAAGGAACGGCGGAAGGATTCCACCTGTTGAATTCCAACACGTCTTCAAGGGCGTCACCAGAAAACTGCACAGGACCAGGCTTTCGTTCCTGATAAATCATCAGATTACGAGCATGCCATATCTTTTGAATGGAAAAACATAGAATTTGGATACTGAAGTTGTCACCGAAAGATAGAATACCCCATAACCAGTCAGCCACATCAGTATCAAGAGGGGGATGGTAGCCCAGAATGGATGAAAAGAACACTTGTTTAGAGAAAATGCAGTTGAGGAAGAGGTGGTACGCAAATTCGCTATCTGAATTGCAAAGGGAACATGACGCATCAAGGGAAATACCCTTCCTTAATAGGTTATCCTTAATAGGAAGGATGTTTTTAGATAGCCTCCAGATCATGTTTCGGACTCTGGGGTTAATTGGGGCTTGCCATAAAAGTTTCCAGAAATTTCTGAACGAGTTCCTTGACGGCCTAGGTTTCGATTTCATTCTTTCCAGTGCGTTGAGGCGATACGCTGAACGAGCCGAATAATCACCTTTTCTATTATAATGCCAAATAATATCATCAGTTGGTCTACGAGAAGAAAGGGGAATACTTACAATTTGGTGTGCATTCATCAAATCGAAATAGTTGAAAATCATATCCCGCTTCCAAACTTCTAGATCCTCATCAATCAGCTCTTGTACCATGGAATTCGGATGAAGACCACTCCCACCCCCAACAATTTTGAACCCAGGAGAACCCGGAATCCACCTGTCCTTAAAGATTTGCACTTTCTCGCCATTTCCAATCCTCCATCGAGACCCTTTCTGAATTAAGTCATGAGCATACAAAATACTCCTCCAAGCACAGCTGGGAGCAAAACCAACTGAGCTGCCTTTAATGGTGCTTCTAGGGTAGTATCGGCTTTTGAACACTTTACTCATCAGTGAATCCTCATCTTTGAGCAATTGCCAGTAATGTTTCCCTAACAAACTTTTGTTGAATTCACTAATTCCTCTAAAACCCAATCCTCCCTCTCCTTTGGGCTGTGACATCTTGTCCCAGCTAATCCAGTGAATTTTCCTTTTAGCATTCCGCATCCCCCACCAAAAGTTAGCTAACATAGATTCAAGCTCATGGCATAGGGCCTCAGGCAGTTTATAACAACTCATAACATATTTTGGAATAGCTTGCGCTACAGCTTTAACAAGAACCTTTTTCCCTGCCCTAGATAAAAAACTTTCCTTCCACCCATTTATTTTCTTCCAAACGCGATCAACAACAAAAGCAAAGATCTCCTTCTCGAACCTCCCGAACATCACAGGTAAACCTAGGTACTTGGTGTGGCTATCAACAGTCTTTACTCCCATCCGTAATTGGATCATATGTCTCTCGGTTGCCTACACATTTTGACTAAACGAAACCTCTGACTTGCCCAAGTTCACAAGTTGTCCTGACGCGGCCTGGTATTTTTGAAGGATATCAAGCACCGCCGCTTCCACACTCGGTGAATAAGAGGCTATCATCCGTGAAGAAAAGGTGAGTGATAATTGGCGTCTGTCTCGCAACACGAATGCCATGAATTCTTTTGGCCGCCGCTTCCTTCTTCAATAGACTTGAAAGAACATTAGCACACAGTATGAATAAATAGGGAGAAATAGGGTCCCCTTGACGGAGACCCCTTTCTAGAACAATAGTCTTGTTGGGTTGTCCGTTGATGAGGGCTTTGTAGGTCACCGTGGAAATACATCTACTGATGACAGATACTAAATTTCTAGGAAATCCCATGGAATTTAGGACCTGTATGAGAAAAGACCATTCTAGCCTATCATAGGCCTTAGACATATCCAACTTCATAGCCATTACTCCTTCCCTTCCTTTAGATTTCTTCTTAAGCCAGTGGAAACATTCCATGGCGATTAAAGCATTATTTGTGATAAGTCTCCCTTTAACAAAAGCGCTTTGCTCTTCATCAATGATATCCGAAAGGATATGCTTCAGGCGATTTGCAATCACTTTCGTAATAACCTTCATCACCACATTACATAAACTCATGGGCCTGAAATCTTTCGCAGTGGTAGGATTTTTGCATTTGGGGATAAGCACGATGAAAGTATTGGTAATCGTCCCTGGGTCACCGTTATTGTTAAGAATATCCAGAGCCAATTTGTTGATATCCGCTCCCACAATATTCCAGTACTTTTGGAAGAATAAAGCAGGGAGACCATCCGGCCTCGGTGCCTTCAAGAGATGCATTTCGAAAAGTGCATCTTTGACTTCTTATTGTAAGAACGTCCTAACACAAATATCAAATTGCTCAGGTTGTAATCTGCCATTAACCACCAAACAGACCTCATGGATATCAATCGGATCGGAGGTAGTGAAAATGCCTTCAAAATAGTCTACAATCAACCGTTCACAATGATCTTCACCTTTCCACCACCACTCATTCTCATCCCGGAGCTTGAATATAGAGTTTGTTCTCCTCCGCTGGCTCGCTTTTCGATGGAAGTATTTTGTATTCTTGTCACCATGATGCAGCCACAAGGCCCTGCTCTTTTGATGCCACACCATTTCTTGCACTTGTAACAGGTTATTCTGCTGTCTCTCCAGAGCTATATACACCACAATCTCTTTAGGGTTGCCATCCCACCTGATGTCTTCTTTGAGGAGGTCTTCAATTCGCCTTAATTCTTTCGAGACATAATTGATATGATACTCCTTAAAAACCTCGTCCAGCTCCTTTGTCGCTTCTATTTTGTGACATCACGAACCTGCCCTAGAGTTCCACAAGTTGTACACCGCTCCTTCACAGGCTGGATCATGACTCCACACTTCTTAGAATCTAAACACAAAACTCCTCCTTCTTCTATGAATCTCTGTATCCGCCTCCAGGACAATGCTAATAGCAGCATGGTCAGACCCATGTCTGGATAAATGGGACACCTTAACAGGGGGAAATCTGTTGAGAAAACCTTCATTAACTAGACATCTGGCAAGCCTGCATTGAACGTTTTCATCATTTCTACGACCATTCGTCCATGTGAACGGGTATCCTTCAAAGCCAAGATCAAATAAACCACAAGCCTCCAGAGTGAGCCTCCTAATATTCAATTGACCTTGTGATATGCTAATTCCTCCTTTCTTCTCAGAATCAGCCAGAATGTCATTGATATCCCTAAAACACAAGAATTTATCTCCTCCTCTGCTAGCCATTTCGCAAATTAGATCCCAGGTTTTCCGTTTATATTGTTCCTCAAGGAAACCATACACACCACAGAAAGACCACACTTGATTATCGCACTCGTCCACAACCGAACCAGCAATATGATTCAATGAATAGGATGTAACTGTGACCTGCAGACTATTTCTCCAGAATAAAATTAAACCCCCAGCCCTCCGTTTTTCGTCACCCCTACAATCAACACTTAAACAACCATCAAACCCTGATTTCACCTTAATATTCTGAACATCAATACTTCTAAGGCGTGTTTCCATAAGGAAAAACACGTCAGGGTTTTCCACACGATTGAGCCTCAACAACGCTCGAACTGCCTAGGGGTTCCCCAAACCCTGACAGTTCCAGCTTAGGATTTTCATTGTGCCAGGCGGTGTTCGTCGTCCAACACCACCTATGGTAAAATTTCATTTGGTTTCTCCATTTGTTGCATATTTGAAGCATCGAGGAATAAAGTGTCGAAGACACGGCTCCGGATGTGTGTTTCTGAATAAAAGTCCATTTTTGGGAAGTTATGTTCAGTAAAGGCCGGTCAGCGCGGTGAGGCGGTCAGCGCGAGTCCGCTCAACGCGTTTTGGAGCACGTTGAGTGCTTTGGCACTGTTCCGGCAGAAAGAAATTTAGGTTTTCACATATGCATATAGTTGTACATGCAAGCACATAGATCTACATTATCCCTCTTTTAAAAGGTGACAACACATCTCTCATGGAGATGTTAAATAATAATATAGATGGATAAACAATTGGATTGGTTAACTTCTTCTCATAAATATATAGATTATACTTTGCTCTCATTGAGAGTATATTTCTCCTCCTTTAGCATAATAAAAAAGGCGGAAAAAATATGTAAGCACGTAGATCAAGTAAAACACATAGAAAAGGAAAAATAATAAGAATAAGAAACATTTAGCATATTTAATCCATGCATGATTTGTTTAAGATTCCTAACTCAGTTCTTATAAAAAAAATTAGGAAGAGGTTTAGTAAAAATATCTTCCAATTGATTAGATGAGGACACAAAATCTATTACACAATCCTTTTTTTGACATGATCCCTAATAAAATTGTTCCTAACCTCAATGTATTTAGTCTGAGAATGAATTATCATATATTTTGTGAGGTTTATGATACTAGTGTTATTGCATTTTATTGGAACAACTCTGATTTCAATTTTGTAATCACTTATTTTGGATAAGTGATGTAAAAACCAATAGCATTCGTTTAAGTCATCACACAAATATTTCGTACAAGCAATATTCTCAATTTAGCGATGAGAGGAAAAAGATGGAGAGTACCCCCATATGAAAGTGGGATTTGAGGCATCATGTATGACATAGCTCTAGTAGGTTGGACTTAGCATTTGAAAATAGCATAATAAGTTAGTTTATGGAAACTTAAGGTATGTGCATTGGGAAAATTAGAAGTGGGTTTTGAGATACTTGAATGGATAATTGAAAATTTTGTTTAAAAATTACGAGAATAACTCGAGGAATATGTATATGTGGACTATGTTGCAAATGTGAAAATATGAAATTGTTATTGAATTTTGTGTTTATATTGTTTTAACGACTATTATTTGGAAGCAAAATCAAGAATATATCGTAGCATTATCTAGATCTCAAACGGAGTACATTACTGATGTTCAAAGTTTGAAAGAATCAATATGGTTGAAGGGTGTGATAAAGGTGCGGGGATTAATTAAGAATGTGTGAAAATACATTGTAATAGTCAAATTTTCTTCCATTTGAGTAATGATCAATTCCATCATCAAAGCTATGATATAGGAAGAATGTGTGAATATACAATGTGAAAGAAGTAGTATGGTTTAAATGTATGGTGGGTGCTAGGAATTACTTAAGAATGTGTGAATATATATTGTGATAGTCAAATTTACTTTTATTTGAGTAATCATCAATTGTTTCATGAAAGGACATATCACATCAATAATCGTTTGCACTAGAGACATAATCGAATCAAAGGAGATTATGGTTGAGAAAGTTGTTTCAGAAGATAATTTGGTGTATGTGTTCACCAAGTCATTACCAAGAGCAAATTTAAAGAAATGTTTGGAATTGTCAATTTTGTTAAAGAATAATCCAATACCAAAGAGATCAACACCATTGTTGATGGTTAAATTGGAATTAACATCAATTTGAAGGCAATGTAGAAACTTTTTGTGATGTTTTAAAATCTCTTCCATTTAAAAAAAATATGATTTTCTATACTTTTTTTGGTCTTTCCTCATCCACGAGGTGTTTGGGCTAATTCCATGTTCCAAACATTTCTATGAAGTTTTACCACTATCACATCTGCAAGGAAGATGGATTCAGTTGTAAGAAGCATATGGAGAGTTGTTGTAGCGCAAGGCACATATGGCATGTGTGAGGCGGATGACTTCATTTTTTAAGCAAACTACAAGCTTTTAATTCATAATTTTAAATATATGAAATAATTTGAAACAGCATCACACACTACTACTTCCTAATACAACAGAGTTTCAAGAGGTGTGTTTTAGTAAGAAAAACAACAAATGTCCTAACTATGTTAATTTGGTTCTCATACCATAATGGTCCAAATCCAAACACTGTAAATAGATATCACCCTAAATAGTTAACTGGCTATCCCGGTTCAACAATTGCATAGCTTGGTTCAATTCTTCAACTAGAGCAATAGGCAGTAGAATAAGACCTTTACTTTCAAGTAGCTGACTTGTTTCTGCTGAATTTTCTTCAACTAGTTTCCCCATTATCTCTTCAAGAGGCTCATTCAGCATTTGATCCTTTATATAATGTCCATAACCCTGTTATAAATATATCAAAAAATCAAACTCTACTGTTAATTAATTTGACAGTATGCTTTAAAAACTTATTTGCTTGGAGCTGAATTCAGATACTGATATTAAAGAAAGTGGTGTACCTCATGATAAACTAGTGGTATAGCATTTGAGTCACTTTGCAATTTACTTCCACTTAGTTCCTGCAAAGGAACAATTTCCTTAGCTATTGTAGAATTTGCAATTGATGATAACATATTAACATTAGAACTTAAAAAGTTACCTTAAGTTGATTCTGCAAGTATTTAACATAGTCGATGATGTCGTCCAGTATGTAAGCTTGAGCTTGACAACCCTGCAAATTAAATATTCAGTTGATAATAAGTAAATTTTGTGAAATTTCAGTATGTGTAAAGATGCTTAAGTACTAGTATATCAAATTCATCAGAAAGAAGAACTTTTTGATGGTTTTTTGACATTGTTTCGACATATGTTAAATCATAAACAATAGATTACCCCTTCTTGATTTGGAAGCAGATCGTGCAAAGCTTTGAGGTTATCAGCGATACGTTGCCTGCGATGCTATAATCAAAGAATGCGCGATAAGGAAACTAAATTGTATGAATGAATTGGAATAAGATTGTTAGTCACTTGACAAGAACATAGTAATGAATATAGTCTCGTAATGATATCATATATCTGCATTTCGAATATGCCCTTTCGATTTTTTACTAGACGATAGAAACAAACAGTTTTACTTACACAGTCAGTGCTACGCGATTTCTCACTTTTCTGTCTTGTGGAGCTGCTTCCGGATTTCGGAATTGGAAGTAAAAAAGGTGAACCGTCACCAATCATTCCCATTGGATCAAATCTTGAAGCACTATCCTTATCTCCAACTGAATCAGTTTGCCATGTTGCATCACCCTGCTACAATAACACTATAAGTGACTCTTTATATTTAAGTTTATCTCCAAACATAATCACTTATGTGACTATTTCAAAGGGATTATAGAAAAAGCTTATGACATCTTCTGTTTTGTTTCCAACTTATTTTCATAAGTTTTTCAGCTTTTGTAATAGAAATAGAATACAAAAGCACTTATATAATAAGCGATTATCATATATTTCAGAATAATGAAGAATCTTCAAAATATTTTAACTAACATCATCTTTAACTGCATCTTCTTCTTCTTCATTATTTCTCCAAAACCCAACACGCTGAAAACAAACATTAAAACAAAAAATCTTCAATTTCCAAATCTCACAACTACTTGTTAAAAAAAGTTCTAGTTTTTCTGCTAATAAACCTTACCTTCATGATACCATAGTCATTACTTGAAGACCCAATTGGTTTAAAACCAAAAGCTCTTCCTTGATCACTGAAGCTGTTTGTGCCACCAAGTGTTTGATAATTGTTCCCAACCAAATTATAGTCAGTTGTTGGAAGATAAGTTGAAGATTCAGAGAGATATTCAACATAGTTACTATAAGGTAGTTTTGGTAAGCAGTTCCATTGGGTCACACTTGTTTGAGATTGTTGATTTTGAATTTGATGATCCTCAGAGACTTGATGGTTGCTTGTTTCTTCTTCATTTTCATATGAGACTGCCTCTGAACTGTTGTCTTTGTTGTTTTTACTTTCTCCTTCCATTTTTTCAACACCAAACTAAGAAAGACAGAGATGTTAAACTATGAAGAAATTGATATAATAGAAAATGAAGAGAAGAGAGAGAGAAATGGGTGTCTGTTTTTCTGTTGGTGGGTAGGCAGGTACATGCACGAGGCTGAGAATGTGGGTTGTTGTGCTGCGGAGTTGTACTGGTTGTGGTTGTGCGCTGAACTGTACGGTGGGTTTTGGTGCATGCTTTTGATGAAATGTCGATTGTGCCCCTAGAAATGAATTTCAAATTATGTGAGTTGTAACTTGTTGTTTAAGAATGAGGAAAATACTTGAAGAGAAAACAACATAAAGGAATGTTACAGTGTTAAAGAAGTTTGATATGGAGGAGAGATTCATTTTAGGTAGTCCTAACTTAAGTCTATGGGTTGTTCATGAACAATTTTGTATCTCTATGTTTTGTTAAAGGAAAAATAGACATGGGTTAACAAGTAAGTAAGCAATATAGTCTAGTTAATATTTGGGTAATACTTTACGCACTCCATTGGATAATGAACAAATTGAAAATTTGAATTTACCCTATCTTCAAACACATCCAATACACACTTATAAAGAGTGTTACAAGTGAGACACATCTCCTTTATGCCAAAATATTTACATAGGATTAGGGGGACATCGGTTTGGATCCAAAACTCCAATTCGGCTCAACCGTCGAATGACATATAATAATTTAATTTTGACCTATTAAAAAATTGTTTTTTTTTATATTTAGAATTGACACGATTTGGATAACTGGTCCGATTAAATTCAAAATTCGTTTATAATTGGCCCAATATAAAATCCAATCCAAATAAAAATTTAGTAGACTTTTTTTCTAGATGTCACCTCAGCATACTTCGCCGCCCATAGTTCTTGGGAATCTTTCCCAACTGCCATGGTCATCTCCGGTGGAGGGTTCACCAAAAACTTCATCGAATCAATCAAAAGAAGATTCGACGACCTCGTCAGGACGAGTTCGGATCTGGGCGCCACGCTTGACAAGATCTAAGGCAAGTCTCATCCATTGGCCTTCTACAAGGAGGAGCTACCTAGGGGAGCCCCCAATGCAAACATCCCTCTGCTCATGCGTGCTCGAATGGCTAACTTCGACGTTAGGCGCATATTAGTCGACCAGGGAAACTCGGTTGATATCATGTACACTCAACTCTTCAGGATGTTACAACTCAACGAGTCGCACCTGACTCCCTACCTCGGCTCAGATTTGTAGGGATTCAACGGCTCCACAACGGAGTCGTGGGGATATGTCGAGTTGATTGTAACTTTTGGTGCCAGAGAGACTGGTAGGTCAATTGAAACACAATTTTTGGTCGTCGACTTCCCATCTCTGTACCAATGTATCTTCGGCCGACCCACACTCGTCGAGCTGATTGTTGTACCATCCACGATACACTTGAAGATGAAATATTATACAGCAAGCGGGAAGGTGCAACGTTGCACGAAGACATCCAAGCAGCCCGGAGATGTTTCGAGGCATCAGCAAAGGACCTAGACTCCATCAACCTCCAACCCCAGACCAAAAGCAGAGTCGACCTTCCAGAAAGCTCTCACAAACTCGAACCCCTCCCTCGAGTCGATGCCATCAACCTCGATAGTCGTCTAGAGCCAGAGAACTTGGCCAAGAAGAGGAGGAAGGGAAAAGCCCCTATGATCGAAGAAGATTCGCCCACTTTCAATAGCTCATGAGGACCCTCAGAGCAACACGTATGTCCAATCCTAGACGGGGATTTCGAGCTCGTTCCACTCGGTGGCGACTCCAGCAAAGGAGTCAGGATCGGAACAGATCTCCCAGAGCTGGCTCGAGACCAGCTCAAAGCATCCTTGAAGGATAACGCCGACCTCTTCGCCTGAAGTGCAGTTGAAATGCTCGGTCTCGACCCTGACGTCGCATGTCACCACTTTACCATTGATCTTACCCTTAAGGCTGTGACACCCCAAAATAATTCGATATTTAAATAATTATGATTTTTAATTATTAAATTAATTGAGAACATAATTTATTAATATATTGAATTATTGAGATTAATTATGGATTTAATTGAGGTGTGAGTAGTAAAAGTTATTTTATTTATGTTAAAAGGAATAAAAGGAATAAAATAAGAAAAGAAGGAAAATAGAGTCATTTTGGAGAAAACAAGAATACGTGAAGTTGAGAAGAGGAGAAAGAAGGAAGAAGACCTAGAAGTGTCAGAATTCGAAGAACCCACAAGGTAAGGGGTGATTTCGATTGGTTATTTCATATTATAGGTTTTGATTTTGATACTATAGATCATAGCATGTTAGGAAACCTTAGTTTGGGAATTTCTAGGTTTCCATGGGTGTATATCTAATGGTGTCAAATTGTGTCAGAATTGTATCAGATTGTGTCAGATTGTATGAATTCATTGGATGGTATGATATAGGATCATTAATGATGAATAGAACATGTTATATTGTATGTTATTGATGATGAATGAGTGATTTTATGGTGTCGGAACATGTGGGCACGCTTTTGGATGAAAAGGAAAATGGTTTTGGGAATTAATGCTGTCAAAACTGAGTTTTTGGGTCTGAAGGTCGTGGGAACCGGTTCCCCAGTGGGAGAACCCGGGTTCCAGCTTTTAAAATGGTGAAAAATGGCATTTTTGAACTCAGGAACCGGTTCCTGTGTGGGAGGAACCGGGTTCCACGTTGATTTTTCCAGAGAAATGAAAATTTAACTTCTGGGAACTGGTTCCCTACCTGGAGGAACCGGGTTCCCCATACATTTTTCCAGGGGCGCTGTTTTTCTGAAATGTGGGAACCGGTTACTCCCAGGGAGGAACCGGGTTCCACTAAAATATTTTTGAAAATTTCAAAACTTTAAAAATTCATAACTTTCAAACCGTAAGTCCGTTTTGAGCGCCGTTTTGGACGTTGTTTCTCAAATTTAATGCTCTATCTTATAAAATGAAAAGATTTTCTAAAACTTGAACTTATTTTGAAAAGGAGTCGAAATTCGAAATAAATGATTAGTAACTGACACATGATGATGTATGTGTAGCAGAGGTCCTTTGTGGTGGAGATATTAGTAATGTGTAGATGTAATAGCATTGTTTATGCTGATGTTAGATGTATGCATGATTGGTTGAAATATCATGTTGATTTGGTTTGATTCAGTTATGTTAGATGAATGTATACATAGACTGATTGATGTTGCATGCTAGTGATGTGCGTGCATTTGCATTGTTTGGTGAAGTTAATTCCCATTGTGCGGAATTTGACTTGGATTGCCGATAACTGATACCCGAGTGAGGATGGGTGGTTAGGCTGGATTCGTGTCCGGGTGGTTATGGACGAATCGATGGTACTGTATCCGGTTGATGATGGATCAGTGTTGAGTGACTTGGTCACGAGTCGGTACCGCATGCATTGAGTCTGCATTTGTGTTTGCATGGAATTGTAACATGTTAGGATGCCTTCCAGTGTTGCAATTATTTTGTTGTCTATTGATTATGCATGATGACTTGTATGAATATGGTTGTGTGTTGAATTCTGAATTGTGTTAAGTGGGTGAAATGATATGCTTGTATTATACTGTTAAATGAGAAGCTTATAATATGTTTTAATTTATGAGAAGTCTCACCCTTACTTTACCATTTCAGATTAACGTTACAAGCTAAGGAGTTGGTGAGGATGGCTCTAGAGCTTATCTTTTAAGTCCGCGTGTCAGTGTCATGCTCTGATTAGATTGTAACACTGGGGAACGTTTAGTTAAGAGAATTGTTATCGTTAATTGGTTATTGTACTCTTTGAGAACCATGATGGTTTATTAAATTTTGGTTTGGTATTTCCGCTGTGTAAGACATGGTCTTAAATTGATTGAAATTATTGGATGTTGATCCTCAGTGTAGCATGGCTACTGTTTTAATTGAAGTTTGATTTTATTTATTAATTGTGACATCCCTTGATTGCCGTGTTAACTCTGGTTAAAGCTGATTTAGATATTGATTTAATTAATATATTTTGGGGTATTTAGATGGGGTGATACAAAGGTCGTAGCCCACCGTAGGCGAAAGCAATCCCCAGAAAAAATAGAGATTGTCGAACAAGTTGTTAGGGACCTTCTAGACGCCAATTTTGTATCGGAAGCCCAATACATTACGTGGCTATCCAACCCTGTACTCGTGAAAAAGAATAATGGAAAATGGCGCATGTGCATTGATTACTCTGATCTTAATAAGGCATGTCCAAAAGACGCCTACCCCTTACCCAACATCGATAAACTCATTGGTAACTCTGCAAGTTTTAAATTGCTTTCATTCATGGACGCCTATTTGGGCTATAACCAAATTCCATTGGCTAAAACGAACAAAAACTATACGGCCTTCATCTCCATCCTCAAATGCGTCGAAGAAACTAGAGTGCCACACATATTGAAGGAAATACACGAAGGCATCAACGCCCAACACCTAGGGGGCAAATCACTCGCTCGAAAAGCTCTTCGAGATGGTTACTATGGGCCAACTATACAGATCGACGCCAAAGAACACGTAAAGAAATGTGACAAATGCCAATGGCACGGACACATGCAAATGGCTCTCCCGAGAGAACTCAAATCCCTTTCCTCTCCATGGTCTTTCTCATGGTGGGGGCTCGATATCCTCGGACCGTTCGTCTTGGGGGCATATAAAAACAAATATTTAATATTGGGTGTCGACTACTTTACCAAATGGATAGAGGTCGGAGCATTGACCAAAATCACCGTCCAAAATATCATGTGTTTCTACAAGAGGAATATATTAGCTCGGTTCGGCATTCCACAAGCTATAGTCACCGTGAACGGGACACAGTTCACCGACAAAAAATTTTAAGACTTCGTCGCCTATCTGGGAATTGTACAACACTTCGCTTCGGTCGAGCACCCGCAGACTAACAGATAGGCCGAATCTGCCAACAAAGTCATACTCCGTGGGCTTAGACGAAGGTTAGACTAATCGAAAAACAATTGGATTGAAGAACTACACAACGTACTCTGAGCCTACCGAACCACTCCTCATTCATCCACCGGGGAAAACCCGTTTCGTATCGCCTATGGAACCGAGGTTGTTATCCCGATAGAGATCTTCGAACCTTCGAGAAGAACCGAATCTCCCCTCGACGCGAATATGAACGACCAATCCTTGAGGGACGAGCTTGACATGGTCGAAGAAATAAGAATGGGGGCTTCCCTTAGAGAAGCATCTCTCAAGCAAATAATAGCCCTCTAATACGACGCCAAAGTCATTCCTCGTGAATTCAACGTCGGAAGCTTAGTCCTCAAACGGAATCTTAAGAGCTCCACCGAAGGAAAGCTCGCTGCAAATTGGGAAGGCCCTTAACGTATCTATGCCAAAATAGGAACAAGGGTCTACTACTTAGAAAACCTCTAAGGGGAACAACTCAATCGATCATGGAACGCGAAAAAACTAAAATAATACTATAGTTAAAACACAAACGGTCGACACACCTCAAGAAATCACCCAGGTGCTTATAGATCGACATCACACGCTCGCCCCGGTACCAACATTGTGTGACATCATGGCACATAAAGAGACACTTGCTCCATTAACCTAACGAGCTAGATCTTTGCCTCGACGCCTGAGACTCAAACGAGCCCCTCTGTCTCAATACCTTACCCGGTAAAACACCCAACTCGTGATGGGACGTTCATGCCACCGACCTCAGGCCTTCAATTAAAATTTGAGCTCCGGACCGAGTCCAGCAACGAACTGGCCCGGTTTGACTAGTTTCCTCACACTATCAAAGACCATACATTACTAATAAGTGTTCCCTCCCCGAAACATAAAGTATCAAATAAATACAAACGATAAACTAAAATACTTAGACATTACATCCACGGCCATAAAGACCGAATTTTTCTCTGAGTTAAAATGGGGACTCCACCCCAACTAAAATAAAGATTCAAAACGACCTCAAGGGCCGAAAACGGTCATTACATAAACGGGCCCCGCCCAAACAAACATAATAAAAACAATAAGTCAGAATCATTCAATGGGTTGGTCAGGATCATTTCCAGAGGTTGACTGCGGAGGAGTCTCTTCCACGACCATTTCGTCGAAGAAGTCGGGCTTATTTATCTCACCATCTTCAACATAGAAATGGACTCCCATTTTGTCGGTCACTAACTCTACACCCAAGTTAAGACCCGTACTTGGGCCAAGGCGTTCTCAAAGCTCCTCGTAGAAGCAATCATTGCATCATCATAAGCCAGTTGAATACGTCTAATTAGATCTGCCTGGGTCCTCAACCCCGCGGTATCTTCAGGCTCCCCCTCGATTGGAGCAAAATCAGCCTTTAAACGCGTGATATCGTCATCCAATTGCTGCTTGTCCTTCCGAGCCGCATCGTGTTCCTCGACAGCCCGCTTCAGATCAATGGATAACTTGTCTTCCTGACCCTTAGTGAGCTCCTTCGTCTCCTTCAATTTGGCCCTGAGCTCTCGAAGCTCAACCTCGGGAGATTGACCCAACTCAGAATAGGTCGCCGCCATCTCGAAAATACGCACCCACGTGCCTGCATCCTTAGAAAGAGTTATTTTCTTATATGGTCGGCCTATTTCCTCCAATAAAAGAGACTTCGCTCACAGAAGATTGAAGCTCATATTATCGAAGTAGGTGCGGTCGAGCCAGCAGGGCAGGAGATCAAACTTCCCCTTACCTTTTTCCCTGGTTAGATACACCATACTATCGTCAACTCGAACCATTTTATTCTTTAAGGGGGTATGTTGATAGGATAGACCCCCGACTGCTGGACTTGCAAACGCCTTCCCCGAACCCGCCTTAGAACTGGCCCCCGACTCATTCGGTGACCCCTTCCCCCTTTTCTTCTGCTGCAATGAGTTTCGAGCAATACGTTCCATAGAGGGATTCATCTTAGCTGCAACAAAAGGAACTCACATTAGAAGCAGACAAAACTGGATATATTCAGCAATAACAAGAAAGAGATGCAAGAAGGATAAATCTACCCAAGTAAGCCTTAGGATCCCCACTAAGAAGAAGATTTCTCACGTTTATAAGCGGAGGCTCGAAAACATGGCCACCGTCTTCTCCCATGAGTGGTTTTCCCCCTCTCCCCGTGCGATGAACCGGGACAAGACCCTCGACATAGACAGCAGCATGCCAAGACTGGCCAAATCCTCGGCATCTAATCCTTCTTTGGCCCATACATATTGATCAGCATTTCGCTCGAAATGCTCTTCGTTCCAATGAAAGTTAAACCTGAACACGAGCCGATACACCTACTCTCCTCGCTCATTCAGTTTCAAAGAACCATCCTCCCAAATAGCAGGAACGCTTGAAAGCACATTAAAGAGAGCCCGTTCTGAGATCGGTTAGACTAACATGAACTTATCTTTGAAAAATTGCACAAACTCTTGATAGGTTTTGAAGAGTTTTCCGTTTTGTTGTCGAAACGACACTCAGCTCCATCGAACTACCTCGTTTGTCTTATTTGAACCCCTCTAAAGATAGAATATATGGACAATATGGGGATAGTAGCGCCTATCTCTAAATACTCACACACTATCTCGAACGCCCAGATGAAAGCGATTGCATTCGGGTGAAGGTGAGATGAAGTCAGGCGAAGGTGGTCCAAAATCACCACTTGCAGATCAGTAAATGGAAGGCGAAATCCCAACTCCATAAACCTGATGCCAAACACTAGAATACGACCAGCCCCATATATCGAACAGATCCGATGCACAGCCGCAGGAATATACACTACCCAATCCTCTCGTCTCCCCTCCTCGTTCACATCGTCACCCTCATGGCCATATCGGGCCACCCCATCGAACACCTCATCCTGACGAGTGGTAAAATACGACCCCCTCAAGCGAACATCCGGAGCCACCCAAATAGTCGGGTCTTGCTTCCCGACCTAAGTTACTGTTACAGACGGATCCTCTACAGACTGAGGTCTCTCAATGGAAGGAGAATCCTCCCTTAGGAGCTCGCTTGAAGTACCTTCCTCACCAGTTGTAAAGTCAGAGTATTCTCTCCCGGAATCCTTTGAACTTTCACAACTACTTTCTCTATTGCCCGTCATAATACCTAAAAAGCAGAAGAAGTCGGTGAGCTCGATATCAACGTCAAATCCACCCTTCCACCACTAATCATGTGAAAGGGCTCGGACGGACGAGGATCCACTACCTCGCTCAATAATCCTCTCTCAAAGACAAACTACCATTCAAAGCAGAATCCCTCAGTTCAGAGAAGGGCGCGCACAGTAAAACTCCGGCGCCACTAAATGCCAGAGAACAGCGTAGCAGCCGCTCACCGCTAAAAAACCATAAAGTAACTCCTCGGATTTATAGGTGATAAAGTCGAGTGAGAACAAATGGAAATAATCATGCGAAACGAAAGAACGAAAAGTTATAAATGAGAGGATCCTCTGGCTTTTATAACCCCCTATGCACGCATGGGTCTGTGCCTATTTAGAAACCTAGGAGAATCATCATTACCCCTAGTCTTTAGGTCTGCCAGCAATCATCTCACGCGGCTCGAGGCCACGTAGGAAAAACCCTACAAATTCTCCAACTTCTCGCTTCCTCGACAGCCCCTCATATCCTCGAACAAAACGATTTCGACTTTTCCCTTGGGATCAAGTCATCGCATCCACGAGCAGATGCGACGACTTGGTGTAACACGGTGAACTGACTTTGTAGGATTTTGTATCGCAAATGTGCGGATAGCAAGAGTCGCCACCGACTTTTCTTTTATCCAATTAAGGGAAGGTAAAAAGTACAGAAAAAGACCTTCGTTAGATTCTGAGTAAGGGAGAAGGTTATGAAAAGGGAAGGTATTAGCACCCCTTTCCATCCGTAGTTATCTACGGGCTCTTAGTTGTTTTTAGATCACTTTAAAATTGTGCTTTCTGTGTGTTTGACAAAAATGTTTTGAAAAGGAATTTCGCTTTGACTTTGTAATGATTCATGTAGGAATGTATACAAAGTGTTTGGAAATGTTTTGTTTTGGAAAGAAGTTTAAATTTTGACAAAAGTGTGAGGTGTGAAAAGCATTTTGATAGAGCAAGCAACTAAAAGTCTTATTACCTACTCAGAAGTGGTCGTTTTCGTATTGTTTTACTTTCCTTTAGAATAGCGCTATCCGT
The DNA here is from genome assembly GCA_021764765.1 of Vicia sativa. Classification (NCBI taxonomy): domain Eukaryota; kingdom Viridiplantae; phylum Streptophyta; class Magnoliopsida; order Fabales; family Fabaceae; genus Vicia; species Vicia sativa. The sequence goes on along the minus strand of CM038797.1, from coordinate 89,560,038 downwards.
ACCATTAGTTGGTAGGTAACCCTATTTGTTGGATGTAAGCGGGACATTCGAAGGGACATCGGATGGTCATAGAAAGCAACTTGTAGGAAGTATCCTAGCACATTCAAAGGGACTATCATCATTTTTCGTAGGTAACAATCGAGGGTCAAGATCATGTATTCGGAGGCGACATCGTGGGTCTTATGATCTTTGTATCGAAGGGACTATGATGATTTGTTTGTAGGCAACGGTGCAAGGATACCTCTACGTTCGAGGGACTTGACCATTTGTATTCGTAAAGGCAACGAGAGAGAATTACCCTAAGGGGTGCATGTGTGAAAAGAGTGTGTTGATTTCAGATATGTTATCTTGAAAATTAGTGGGCTATGTTCAATTTTATCTTGCCATACACGCCTAATTACTAGCAGTTTATAGGGTGCGGAAATTAAAATGTGGAAGTGTAAAGATGCGGAAAGATAAATCCTACGCTATTACATGGCTTTGGGGCAGATACATAATTTAACCGTGCGGAAAATAAAAGCCCTAATTAAAACCATTACATCCCATAAGTAGTTACATTATTGAAAAAAAAAGAAAACAGTAAAAAGAAATCGTCCGAAACGGGATAACCTGTGAAAAGATGAGAAAATCGGAAAATACGAGGAAATCAAATAAGAGGAAAATGTTAGTAAAAATGCAAATTTTTAGATGAGAAAAATATTTCATGCTGGAAATAACATTAATATGCTAAAATAATTTTTTTGAATTTTTTGGATGCAATTTAATAATTAAAAACTAATTAAATGTGATTTAAATGATAAATTAACAATTAAATTAAATATGCATGCAAAATAATATTTTTTAATTTTATAAATTAAATAAACATTTTCTGAAAATAATGCAAAAAAGAAAAATATTTTTTGGTATTTTTAAATGCATGATAAAAAATTATTGAAATAAATTAAAATGCATGTAAATATTAAATAAAATAGGAAAATAGAAAATATGTGAAGTTTGTAAAAAAGGAGAAAAACATTGGTCTTGCCAGGATTCGAACTGGAGACCTTGCTTTCAAACCTTGAGTCCTCTTGCCTTGACCAACTGAGCTAGCGTGCTTCACTGTTTGGAAACCGGAGCGAGTAAAGGAAAAACAAGTGTCGCTCCCTGACTGCCTCGTCTCCGCGCCAAACTTCATCTTCCTCGTTTCAAATTTTTGAAAATCCAGCGTCGGCCTTGGCTCGACGCTATGGCCCTGGCTAAATCAAAAATCACATACAGATAATATAAATGAATTCTAAAACCATAGATCGATTGGAAACGTCATTCCGAATGCAATGGTAGTGGTCTCGAGGTCCAATTTTTCCGTTTTAAGGAAATCCTAATTCGTGATCAAGAACCCTAATCATGGCATATCGTGTTTCAGGCCATAGAAATACAATTAACCTGCCCAGATCGCTTGCAAACTTCTCACAAATCACAAAAACAACAATAAAACATGTTAATAATGCATGATAATTGAAATACGATTTTGAGGAAAACTTGACAAACCGAATTCTGATTTGCTCGATTCTTGATGGTTTTCAATGATGTAAAGGTCTGGAATCACTCAAGGGATATCAAGGAATGCAATGGACACCTCAAAACCAATTGAAACAGGCTGGAACTAGGGTTGCAGTTTGCTTCTATTGCACGGATTTTTTTGAGCTTCAATAGGGTTTCTCCAGCCAGTTTTTCTACCCTAATTCGTGTGGCATGTGTTGTATATATATAGTAGATGGATTCAGAGTTGATTTGAGAAAGAATCAATCATCAATCAATGCACAAAATATTTGATTTTGTTCCAAATCAAATTTCCATCTTTTTGATCAATTTTCAATCAAATCTTGCCATATCCAACCAAATTTCGAAATTTGCTGGATTTATTGAGTTGCTTGGATCTCAAGGAAGAGAGAAAAATCAAATTTGCATTTAATTTTGATTTTATACTTTATTTTTGAATTTAATTTGCATTTAAATGAATAAAATACAAATTAAATAGAAAAATAAAATAAAAATTCGTGGCATTGGACTTGGATATTCCTAATTGCATAAGGAACAAGTTTGGATGAAGAAAAAGTAAGCCCATTTGCAAATTTTTTGATTTTTAGAAGTATTTCTCTTTGTGCACTTCTTCAAAATTGCCCAACTTGTGAATGGTGTATCTTGCTCAATTTTCCACATTTTTTAGTGTTATTGGACTTTTTGTAAACCTCTAAGAGTCCTCTAACCAACCTTTTTGGTCTCATCTCAATTGGAGTTTCCATGCTAAATATATCTTCAAAACAAAATGTTGACTTTTTGTTGACTTTTGAAAAGGACCTGTAATGTTTTGATCCATACCTCTCAAATGAAGCATTTTTTGAACATTCTTGTGAGACATGAAGTTGTAGGGAATGGAATTTCCTTCAAAACAAGAGGTGGTGGCAAAATTTCTGAGAAAGTATGAAGAAGTTATGATCAGTCAAAGTTTGGTTGACTTTTCTCAGAGAAACCCTAATTTAGAAAGTTTGACTTTTGAGCAAATCTTGAGTTTTCTTGATAAATCATGATCAACCCTTGATCAAATGATGAATGCAACTTCAAAATGAGGATGTTGACCAAAAATCATGAAGTTTGACTGTATGTTGACCACAGTTGACTTTTTGTCCAATACAATTGATTTTCAACCATCTGAGCAATTGTCTGAGGAAACTTGACTTGTGAAGCTTGAAACTTAACATGGAGAACATTTGAAGCATATGAGGAGGCATGATGAACATTGGAGATGTTGGAAATCCATTTTGATCTGAGAATCACCAAACCCTAGTTTGAGTTGATTGTCTAGGAGAGGGTTTGTCGATCAACCTTGAGGAATCCTCGAGTATGGATGTATGGAATGTCTTGAGAAGATGGAGGAAAATTTTGGGGTATGACAGCTGCCTGTTCAATCTTCTTGTCTTGGAAGGGTTAGATTGGCATGCGTGCCTTCGTGACTGGAGGTGAAGATGATTGAACACTGAGTACACCGAAATTTGCACTATGACACGGAATGGGCTTACAGATGCCATTTGGAGAAGGTAGAGACTTCGCTGGGGAATGAGTCGTATGCTAGACTCGAGAATGTCGTCTGAATAGGAAAATTGATGGGGATGGGCTTAAGATGCCATCTGGAAAGATCGATGCTGGGGAGTGAGTCGTACGCTAGGCTCTATAGATGTTCTTGATAGTGGAAGGAGCATGGAGATGGGCTTAAGATGCCATCCGGAGGGAGTCGTATGTTAGACTTCATGCTCATCTTTGAATTAAGTTATTGGTTTGCATTGGTTTTTTAACCAAATATGCAGCATTCTGAAAGTGGAGAAATGTTGACAAGTAGTCGGAGATGGGCTTAAGATGCCATCCAAGGCAACTGAGTCGTACACCAGACTCTGTAGTTGCTGTTGATAATAAGAATGAGTCAGAATAGTTCTTTGTGCTGACTACTCTGAGGGAGGTAGTATTTGGCAAAATGTGGATATCTTCCCTGTTGTGCATCGGGTGTTGATCCACTGCTTGTTATCGGAGGATAACTTGTGATCATTCGGATAAGGTTTCCCGTCTGGCTTCGGGTATTAATCCTGGATCTGTTGTCGGAGGACACCGAGGGCGGTCGTCCGGATAGTTTTCCCGTCTGGATTCAGGTCTTAATCCTGGACCGGTTGTCGGAGGACAACTAGGGCGGTCTTCGATAGTTTTCCGTCGGATTCGGTCTTAATCTCGGACTGTTTGCGTCGAGTGACTTTCACCTGTTTTGGAGAAAACAAGAGAAATTTTGATAGAATCTTGATTAGTCTTATGCAAAGTATGATGCATGACGATGCGTATGAATGACATATGCATATATTGTGACTTTATGAGAAATGCATAAATCATAGGTGTCGTGGTATTTCAAAACATATCCATCTTGAAGAAGATGCAGATGTTCTGCTCGAGGATTTCTGACTTCTGAATTCTGTCTGGATACGGAATGGATGGAGATCCTGAGAAGAAAGAAAACTTTGATTCCTCCGGTGCACTATCTGACCAAGTCTTGAGGCTAGATATTGTTGACAATCCTGCTGGGGAGAGTCTGGGAGGTACTCTACCGGGGATTTTGCGCGTAAATCCTGCTGGAGAGTAAATGGTAGTTGTCGGGAGAACGGGTTAGAAAAGTCTGGAGCCCGTTGGAATCTCTGGCTGGGGAAAAGAAAGATGTAAGTTTCCTCCGATGCACTATCTGACCAAGTTCTGGGTTCGAACACTGCTGGAGAAAAGGGGAATTGTTGAGAGACATCCGCCGGGGATAAGTACCTCGGCCGGGGATGTGGCCCGATTAAGTTAAGTGGAATCACTGCTTGGGGATCCTCCTCTTCTTTGTTGGGGAAGATTTTGTGGTGAGTGACATTTCTGTGGGGATCACGCTCTGTGGGGGAAATGCATTGGTGACCTTCGTCGTCATCTCAATTCCTGAAGTCTGTAGCAATTACTTTCGTATGTTCTTTTCGCACGTTTGTAAATAGATTTTTATTGTCAAATGCATATAATCATTCAAAGCAAACGTTGGACTTTATGCAAACAACAACAAAAACAAATTGTAAAGAGAAAGAAACTTGTATTTATTTGAAAGGTGGCGTATGGCCAAGTAGTTTGTACACAAGAAAAATAAAAAGCTATGCGGAAACAATCTCGTTAAGTTCCAACTATGCTAGTACTCATATATTTCAGCTATCTCATCTCCTTGCTCGAGAAAGTGAGTGGTGATTGTCGCCATTTGAATCTTGAATGCTTGATAGTAGTAGATAGGTGATCCGGAAGAGACATAGTCGTGCGCTTAAATCCCTAACTTTTCCTAGACCGCCCTTTCGGTTTTCTGGGATACCCTTTTTTGCCCAAGCCGCCTTTTCAGGTTTTCGACTTGCTGGGTGTACATGTTTTGCATATATCCTTAACTTTTGACCGAACCCTTTTGGTTCGCCAGGATGCCCTTATTTTTGCCTAGGTCCGTCGACCTAGCGGGTCTCTTTCATCCGTAGTATTTTTTGACTATGTCTGCGTTCACAGGGTGTGGGAAGTCTTCACCATCCATGGTGCTAAGTATCATAGCTCCGCCGGAAAATACTATCTTGACTACAAACGGTCCCTCGTAGGTGGGAGTCCATTTGCCCCTGGGATCACCTTGTGGAAGAATGATGCGCTTGACTACTAGATCACCGACTTGGTAGACTCGGTGCTTGACTTTCTTGTTAAATGCTCTGATCATTCGTTTTTGATAGATCTGTCCATGGCAAATGGATGCGAGTCGTTTCTCATCAATCAAATTAATCTGGTCAAGGCGGGTCTGGACCCAATCGTCTTCGCCTAACTCTGCGTCCAGGACTCGTTGAGGTATCGAACCTCAATTGGTAAGACGGCTTCCATACCGTATCTGAGGGAGAAGGGGTTGCCCTGTTGATGTTCGCGGTACGGTAACCATGAAGAGCAAATGGTAACATCTCATGCCAATCTTTGTAAGTCACCGTCATCTTCGTATAATCTTTTTAATGTTCTTGTTGGCGGCTTCCACTGCGCCATTCATCTTAGGCCGATAAGGAGAAGAGTTGTGATGCTTGATCTTGAACTGCGTGCAGAGTTCGGTGATCATCTTGTTGTTGAGATTAGAGCCATTATCTGTGATAATCCTTTCGGGAGTGCCATACCGACAGATAAGATTGTGTTTGATGAACCGAGCCACAACATTCTTGGTAACAGATGCAAACGAGGTTGCCTCTACCCACTTGGTAAAATAGTCAATTGCCACAAGGATGAAACAATGTCCGTTGGAAGCGGTGGGCTTGATTTCTCCGATCATGTCAATGCCCCACATTGCAAAAGGCCAAGGAGCTGTTAAAACATTCAGAGGTACTGGAGGTACGTGTACTTTGTCTGCATAAATCTGGCATTTGTGACAAGATCGAGCGTAGCGGTGACAATCAGCTTCCATGGTGGACCAATAGTAACCTGTTCTCAAAATCTTCTTAGCCATCGTATGTCCACTGGAGTGGGTACCAAATGCGCCTTCGTGTAACTCCTCCATGATACGCTCCGCTGTTTTCCGGTCTACACAGCGGAGTAAGCACAAGTCGTGGTTGCGCTTGTATAAGATGTCATTGCTGAGGAAGAATTTAGATGCAAACCTTCTCAAAAACTTCTTATCATTGACAGATGCCCCTGCGGGATATTCCTGAGTCTCAAGATAGCTCTTCACGTCATAGTACCAAGGTTTCTCTTCTGTATCAAGCTCATAGCCATACGCTGGTTCGTCAAACTTCTCAATGATGATCTGGGGAGCCTCGTTGTCCCATCTAACCTTGAACATAGATGACATAGTAGCTAATGCGTCTGCCAACTGATTCTCTTCTCGTGGAATGTGATTGAAAGTGATCTCTTCGAAGTAGGGGATCAAATTTAGAACATGCTCTCGATACGGAATGAGATTCGGATGCTTCGTATCCCACTCGCCCTTAATCTGACTGATCACTAAAGCTGAGTCTCCATACACTTGTAATAATTTGAATCTTAAGTCAATAGCAGCTTTGATACCCATGATGCACGCTTCGTATTCGGCCATGTTATTAGTGCAGCAGAAACATAATCGGGCGGTGAAAGGAGTATGACCGCCTGCAGGGGATGTAATGATGGCGCCAATGCCATTGCCAAGTGCGTTTGAGGCTCCATCAAAGACCATAGTCCATCGGGATCCTTGTTCGTGTCCTTCGTCTGGCACGGTTCTTCACAATCGGACTAGTAAAACATCTTCATCGGAAATTGAGCGCATAGATCGATAGTCGCTACGGCTTGATGAGCCAAATGATCGGCTACTACACTTCCTTTGATCGCTCGAGAAGTGTCTTGGATGTCATATTCGGTCGGGTCATTTGCCATCTTGCTATTCTTCCGAGAGAGCGGTTTCTCAAATATGTATTTTATCGGATCCATCTTGAAATCAACAAGGTAGTGTGAGTCAACATATCTTGCCTTAGTCGTGAGCAGCCAAAAAGCGTTGCAAGTTTTCTCGAGCTGTGAGTATCTTGTTTCACAGTCGGTAAACTTTTTGCAAAGGTAGTATATTGCATGCTCTTTTCGACCAGACTCGTCATGTTGCCCCAACACACACCCCATTGAGTTCTCTAACACGGTCAAGTACATGATAAAAGGTCTTCCTTTGATAGGCGGCATCAGGATAGGAGGATTCTGTAGGTATTCCTTGATTTTTTCAAAAGCGATCTGGCAATCGTCATTCCATTCTACCACTTGATCTTTCTTAAGTAACTTGAAGATTGGCTCACAAGTAGCAGTTAGGTGTGCAATGAATCTGGCAATGTAGTTCAATCGGCCCAAGAAACCTCTGACTTCCTTCTCGGTGCGGGGAGCTGGCATCTCTTGAATAGCTTTAACCTTGGCGGGATCAACTTCAATACCTTTACCACTGACAACAAACCCTAGGAGTTTTCCGGATCTGACTCCAAAAGTGCACTTGTTAGGATTAAGTCTCAGTCTGTACTTCTTCAACCTATCAAACAGTTTCTGCAAATGATCAAGATGTTCTTCTTCAGTCTGTGATTGAGCTATCATGTCGTCGACGTAGACCTCTATCTCGTGATGGATCATGTCATGAAATAATGTCACCATAGCACGCTGATAAGTGGCGTCCGCGTTCTTCAGTCCGAACGGCATAACCTTGTAGCAGAAAGTGCCCCACTGTGTAACAAAAGTAGTCGTCTCCATGTCTTCAGGAGCCATCTTGATCTGATTATAACCGGAGAAACCATCCATAAAGGAGAAAACCTTATGTTGAGCGGTGTTGTCAACCAGAACATCAATATGAGGAAGTGGAAAATCGTCTTTCGGACTTGCTTTGTTCAGATCTCTGTAATCCACACACATTCGTACCTTACCATCCTTCTTAGGCACAGGGACCACATTAGCAACCCATTGTGGATAGGAAGTAACTGCTAAGAAGTCGGCGTTGAACTATTTCATAACTTCGGCTTTGATTTTCTCTGACATCTCGGACGCGTCGCCAGACCTTATTTCACCGAGAAAACCTTCTTTTGTCGGCAATCGGTGTACCACAATATCAATGTCCAACCCTGGCATGTCTTCATATGACCAAGCAAAAACCTCAATATAGTCTCGTAGCATCTGAATCAATCTTTCTTTAACACTGTTCTCAAGACCCGCTCCTATCTTGATCTCTTTTCTGTCTTCATCAGTACCCAAATTCACAACCTCAACTTGCTCTTCGTGTGGCTGTATAACTCGTTCTTCTTGCTGTAGCAGTCAGACAAGTTCTCCTGGCACTTCACAATCTTCCTCACTTTCGTCTTCGGCTTGGTAGATCGGATTACCGAAGTCATATTTAGCAATAGTGTCGCACCCCAAAATTTCCCCTTTGTTTTATCCGTCCATTCATTGTCTTCGGAGGAAAGATTCGATTTTAGCTCAAACTGTAGTCCAGGAGACTTGGAGTTATCTAGTTCAAAAGGATCTGTCTGGGAATTATTCGCCTGAGAGAAATTATTCGTCTTTTGGAATTTTAATTCAGGAAATATAATAATTATTTATTTTCATGGGTTTTAATTTTAAAAAAGAGAATACTTTGTTGGTTTGTGGATCTTAAGCCCAATGGAGGATGTGTTCTCGGTTTTGAATTTTACTTGTAGCAGAGAGATGTTGTTTGTAAAGAGTTCGTCATAACGGAATTTGGATTTAAGTTGAATTTTGAAATTTTGTTTATCAAGATGATGTTACAAGATAAGGAGAAAGTTTTGCATAATGTTGTAACTGTAATTTAAGGTTGGAACTTTTTGTTTTATCAATTCTATATTACAAAATATTCTAAAATGTTTACAGAAAGAGTACAAAATTGCTTTAATCCTATTCTAATCCTATGAACTTCTAAGGTTTGTTCGAGTAAACTGCTGTCTTCCTTCGAATTTCTCTTCATCCGGGCATTCCTCTTCACTTCCACACAGTGCTGTCCGCTTGTCACCTGAAACACACCTGAAACAATGGAAAGAGATATAATTAATAGCAACCGAATAATTTTTATACGAAAACAAGAATTATGTTTTTGGCTCATCATTAGAGTTGTGTTAAGGAATCAGGTTTAAAGGTCAATTGTTTCAAAAGCCTCGGAACCGAAGTTCCTTCATCGGCCGTTACCGTCACCTCTATTGCAAATCACAACAACTTCCGTTGTTGGTTCACAAAAGAGGTGCATTTTGGAAATCATGGAGCATCATTTTTCCAAAGAAAAAGCCCAACAGTGTCAAAAAGAATGGATTCAGCCCAAAGAAAAATATAATGAGTTATGCATCAGCAGACAAAAACAGTTTTTTTTTCACCCCATAATGTAATTACTTTTACCCAAAGACAGCAGCAGGCAGCATTCACAGAAAAAGCAAGATGCCAAATTCAAGTTTCAAATGACAGAGCAGTAAGTATGCTGAAAGGAGAAATTAGAGTTTAATAACAAGCAACACAGGACAACAGAAGGGGATCCCAATACAAAGACCAAGGCAAAGTCTGTTCTTAATCATAAAAAGGCATGGTATTTTAAAATTCAAGTATAGTATCTGTTTGCAAAGATATACCAGAATGGGACTGTGAGCATGCTCTGTTCAGAAAAAGTGTAGCATCTGTCTGTGTAAAAAGTACTAAGCCAGCAGAAAAAAATAGAGAAGAGAAAATATAATCAAGAGATATATCAGTTCAAAAGCCAACAAAAAAAGCATAGCAGTTCATAGGACAGAAGAAGAAGAGAGAGGATTTTCAAAAGACAAAAAAACCATTCAAAACCAAGGGCATCTGTTCTTATATACGGGATACAAAGAAAGAGAAAGGGAGTTCAAAAAAAATCCCAACACCAGAAAACCAGCGTAGCCTCAGTTCTTACCAACCCTATTCCAAAACGCAAAAACAAAACCCCAATAACCTACAAACCCAAACCACTCATCATTTTCCAAAACACCACCCTTCAGAGAATAGTTTCAGAAATCTTATTCTGATACTGAGAAAGAAGAAGAAGAAGTTGAAAAGATCTCACCCGGAACCCATTGAGGTTCGATCAAGTTCGTCACTGTTCTAGGGTTTCCAAACCTTTCAAGCTTCCAAACGGTAAATAATCTGTCAACAATCAGAAAACAAACATTCATAGTCAGAATCGAACCATCAGAAATCGATCAACATGCAAACCGATCGCGGCGAAGAGAGAAAGAGAAGATGAACGATCGCGATCGGCCGTGAGAGAGAGAGAGGCAGAGCGCCGGTAATCGCGGCGAGAGAGAGACGATGAGGGCCGCGGCGAGGAGAGAGATGAGAGGCCGTTAGGGTTAGAGTGAAGAACAGAGAGAACATGAAACGCGAGAGAGAGATGAGAGGGTGAGAGATCGTGTTCCTGGAGAGGTTGAGTTTTCTAAAAAAACTGATTATGTTTTATTTCTTTAAAAAAATAATTTAAGTTAGTTTTGGTTTAGATTTAATTAGAATTAGTTTGTTTTTTTATATATTATTATTATTAATTAGTTAATTATTATATTATTACTATTATTGTTACTACTATTATTTATTATTATTACTAGTACTATTATTATTACTGCTATTTTTATTATTATCACTATTATTTCCAATTATTATATTGTATTATTATTACTATTGTTTTATGCTATTTTTTCTTGTTATTATTATTACTCTATATTATTATTATTACTATTTAGTATCATTATTAGTAACAACATTATTTTCTTAACCAACAATATTGTTATATTTAAACCAATAAAATAATTAGTATATCCCAAACAAAAACACAAAAATAATAGTAGTAGTATAGTTAAGCATTTTTTCTATTATTATTAGGAAATTTTTAGCACTTTTTTTTCTTTTTCCGTATATATCCCCATTTGTAAATTTGTACCCCCATTCCCCACTTGTTGTAATAATTAGTAAATAATTTTATTGCTTTATTATTTAATTATTTATTCACAAAGCACAAACAAAATATTTTTCAAACTAATACTCGTGCGAGCCATTTTTCACTACCCTGAGTTGACAAAGCTTTGAAGCGTCACAACGGCCACACATTTTTGCACACACCACGCTTACTCTTGGGCTTACAATGAAACTTTGATTGATTAGTTAAACATTATTTAATTATCTAATTAGGTTATTTAAAATTAATTGGCCCATCTGATTAATTTTATTAAACTAATTACTTGATTAAGTTTTGTTTAATTAGTCGATTAAATTTATTTCGCGCATGCACCTACACGATGTAAATCGTTTATTTATTTATGCCAGCCACCTTGTATGGACTTTTAATTTATCTAATGCTTGTATGTAATTAATCGCTCATTTTCATTATCACACTTTAGTCCACATGTTTAATTAACTTTAACCCGTATCTCCAAAACACTTTCATAATTAAAAACCTCAATCCAACGTCGAGTGCATTTTCTAAATTCTTTCATAAAGAAAACTCAAGTGTTTAAGCCGTTGGATGCTAGACTAGTTGTTTAAACACTTGCAAAAAAAATGAACTGCGAATCTTTAAGTCGTTGGATGCTAGACTAATTACTTAAAGATTCTTAATAACGTGAACCTTGTTTCACCTCACTCTTTCATAAGAAAAAACTTTTGGGATGATAGACGACTCGATGAGCATTGAGCTCATCTTGTTTCTAGTATTTGAATCGTAGGATGCTAGTCCTATTGTTCGGTACTTTTCACCCGCATAAAAATCAATTCAACTCACTCAAACTCTTTTGTCGCTCATACGCGATCATTAAACTCTTTTCGGATAAAGTGGGTGCAATAGTCGTTTCAAACACGAACGAGGACTTAAGCTTTTCAAACAAACAAAACAAGTCCTAGTTCAAAGTATTTGAAATGTCTAAACGCACGATTTTTTTTCCTTATAAAATCAATACAACAAACCTAAAACCTTTTCGAGAGGAACTACAGAGTTTTGACTTTCCCATTGCACAAGGGAATATGTAGGCACACGGTTTTGAAACCGTGCCAAACTCAAAATAATAATAAACAAATCCTTTTTCTTTTAGCATCCATAACTTAGCAATAAACACACACACAAACGCATAGAATTAAATGGGTCCCATCGAGTACGATGGATGTAAGGGGTGCTAATACCTTCCCCTTACATAACCGACTCCCGATCCCACTTTTTGGTCACGTAGACCGCCTTATCCGCTTGTTTGGGGTTTTATCAATATTTTCCCGTTCTTTTTAGAACAAATAAAATTAGGTGGCGATTTCACTAGTTTTCGAGAATTTAAAAGATTTTTGAAAATCGAGTTGCTTCAGTTGGCGACTTCACTGGGGAATTTTTTTTTAAGTTATTTTTGACTAAGCAAGTCAACCCTAATTTAGTTCTTCGCATGTGTGTTGTGTTGTTTATTGCTTTGATGTTTATTGCCTATTATCTATATATTATCTTGTTGATGTATGTTGATATTGGGAATTTGTTGGTTATGGTTCATAGATAAGCCTAATACTCAGGCTTCTAGGAAACATAAGCTTAGAGTGGTTGAGTAGCTTAGGTCCATTGGACATCCGTGTTCCTTGGATCGACGTGAAGACCACAACTTAGAGTTGGTCTTTTTAAGGGAGTTATTGCACTGTACAATAGTGCGGGATGATAATTCTTGGACAAAGGGCCTATAACTCTAAGTATTAGGACGTCCAAAACAAACCGACCGCTCAAAGGATTTTTGAGTATCCCTTTAAGAGCCGCTTCTTGGAGTAAACTTTTGGAAGTATTATCCCCACATAGTCCGATCGCGTGGTGATAATATTTCTAAAAAGGGGATCTGAGACTCCGAGAGGCATTTAGCATAAAAACACTAGAACCAACCTTGTTTGGGAAATTGTGGGTAGACATCGAAACCATGTCCGACCGTCCTTTTAAACCCTTGTACGTCTAACTTTACATGTGATTTTGCGCATGACATCAATATGTATCGCATCACATTACATTCTTACATGCATTGCCATTGCATTGCATTCACACAAAAAAAATCATTTGCATTCAAAAATAGAAATAAAATCATGCATTTGCATTCATCAACATGCATGCATTTTCTCCTCCACTACAAAAAGCTCATGTCACCTTTTGTTCCTGGCCAGTTAGCTGATTTCCTGCACTCATGGCAAGTATGATAGACCAATTGGAACATAATCAAGTTGTGATAAGAGAAGACCTAGAAGGTGTGAAAGACAAGGTGGATCAAATGTTGGAAGCCATGCTAGCTTCTTCGGAGGACAATGCCCAAGATGCTACTACAGACTCCACGTAAGGATTTACTGTTATGTATAATCCTATGTACGATTCTCCTATGCATGTGGATGATCCTATTCAACCTCAATTGGTGCTCAATGCTCTATCTAACGCAATCCCTACGGTCCAAAGACAATCAACTGTTCAAGAAGGTTGTATCCCACATCCTCAAGCTGCAAAGAAGCCCGGGTTTGCCAACTACGTGCGAAATCCTCAAGGAACGAATTCAATGGTCAACATCAGTGCTCCTCAAGATATTGAAGCCAGACGAATGTGTCTTGATCTGAAGGAACAATTGAGGGTTTTGAATGGAAACGACACTATTGGTTTGGATACTGCTGACCTTTGTTTAGTGTCAGACGTCGTGATTCCACCAAGGTTTAAAATGCAAACTTCGAGAAGTACAAAGGTGTTAGTTGTCCAGAGACTCATTTGAAGATGTTTGTTCGCAAGATGTCTGCATATGCTCATGATGAAAAGTTTCTCATCCATTGTTTTCAAGACAGTCTTAGTGGGGCATCTCTGGATTGGTACACGCAATTGGAGAAAAAGGATATTCACAATTGGAAAGACTTATCTTCCTCATTCCTAAAACAATACGAGTTCAACCTTTCCATGGCTCCAACTCGTATTCAATTACAGAATCTTTCTCTGAATATTAACGAGTCGTTCAAGGAGTATGCTCAAAGATGGAGAGAGTTGGCTGCTCGAGTTAAACCATCAATGCTTGATAGGGAGTTGGTTGACTTGCTTTTGAATACCTTACCTAATTCATACTTCGAAAGAATGATAGGTTGTACATCTTCAAGCTTCTCTGACTTGGTGACGGTGGGAGAACGCATTGAGAGCGGTCTCATAAGTGGAAAACTCCCAAGATGCCTCGAGTAGCCAAGCTGATGAGGAAGATTTCTTCAGAGGATCTCAAATGGAAGAAGAGGATTATGAAACAAATGCAATTTGGGAAGCTCCGTAAGCTCCACCTCCTATACCTTATGGTCAACCTCCGTATGTAGCAGCTGTTCAGTATCAGCACCCGATGCTTCTAGGTCCACAGTACCAGAAACCATGGGGCACTCCTCATGCAAAGAAACAAGTTCAAGGCCGTGGATATCAAAGTCAACGTCAGAATCCACGAAAACCTCGAAGTAATCTGGAAAGAAGGAATGCTCCTCTTGATCCAATTCCAGTGACCTACAGTCAACTTCTGCCATATCTGGTTCAAAGCTCGTTGGTGGTTCCCAAATTTCTTAACCCACCAAAGGTATTCCCGCTTGGTTATGATCATAACGTGCGATGTGGATACCATGATGGAACAGTAGGCCACTCAACAGAGGACTGCAACGCCTACAAAGCCAAAGTTCAACAGTTGATTGACCAGAAGTACTTGACTCTTCAAGGAGGAAATCTGTTTGTGAATGGTAACCCCGTACTCAAGTGAATGCCAAGCCTACTGAATTCATCTGAATCAACAAGTCAAGACAGAGCTCAAGTCTCCTCAACAACGATGATCTTTTATTTCTTTACTGCATCTTCATGTGTATCTTGTTTAATTGTTAAACTTTGTTTGTAGAAACTTGTTTATTTTTATCTTAATGCAATGAGTATGTTTGTCTTGAAGTAATCCATTCGTTGTCACTCAATCCATTCGGTATCACTCTCTAAATGATTTGCGAGCATTTTGATACCAATGTTACCAATCCTTTCGCCTAGGCAAAGATTGGAGGGAGAATGACGATAATTGAAAAAATGCTAGATCTCTGAATGTACGCTTTTGAGTAAAACCTTGCTGATGATGTGCAGGCCTTATTTCAAATCCCTAAACACCGGAGTTATAAGGGAGATAGACCATCGTTAACCCCTTTGAGCCTTGAAGTAGGAGTTTCTTTTCTGTTCAGAAAAAACCCTCATTTTCTAACCCAGGGACGGGTAGTGGTCAGTTAATCTGATCGAGCGTTCAGAACTCATCAAGAGAGTGTGCATCAAAAGATACAACAATGGTTATCCTTCAAAAGGTTGAGGAAGGTCAGAACCACAATAGTCAACCTTCATCTAACAAAGCGTGCATCAAAAGAGAATGATATCATGTTGGGTATCTCTCGCACATCGAAAGGTCGACAGATGACGACACCACAACGGTTACCCTTCATCGACTCCAAGACTCAGACAGTCATAAATGCTTCCAACAAATCGAAGACAGTGTGAAGATCCACGACTTGTTCAAAAAAATGATGAATAGAAAAAGACAAAAAAGCCTGCTAAGTCGAAACTTAGTGATAAGTCGCTTAGGTAAAAGTCAGGCAAGATTTGGGAAAGCAAAAATCCTGAAATGCATTTTCAAAGAAGTTCTCAACAAAGAACAAGTTGTGTGGTCAAGTACCAAAAGACAAGGTGGGTGTCTGTTGTGTCCAAGAAACCCTATATTGGTTCCTCAACCATCATAACCCCTCTCGAGAGATGAGTGCTCATATCAAGATAGTTGAACTTAGGACTGAAGAACATCATGGAGAATGGGCGGGCACCAAATATTTTGAGCCTAAAAATCCTTTTTCTAAAAAAACCGTGAACCAAGCCACGTTACAACCCTCAAAAGTCCTAATTGAAGCATGGGTTAATTCAAAAGCATACAACGAAGAGATCGCGTTTACCTGACTCCTACAGTGTGTGCTAAGTGTCTGTGTTGGTATCATATGCTCGTCTTATCTTTCAAAAAGAAAGTTTTCAGTGTTGCACTCTAAAATTGTTTCGCTCACAAAAAAGGTCATGTTTTTCATACAAAACTTCAAGACACATAAATGTTGCATTATAATTGTCACAATAAACACTCTTCTACATGTAGAACAATTATGTGACATTAAATAAGTTCTCATAATGAACATCAGTGACGAGTTTAACTTTGTCCAAAGGAAAGACTTGATTATTTATTTGTATCAAGGGGCAGGACGTTTAAGGACTTTGTTGTGCGTCACAAGTTGTTTTCTCAAGATTCTGTTAACTTGGGGGCAGTCGAACTGAAATTCAGCTTCTCGAATTTCTGCTAATCTGGGGGCAGGTCCTTAAAGAACAATCAACAAGTGACGTGGACTTTCTCAAAGAGCAGTTAGCTTGGGGCATGTCGTTCTAAGATTCTGTCAATCTGAAGGAGTCACCTTGACACATTGAAGTACTTCCAAGGAGCACATTGATTTTTCTAGCACAACAAAGTCAATCCTTCAAGATTAAGTCAATCTGGGGCAGTCACATCGAGATACGATAATATCTCTCAAAGGATTTGTTAATCAGGGGCATCCTGCATTGGAACACAAATTTTGGGGCAAGCCATCCCAGTATCAGATTACTGTGAGCTGTTCCGGCATCCTCTCAAAGAAAATATCTTCAGATAATCAACAGGCTGGGGCAATGATTTCTATATACGGACAATTTCGTTCTGTGTCTTCAAGCTGCTCGGAAATTCTCCTCTCAAGTGTCAACAGCTGTTGCGTTCAATTTGAGTGGCAGGGAATCATGCTAATAACTTCCTTTTGATGGGAAAATTGTTTCAAGAATCTTTCTTGGTCCTAACCAGTCAAACAGTCAAAGCATCTTCACGCCTTACCAATCATACAGTCAAAACGCATTGCATACACTAACATAAATCATGCATCTCATGTTGTGCAATAAAATTCGACCTTGTTGGGTTTCATTTAAATCCAGTTCTCGTCTGGTAGTCAGTTCTCGTCTGACTGTTATCCAGTTCTCGTCTGGTAGTCAGTTCTCGTCTGATTGTTCATTTAAATCCAGTTCTCGTCTGACTGTTATAATTAAAATCCAGTTCTCGTCTGGTAGTCAGTTCTCGTCTGATTGTTAATTTAAATCCAGTTCTCGTCTGGTAGTCAGTTCTCGTCTGACCGTTATAATTAAAATCCAGTTCACGTCTGGTAGTCAGTTCTCGTCAGACTGTTATCATTTAAATCCAGTTCACGTCTGGTAGTCAGTTCTCGTCTAACTATTATCATTAAACTTTAGTTTCCTGCTGGTGGTTTATCTTAAAAGTCAGTTCTCGTCTAATGATTCACCCTTCAAGGCCGAGTTTTATTTGGTACATATCAGATAGTCCATGCATGTATGCATTCATAAATCATTACATAAATCATTGTCCTACATCAATCATGTTGCCTTACTCATGTCATATCATATCATATTCATGCATAAACCTCCGCAAGACTTGGGGTCTGTTCAGAATAAAGTCGAATGCGGGTGTCAAAGACCGGTCTCCAATGACAATTCAATTTCTCTCCCCAGTGCCAGGAGAATGTTTGGGTGAAGGACAATCGACAATAGTGTCAATTCTCCAGTGAAGTCTCTCCCCCAGAGAAATGATCGATCATTCCCCAGTGAATTCTTATGACAACAAGATCGTTCAATTGGATTCCCCAGTGACGTCTTCCTTCTCTCAACAGTATCAGGAAATCATATACCATTTGCATAAAAAAAACATATCATGCATATCATACTCATGCATTAGCTTTGGCTATTTGTTTTGCAGGTGTTTCAACTGAAACCGTAAATGTCCTCGTAAGGATCAAAATTGAAGGATTAGTTCTCAGACGACAAAATTATCCTCTTTTCTACAAGCACAAGTTATATGCTTGTATGGATCTCAACAGCTGATGGTTTCTCCAATCGAGATTTCTTCCCCAGCGAAACGGTTGTCTCTTTCAGACGAACTTTAATGTCAGCAAAATTATTCAACCGGGAATCCCCAACGAATTTTCCACACGGTTTTCTTACGAAGTTTCCCCAGCGAAGCTTATTTCTCTCCCCAAGTGAATCTCCTTCAGAAAGGATTACTACAACATTATTCTTGATATTTTCAAGATTTCTTTCAGACAAGAATCTTCTCAGCAAATACTATTGGCAGTGGCTTCCACAATTTACTCCTCTGAGCTGTTCTCAGAAAATTACATCAAACTTCTGGTGTGTTTATTTCCCCAGTAAGTTATCAACTACTCAACAAATAAATATCCACCCGGCGGGATGTTTATTCAATCTCAGGATATTTCTCCAACTCAGAAGTTGATCTACATATCCACTTGCTACAACGTATTGTCCATACAATGTCAGCAAATTGAAGCTCATTACCCCAGAAGTTTTTCTGTCGCAGGCGCTGAATCTGATTCTTCTATCAACGGTAAAGCTATCTGCATACAAATTGAAGATCTTGTCAACTCGGAAGTTGTTCAACATGTCCGTATGTTCGAGAAGATCTCTTATCGTGAAATGTCGGAAACAAGATTCACCGACTTCATAAACATCTATATCACACCGGTGTGCTGGATATTGTTTTGTTTATCCCCAGAGAATTTTACTCTCGGGTGCGCTACTGATTTTGTTCTGCTGGTAACTCAGAGGTTACACGGTCAAAGACATTCAGCATGCCATGGCTCCTCGCACCTTCGTGCACCAACAATTCCGATATTGTTCTAGCCATATATCTTTGTTAAGGTCTCCAGGTATTCCTTAATTATCAGGGAACTCTTTGTTAAGTTCTCAATCAACAATCAGGGAACTCTTTGTTAAGTTCTCAACCGTGTCATCAGGGAACTCTTTGTTAAGTTCTCAACCGTGTCTTTAGGGAACTCTTAGTTAAGTTCTCAATCATGTCAATTTTTCAATTTTGTTTAAGGTCTCCAGGTATTCCTTAGTTATCAGAGAACTCTTTGTTAAGTTCTCAGTCTTGTCAATCAGAGAACTCTTTGTTAAGTTCTCAGTCATGTCAATTTTTCAATTTTGTTTAAAGGTCTCCAGGTATTCCTTAGTTATCAGAGAAATCTTTGTTAAGTTCTCAGTCTTGTCAATCGGAGAACTCTTTGTTAAGTTCTCAATCGTGTCGTTTTTCAATTTTGTTTAAGGTCTCCAGGTATTCCTTAGTTATCAGAGAACTCTTTGTTAAGTTCTCAGTCTTGTCAATCAGAGAACTCTTTGTTAAGTTCTCAGTCATGTCAATTTTTCAATTTTGTGTAAGGTCTCCAGGTATTCCTTAGTTCAGAGAACTCTTTGTTAAGTTCTCAATCATGTCATTTTTCAATTTTGTTTAAGGTCTCCAGGTATTCCTTAGCTCAGAGAACTCTTTGTTAAGTTCTCAATCGTGTCAATTTTTCATATTTTGTTTAAGGTCTCCAGGTATTCCTTAATTATCAGGGAACTCTTTGTTAAGTTCCCAATCATGTCAATTTTTCAATATATTGTTTTTCTTTCCGCTTGAGAAGTTCGTTCTCTTCTCATAGCATTTTCATTAAAATTGTTGTCAAAGTCATTTCGGTTACACGGTTATCCCCAGTGTTGTTAAAATCGCCTAATAATTGTGCACTGTTGTGTTAAAGCATTCAGTTGGTGCTTAGCAAAGTTTTCTCTTCAAGTATTTTCTTGGTTCCGTAGTCAAGGTATGTTATCTGTTCCCTTCGTGGCACTGGTTTCCCGCGTAGGGTAAATTTTTGGGGTTCTCTGGTATTCAATCCTCTTCCACCTTGAATGTTCGAAAGCTGTCGCTTTTTCTCACCTACCAGGTTTAAGATGATTGAATAGGGGCAACTGTCGCACTCCAAAATTTCCCCTTTGTTTTATCCATCCATTCATTGTCTTCGGAGGAAAGATTCGATTTTAGCTCAAACTGTAGTCCAGGAGACTTGGAGTTATCTAGTTCAAAAGGATCTGTCTGGGAATTATTCGCATGAGAGAAATTGTTCGTCTTTTGGAATTTTAATTCAGGAAATATAATAATTATTTATTTTCATGGGTTTTAATTTTAAAAAAGAGAATACTTTGTTGGTTTGTGGATCTTAAGCCCAATGGAGGATGTGTTCTCGGTTTTGAATTTTACTTGTAGCAGAGAGATGTTGTTTGCAAAGAGTTCGTCATAACGGAATTTGGATTTAAGTTGAATTTTGAAATTTTGTTTATCAAGATGATGTTACAAGATAAGGAGAAAGTTTTGCATAATGTTGTAACTGTAATTTAAGGTTGGAACTTTTTGTTTTATCAATTCTATATTACAAAATATTCTAAAATGTTTACAGGAAGAGTACAAAATTGCTTTAATCCTATTCTAATCCTATGAACTTCTAAGGTTTGTTCGAGTAAACTGCCTTCCTTCGAATTTCTCTTCATCCGGGCATTCCTCTTCACTTCCACACAGTGCTGTCCGCTTGTCACCTGAAACACACCTGAAACAATGGAAAGAGATATAATTAATAGCAACCGAATAATTTTTATACGAAAACAAGAATTATGTTTTTGGCTCATCATTAGAGTTGTGTTAAGGAATCAGGTTTAAAGGTCAATTGTTTCAAAAGCCTCGAACCAAGTTCCTTCACCGGCCGTTACCACACTCTATTGTAAATCACAACAACTTCCGTTGTTGGTTCACAAAAGAGGTGCATTTTGGAAATCATGGAGCATCATTTTTCCAAAGAAAAAGCCCAACAGTGTCAAAAAGAATGGATTCAGCCCAAAAGAAAAATATAATGAGTTATGCATCAGCAGACAAAAACAGTTTTTTTTTTCACCCCATAATGTAATTACTTTTACCCAAAGACAGTAGCAGGCAGCATTCACAGAAAAAGCAAGATGCCAAATTCAAGTTTCAAATGACAGAGCAGTAAGTATGCTGAAAGGAGAAATTGGAGTTTAATAACAAGCAACACAGGACAACAGAAGGGGATCCCAATACAAAGACCAAGGCAAAGTCTGTTCTTAATCATAAAAAGGCATGGTATTTTAAAATTCAAGTATAGTATCTGTTTGCAAAGATATACCAGAATGGGACTGTGAGCATGCTCTGTTCAGAAAAAGTGTAGCATCTGTCTGTGTAAAAAGTACTAAGCCAGCAGAAAAAAATAGAGAAGAGAAAATATAATCAAGAGATATATCAGTTCAAAAGCCAACAAAAAAAGCATAGCAGTTCATAGGACAGAAGAAGAAGAGAGAGGATTTTCAAAAGACAAAAAAACCATTCAAAACCAAGGGCATCTGTTCTTATATACGGGATACAAAGAAAGAGAAAGGGAGTTCAAAAAAAATCCCAACACCAGAAAACCAGCGTAGCCTCAGTTCTTACCAACCCTATTCCAAAACGCAAAAACAAAACCCCAATAACCTACAAACCCAAACCACTCATCATTTTCCAAAACACCACCCTTCAGAGAATAGTTTCAGAAATCTTATTCTGATACTGAGAAAGAAGAAGAAGTTGAAAAGATCTCACCCGGAACCCATTGAGGTTCGATCAAGTTCGTCACTGTTCTAGGGTTTCCAAACCTTTCAAGCTTCCAAACGGTAAATAATCTGTCAACAATCAGAAAACAAACATTCATAGTCAGAAATCGAACCATCAGAAATCAATCAACATGCAAATCGATCGCGGCGAAGAGAGAAAGAGAAGATGAACGATCGCGATCAACCGTGAGAGAGAGAGAGGCAGAGCGCCGGTAATCACGGCGAGAGAGAGACGATGAGGGCCGCGGCGAGGAGAGAGATGAGAGGCCGTTAGGGTTAGAGTGAAGAACAGAGAGAACATGAAACGCGAGAGAGAGATGAGAGGGTGAGAGATCGTGTTCCTGGAGAGGTTGAGTTTTCTAAAAAAACTGATTATGTTTTATTTCTTTAAAAAAATAATTTAAGTTAGTTTTGGTTTAGATTTAATTAGAATTAGTTTGTTTTTTTATATATTATTATTATTAATTAGTTAATTATTATATTATTACTATTATTATTACTACTATTATTTATTATTATTACTAGTACTATTATTATTACTTCTATTTTTATTATTATCACTATTATTTCCAATTATTATTATATTGTATTATTATTACTATTGTTTTATGCTATTTTTTCTTGTTATTATTATTACTCTATATTATTATTATTACTATTTAGTATCATTATTAGTAACAACATTATTTTCTTAACCAACAATATTGTTATATTTAAACCAATAAAATAATTAGTATATCCCAAACAAAAACACAAAAATAATAGTAGTAGTATAGTTAAGCATTTTTTCTATTATTATTAGGAAATTTTTAGCACTTTTTTTTCTTTTTCCGTATATATCCCCATTTGTAAATTTGTACCCCCATTCCCCACTTGTTGTAATAATTAGTAAATAATTTTATTGCTTTATTATTTAATTATTTATTCACAAAGCACAAACAAAATATTTTTCAAACTAATACTCGTGCGAGCCATTTTTCACTACCCTGAGTTGACAAAGCTTTGAAGCGTCACAACGGCCACACATTTTTGCACACACCACGCTTACTCTTGGGCTTACAATGAAACTTTGATTGATTAGTTAAACATTATTTAATTATCTAATTAGGTTATTTAAAATTAATTGGCCCATCTGATTAATTTTATTAAACTAATTACTTGATTAAGTTTTGTTTAATTAGTCGATTAAATTTATTTCGCGCATGCACCTACACGATGTAAATCGTTTATTTATTTATGCCAGCCACCTTGTATGGGCTTTTAATTTATCTAATGCTTGTATGTAATTAATCGCTCATTTTCATTATCACACTTTAGTCCACATGTTTAATTAACTTTAACCCGTATCTCCAAAACACTTTCATAATTAAAAACCTCGATCCAACGTCGAGTGCATTTTCTAAATTCTTTCATAAAGAAAACTCAAGTGTTTAAGCCGTTGGATGCTAGACTAGTTGTTTAAACACTTGCAAAAAAAATGAACTGCGAATCTTTAAGTCGTTGGATGCTAGACTAATTACTTAAAGATTCTTAATAACGTGAACCTTGTTTCACCTCACTCTTTCATAAGAAAAAACTTTTGGGATGATAGACGACTCGATGAGCATTGAGCTCATCTTGTTTCTAGTATTTGAATCGTAGGATGCTAGTCCTATTGTTCGGTACTTTTCACCCGCATAAAAATCAATTCAACTCACTCAAACTCTTTTGTCGCTCATACGCGATCATTAAACTTTTTTCGGATAAAGAGGGTGCAATAGTCGTTTCAAACACGAACGAGGACTTAAGCTTTTCAAACAAACAAAACAAGTCCTAGTTCAAAGTATTTGAAATGTCTAAACGCACGATTTTTTTTCTTATAAAATCAATACAACAAACCTAAAACCTTTTCGAGAGGAACTACAGAGTTTTGACTTTCCCATTGCACAAGGGAATATGTAGGCACACGGTTTTGAAACCGTGCCAAACTCAAAATAATAATAAACAAATCCTTTTTCTTTTAGCATCCATAACTTAGAAATAAACACACACACACAAACGCGTAGAATTAAATGGGTCCCATCGAGTACGATGGATGTAAGGGGTGCTAATACCTTCCCCTTACATAACCGACTCCCGATCCCACTTTTTGGTCACGTAGACCGCCTTATCCGCTTGTTTGGGATTTTATCTATATTTTCCCGTTCTTTTTAGAACAAATAAAATTAGGTGGCGATTTCACTAGTTTTCGAGAATTTAAAAGATTTTTGAAAATCGAGTTGCTTCAAATAGCATAGCTGTTATTAACGAGATTCGGAGTGATTCTGCAGTGTATCACGTGGGTGTGTGTAAGAAACACATAGCTTTTTGAAGGGGTGATAAAGTAAAAGAAAGAAAGCAACAATTGAATGCAAAAGTCCAACGATTTTATTGAATGAAAATATGCAAATGACAGATAATAACCCTCACAACGAGCCATGATGCCCTGGCAAGGCACTAGGCTTTAGAGTTTTTGTTCAAAACATAGAAAATACGAAAAAAACAAAACAAGAGCAATTACTCTTGTCTAAAGGAGATTGGTATGACGCCTTCGCCTTCCAATTCTTGAGCCCTTTGTCCGGTTGGGAAGATCCACTTGCGATGTCGAAGTCGTTGTCGCGTCTTCTATAGCATGGATTCCGCCGGCGATGCGAACAGAAGTTGGCCGGCACGTTCGCGTATCATCTTCGACCCTTGATGGTGAAGCCTAAACCGTCTTGTCAAATTTGAAAGGAAGATCGGAGCTGTCCCCAAATAGCACTACATCCTTCTTCAACAACACAGCATCTTTCAATGAGGCCATCCTAGGCGGAACTTGTTTAACCGGGGAGTGACAGGAGAGTCAGGCATGACTGGGTATTGTTTCAAAAGCTTGACAGGAGTCTCAAGAATTCACCTTCCACCTCGAGGTATCGGAATGATAGATGATGACCATATATTCTTCTTCACCACATCCGTGACAACCTTCCCTTTCACCGGTACTTGACGATGTAAGGTAATACGCCCATGTATCCAAGGCGTCCAAGTAGGCAAGAATAAGCGGACGGATATCCATGACAAAGAAAGTGGAATCAAAAGTCGGGAACCGACTTTAACAGTGAGTGAGCTCTCCAAGCCTTCGCTTAGAACCATCAAAAGCTCTCACAATAATGTCACTGGGTCTCAGAACCAACCCTTCGACATCAAGCCGATCAAAAGCAGCCTTCGGAAGGATATTCAGAGCAGAACCGGTATCCACCAAAACATGAGACAATGTAACGCCCTTGCATTCAACAGAGATGTGCAAGGCTTTGTTGTGTTCTTTCGGCAGAGTCAAATCAAGATCGAGAAGCCTAGGCCGTTGTTGGCAGCCAGGCTAGCAATACAAACTTCAAACTGGTCAGTGGTAGTGTCTTGCGGTACGTGGGCATTCCTCAGAAACTTCACCAAGGCATTAGCATGAGCCTCAGAGCACAAGAGCAGAGCAAACATGGATATCTTGGACGGAGTCTGTCCCAATTGTTCCACAACATTGTAGTCACTCTTCTTAATAATCTTCAGAATTTCCTCCATTTTTAGTTTGGAGGTGTCTTCAGCAACTTCCTTTGGCACTTCTGGGTGAGCAGGATGAGTCACTGGTTCTTTCCCTCTAGCTTGAGGAATGGGTTGAATGGCTGGAATGCGAGCTGGAGTCGCAGTGTCTTTTGGGGGAGAGATTTCTGGAGAGAATACTCTTCCGGTTCTGGTCACCTTACTTGATCCGGTGATGTTGTCAATGTCAGGCATGGTAGCTTCAACGGTAAGATCTTCAATGGTCAGAGGGTCTTTCTTGACGCCATGGTAATAAACATCAGCCCCATAATTCCAAGGAATAACTTTATCAGAGGAATACGGAACTGGTCTTGGAGAAGTAATGATAAGAGGTGCCACTCTAGGCACAGGATCAGCAGAGGAAATCCTTATTGTGTTAATATCAACATAGTCTTCTGGGAAATCGTCACCCCATCCGGTCGCCTTAACATCTTCAATAGGAATCTTGTAGCTTTCAGGAACAGTGTACTTCACCATGTAATCAAGCTTTCCACTTGGCTTCCCCAAGGTATCCCACACAGATGGTGCAGTTTCGTTCACATCTTTGATCTTCAGCTTAGACATATCTTCACACTTCTGCACAGGCGGTTTCGAAATAGTATCTCACAGTTATCCATCATGCACTGGACACGTCTTCTCAACCAAGCACAACCATTAGGCGCAGACGGGCACCAACGACAATTCTCTAGGCATCATGGATTGACACCAGCTTGCAGCAAATTCTTCTTAACAGTCATCAGAGGAATGGTCAAGTCATCTATGTTGAAAACATAAGTATCTTCACCAACAGCATTGGAACTTTTGTCGTGGTTAGGCATAGGTGCATTGATCACATTCGGAGTCTCAACAGGAGGGTCAAACTCAATCTGCTTAGCTTCAATCATGTCTTGAATCTTGTTCTTGAGCCCAACAATCATCGAGACTATGTCCCGGCTATTGGAATGGTAAGCACACTTAGCATTAGGATTGTATCTCGGAGAGGAAGTGTTGACATTTTGAGGAGGATCCTCAAGGTAATCACGCTTTCAACATGTGTTGCAAGGCTTGCGACAATGGCATGTTGATCTTAAATGCTCTTCGTGGCGTTTTGGCTCGCGTTGTCTCGCTGAATTTGTCTGATGTAGGATTGAGATCACAACCGCCCCACAGTTGAGCGGTCGGTCTTGGCTCGGCTTTTCGACCATACACATTGGCTTCTTTCTTACCACCAAAAGATCTCTTGGCATTTGAAGATGTCTCTACCGAATCTTTCCACTCTTGATACCAATCGCTCCTTTGTCAATATCACCGGTGAATCCGGTGAAGAGTTTCAATTAGATGATTGAAGAATGGGCCCGTCAGTGTTCCCATAAACATATGAACCAACTCCCTATTGGACAAGGGTGGCTGAACTCTGCCTGCTAGATCTCTCCACTTCTTAGCATACTCCTTCAACTTCTCATCACGACCCATAGACATGCTTTGTAGTTGCATGCGAGTGGGTGTCAATTCAGAATTGTACTCATACTGCTTGTAGAAAGCATCTGCTAAGTTACTCCAAGTACGGATACGGTCAATCTCTAGCTGATAATACCATTCCAATTGGGTTCCGGACAAACTCTCTTGAAAATAGTGCATCCACAACTTTCTATCATCAGTATGGGGATTGATCTTCTGGACATAGGACTTCAAATGCAGCTTAGGGCAAGACATGCCATCATATTTGGCAAAAGTTGGAACTTTGAACTTGGGAGGAATCACAACACCAGGGACAAGACTCAGATCATCAAAATTCAGCCCGGACATCTTCAGGTTTTCCACAACATTCAGACGGTCTTCAAGTTGCTTGTACTTGTCATCTTCATCGGAGTATTGGCCATTATCATAGTCTTTCTCAGGTTCATGCTGACTACCTTCACCATCACCCTTGTCACTTTGCTCATCCTCCTTCTTGACACTTCCTTTAGAGAGCTCAATTCGACTAACCACTTTAGGACCACCTTTGTAGCGTCTGCCCATGTTGAGAAGACCAACAACCTTCTTCTTCCTGTTGATGAGCTTCTTCAGATCTTCTTGGCCTTGGACCAAGCTGGTGAACATCTGCTGAAACTGAGCATTCTGAGCTTGGAGATCTTTGACAGACTGTTCAAGAGCCATTTCTGCTAAAATAAATAGCGAGAGAATGAGAAAACCAATCTTCAATGTACCTGTGATGCAATGTTATGCTATGCTATGCAATGTTTATGCGAATGCAATGCAATGTTTTCAAGGACCTTAGAGATTTAAATTTGTTAAACAAGCAATGAACAAACATTTATTAGTACTCCTTTTATTCTTTTTCTTTTTAAGTACAAAAGATAGTTCAAAACAAATAAAAGAAAACATATAAATCCTAAAGCTCTAAGTCTCCCATGGGCGCTTCCTCTTGGTGCCGAGGTAGGCGTTGATGCTTCGCTCCTCGTGAAGTAGCTTGGTCAACTCTAGCACTTTCTTCTCGCTTGCATAACACTGAGCTTCAAAGGTATCCCTCTCTTCTTTTAGTTGAACCCAGGATCTCTTCAAGTCTTCAAAATCAGTAGGCATGTCAGGATGGAGAACGGTATAGGGTATGTCACCTATAGCAACAGGTTCCATAATTACTAGCAAAACAGGCGTGAATGGCATCATGAGGTTTTGAGCTCGAGCTCTCACCCATTTGAGGTAAGGTTCCCAAGGAATGGAGTTCTGGTGCCCCAAAGTCTTGGTATCGTCTTTTTACCATGCCCCAAGCGTGTATGAACCTTCGGTAATTCGAGATCGTGGTTGTAGTCGAACACAATATCTTGGAGAAGCATATCATGTGGACCATCTCTTCGAGCAAAACCAAACTGACGTAAAGCTAGAGAAGGGTTGTAAGTAATACCTCCCCTTATACCAAGTAGTGGTACGTTAGGGAATTCTCCACAACGCTCAATGAAGGTGAAGTCCTTTTGAGAGAAAAGATTCCAACGAATATCTGAATGAGAGAGCGACATTAGCCTTTGAGACCATCTCAACCTTTGTTCATTCTTCAAAACTGATGGAGGAAGGTGCGAAATAAACCACCTGGAAAGTAACGGTATACAACACATAAGAGTTCCTTGTCTCTTAGTAGTACGAGTGTGGAGATAATGTAGAATATCTCCAAGTAAAGTAGGCACTGGATTACGGGTAAGAAACAACTTGATAGCGTTGACATCTATGAATTGATCCGAGTTAGGGAATAGAACTAAACCATAGATTAGAAAGGCCACAATGTCTTCAAATGCATGGAAACTCATAGCTTTGAGGAATTCTCGGGCTTTCTTAATTAGGAACTTGGAAAGTAAACCCTTAACTCCACTTCTGGTTTCCCAATTGGCTTCAATGTCTGAGCGCTTAAGATGTAAGGCTGATGCGATGTCTTCGTACTTAGGAACCTTTTCCAAACCGGTGAATGGCATTTGGTCAAGAATAGGTACCCCAAGAAGCTTAGAGAACTCTTCCAAAGTAGGAACCAACTGATAATCCGGGAATGTAAAGCAATGGTGTTTCGGATCGAAGAACTGGAATAGGACATGCATCATATCTTCTTCAAAACCGGAGATAACCAAGTCAAACAGATAACCATGTCTTTTGATGAACTGGGCATGATCAGGAATTTCTGAAACCAATTCTTTGAGCTGAGAAGGTATACCCATGAAGTTGATTCGGATGGTCTTTCTAGAAGCCATAATCCCTACAAAACAGAGCAAAGATAAATCCCTAGGTCCTTGAAATAGTTAGAAATGATATGCAATGCAAATGATGTCATGATGTCATGTTTGGCACACACAAACAATTCACACAATGAGCCTAGGTTTAAGGCTTGCAAGAGGTATAGGTGATTACCCCACCAAAAGTTTGAGTTGGTTCATCCTGTCCTATAATAGTAATCGGGTTCTAGGAATCTCACATCATTGATCTTTCTCGTAGGCGTTTATTTCAATACGACTACCAAGTGGTCGACCGAAAATATCCCAAAAGTCTGATCTTAATGAGCGTAGCATCGAGTATCAACCAACCTTAGTCTGCACCAAAGTCGGCCATCTCACTACCTTCTAATGGCCAAGATGGGTCAATTAAGGTTCTAAAAGTTTAGTTAGTGCTTGATGACACCACGAAGCCAAATACTATCCTCAACTTGGAAATGAAGAGTATCGGGACATCCAAAGTGTCACACTAACGTAGCCATCATGTTGACCGCTATACCTAAAAAAGGATCCGGTGTAGGATCCCCAACAATATAATACCCAAGCAACCCTTAAAGATAAAGCAAGCAAGTCAAACGAAGCAAAGTTATCTAAAATCCCTAAGGCATTCTCTCTTTAGGGTGTCTCCCAAGTCGCCATTCAGAACACGTGAACCGACTTTGTAGGATTTTGTATCGCAAATGTGCGGATAGCAAGAGTCTCCACCGACTTTTCTTTTATCCAATTAAGGGAAGGTAAAAAGTACAGAAAAAGACCTTCGTTAGATTCTGAGTAAGGGAGAAGGTTATGAAAAGGGAAGGTATTAGCACCCCTTTCCATCCGTAGTTATCTACGGGCTCTTAGTTGCTTTTAGATCACTTTAAAATTGTGCTTTCTGTGTGTTTGACAAAAATGTTTTGAAAAGGAATTTCGCTTTGACTTTGTAATGATTCATGTAGGAATGTATACAAAGTGTTTGGAAATGTTTTGTTTTGGAAAGAAGTTTAAATTTTGACAAAAGTGTGAGGTGTGAAAAGCATTTTGATAGAGCAAGCAACTAAAAGTCTTATTACCTACTCAGAAGTGGTCGTTTTCGTATTGTTTTACTTTCCTTTAGAATAGCGCTATCCGTACCATTAGTTGGTAGGTAACCCTATTTGTTGGATGTAAGCGGGACATTCGAAGGGACATCGGATGGTCATAGAAAGCAACTTGTAGGAAGTATCCTAGCACATTCAAAGGGACTATCATCATTTTTCGTAGGTAACAATCGAGGGTCAAGATCATGTATTCGGAGGCGACATCGTGGGTCTTATGATCTTTGTATCGAAGGGACTATGATGATTTGTTTGTAGGCAACGGTGCAAGGATACCTCTACGTTCGAGGGACTTGACCATTTGTATTCGTAAAGGCAACGAGAGAGAATTACCCTAAGGGGTGCATGTGTGAAAAGAGTGTGTTGATTCCAGATATGTTATCTTGAAAATTAGTGGGCTATGTTCAATTTTATCTTGCCATACACGCCTAATTACTAGCAGTTTATAGGGTGCGGAAATTAAAATGTGGAAGTGTAAAGATGCGGAAAGATAAATCCTACGCTATTACATGGCTTTGGGGCAGATACATAATTTAACCGTGCGGAAAATAAAAGCCCTAATTAAAACCATTACATCCCATAAGTAGTTACATTATTGAAAAAAAAAGAAAACAGTAAAAAGAAATCGTCCGAAACGGGATAACCTGTGAAAAGATGAGAAAATCGGAAAATACGAGGAAATCGAATAAGAGGAAAATGTTAGTAAAAATGCAAATTCTTAGATGAGAAAAATATTTCATGCTGGAAATAACATTAATATGCTAAAATAATTTTTTTGGATTTTTTGGATGCAATTTAATAATTAAAAACTAATTAAATGTGATTTAAATGATAAATTAGCAATTAAATTAAATATGCATGCAAAATAATATTTTTTAATTTTATAAATTAAATAAACATTTTCTGAAAATAATGCAAAAAAGAAAAATATTTTTTGGTATTTTTAAATGCATGATAAAAAATTATTGAAATAAATTAAAATGCATGTAAATATTAAATAAAATAGGAAAATAGAAAATATGTGAAGTTTGTAAAAAAGGAGAAAAACGTTGGTCTTGCCAGGATTCGAACTGGAGACCTTGCTTTCAAACCTTGAGTCCTCTTGCCTTGACCAACTGAGCTAGCGTGCTTCACTGTTTGGAAACCGGAGCGAGTAAAGGAAAAACAAGTGTCGCTCCCTGACTGCCTTGTCTCCGCGCCAAACTTCATCTTCCTCGTTTCAAATTTTTGAAAATCCAGCGTCGGTCTTGGCTCGACGCTATGGCCCTGGCTAAATCAAAAATCACATACAGATAATATAAATGAATTCTAAAACCATAGATCGATTGGAAACGTCATTCCAAATGCAATGGTAGTGGTCTCGAGGTCCAATTTTTCCGTTTTAAGGAAACCCTAATTCGTGATCAAGAACCCTAATCATGGCATATCGTGTTTCAGGCCATAGAAATACAATTAACCTGCCCAGATCGCTTGCAAACTTCTCACAAATCACAAAAACAACAATAAAACATGTTAATAATGCATGATAATTGAAATACGATTTTGAGGAAAACTTGACAAACCGAATTCTGATTTGCTCGATTCTTGATGGTTTTCAATGATGTAAAGGTCTGGAATCACTCAAGGGATATCAAGGAATGCAATGGACACCTCAAAACCAATTGAAACAGGCTGGAACTAGGGTTGCAGTTTGCTTCTATTGCACGGATTTTTTGAGCTTCAATAGGGTTTCTCCAGCCAGTTTTTCTACCCTAATTCGTGTGGCATGTGTTGTATATATATAGTAGATGGATTCAGAGTTGATTTGAGAAAGAATCAATCATCAATCAATGCACAAAATATTTGATTTTGTTCCAAATCAAATTTCCATCTTTTTGATCAATTTTCAATCAAATCTTGCCATATCCAACCAAATTTCGAAATTTGCTGGCTTTATTGAGTTGCTTGGATCTCAAGGAAGAGAGAAAAATCAAATTTGCATTTAATTTTGATTTTATACTTTATTTTTGAATTTAATTTGCATTTAAATGAATAAAATACAAATTAAATAGAAAAATAAAATAAAAATTCGTGGCATTGGGCTTGGATATTTCTAATTGCATAAGGAACAAGTTTGGATGAAGAAAAAGTAAGCTCATTTGCAAAAATTTTGATTTTTAGAAGTATTTCTCTTTGTGCACTTCTTCAAAATTGCTCAACTTGTGAATGGTGTATCTTGCTCAATTTTCCACATTTTTGAGTGTTCTTGGACTTTTTGGAAAGCTCTAAGAGTCCTCTAACCAACCTTTTTGGTCTCATATCAATTGGAGTTTCCATGCTCAATATATCTTCAAAACAAAATGTTGACTTTTTGTTGACTTTTGAAAAGGACCTGTAATGTTTTGATCCATACCTCTCAAATGAAGCATTTTTTGAACATTCTTGTGAGACATGAAGTTGTAGGGAATGGAATTTCCTTCAAAACAAGAGGTGGTGGCAAAATTTCTGAGAAAGTATGAAGAAGTTATGATCAGTCAAAGTTTGGTTGACTTTTCTTAGAGAAACCCTAATTTAGAAAGTTTGACTTTTGAGCAAATCTTGAGTTTTCTTGATAAATCATGATCAACCCTTGATCAAATGATGAATGCAACTTCAAAATGAGGATGTTGACCAAAAATCATGAAGTTTGACTGTATGTTGACCACAGTTGACTTTTTGTCCAATACAATTGATTTTCAACCATCTGAGCAATTGTCTGAGGAAACTTGACTTGTGAAGCTTGAAACTTAACATGGAGAACATTTGAAGCATATGAGGAGGCATGATGAACATTGGAGATGTTGGAAATCCATTTTGATCTGAGAATCACCAAACCCTAGTTTGGGTTGATTGTCTAGGAGAGGGTTTGTCTGATCAACCCTTGAGGAATCCTTGAGTATGGATGTATGGAATGTCTTGAGAAGATGGAGGGCAAATTTTGGGGTATGACACTTGGGGGACTACTGTTCTGGACTGCCCGAAAGATTTCGGACAGGTCGTTCCTCCCTTAAGTACAACGACCTGTCAGGCCTCAACGGCGTATTCAAGGCTCCCAGCTGCCCGCATCGCACATATTCTGCTCGACATAGGTCGAGCTAATCCACTGCTTGTTTTGTCGTAAATTGTGCCTGTTATGTCATCCATGCTCGACATAACGACTAGTTACGGACATATTTGTTCGGTCCTGACCTAGTCAGCTCGAACGACTATATTTGTGGATCCGTGTATCTCGGCCCAAATATAGCAACCAATGAGAATCCCCATATGTCCCTTATATAAACCCTCCTATCTTTGAGGGCAATGTATCACTTTCTTACACTCGAAATTCTAATATTTTCTATCCTCTTCCTTGAATATTTACTTACTTTAGCATCGTAGTGCCTTACAAGCACACCACCCCCTCTTCAACGTCGACTTGTTCGAGTGATCATGAACCGTTCCAACCGTCTCTAATTCTGATCATTTATTCAGATTATATATATAAAATAAAAATCTCTTCAACTACTTTCTTCTTTTAAAATAAGAGTCTTTATAATAAAAAATATAGTTCTAAAATAAATATCATTTTTATTTTATGATTGAATGACTTATACACCAGTTTATGAGTTATATTTCTTGACATTAAAGTATCTATTTCATTTATTTTTTTTAAGTTTTATATTAAGGGTTGTATTTCATTTTATATTCCCTATGTTATAAGATGTTTAATGGTTTTTACTTAGCCACCCTATTTCTCTGCTGCGACAAGACATCACATCTCCATTTTCTCGAAAGTAACCATTTTAATTGCTATATTCAGATGGCATGATATTTAGGGTCCCAATGTAAATTATATTATTATGTTATTCACTGATAAAACGAGATAAGCAGTAACTATTTAAGAAATTTCAACCGAATAATAACTTATCATTATTTTAAGAAACATATATTTAAAGACAATTAAAGACAATTATTTTCTCAATCAAAATCAAATTATAAGAAAGAATATATAAATATAGTTACTAATTAACAGTCTTTAAATACTCAATTTTAAAATATTAAGAATGCAAAAATATGCAATTAAATTCAAAGTCATACTGTCTATAAAGTATCTGTCAACATCTGCATTCTATCACTCATTGCACTGTTTTTTCTTCTAAACGTTGTTTTATCATACCTTACATGTCAACTCAATAGCGTCTTAACAAATCCAATTTTTCCTACACTTAGTTCCATTTTATTATAATTATTATGTTATGTCTAGGGGTGGACAAGACCCGCCCAACCGGTCCAATCCGGGTAAACCGAAAAATATATGTGTATTTGAGCGGGTTAGATCGGTGAAACGGGTCAAATAATCGGGATAGAAGGATTTATATTAGCGAATTTGGGTAATAAAAACTGACTCTCGGGTACCCACACTCGCCCGAATCAAAATGCATCATTTTGTTAAATTGGGGATACGGGTGCCAGTTGCCACTTTGATTTCACACTTTCTCCTCACTGCCAGTCTCTAAGCGCGTCACTCCTCCGTCCTCACTCGTTCTCTTCATTAGGGTTTTTTCGTCTCTCACTCGTTTGAAGGTTTGCAAACTTGTCTCTCGTCTCTCTCTCAGTTTTCTCACTTGTTAATCATTAATCGTTATCTCACTCTCTCGTTCTTCACTCACTTGTTCGAAGGTTCGAAGGTTCTCACTCAGAAATCAAATGCCCTCATTCTATCTCTCAGGTTTGTTGGTTAAGGTTTTGTTATTTAGGATTTTTAATTAGGGTTTTTGAGTTTCAGCACTTTATGTTGATTCTTGTTTTTTACAGGTGATTAAAGGCTAGTTCTCTCAGTCTCAGGTGTTGATTCTTGTTTTTTACAGGTTAAGATTTTAACTTTGTCATTATTTGTCCATATTACTTTGAATGTGGCTGACATTTTGTTTTGAATTGGTTGTGGTACTGGTAGTAACTTGCAGACGCGGTAACAGAATTGGTAAATCATTGTTCTGATATTTCACTGTTCTGATATTTATTCTTGTGTTATTGTTTCTTGTGTTATACATTTATAGAACATTGATGCCATAAAATTAATGTGTTAAATGATGATAGCTTAGGATGACAGTAACTTAAGATATTGATGCCTTAAAATCATTGTTCTGACAGTAGCTTAGGATGACAATAGCTTAGGATGACAGTAGCTTAAGATATTGATGCCTTAAAATCATTGTTCTGATAGTAGCATTGTTCTGATATTTATTCTTGTGTTATTGTTTCTTGTGTTATACATTTATAGAACATTGATGCCATAAAATTAATGTGTTATAATGACAGTAGGCAGTAGCTTAGGATGACAGTAGCTTAAGATAGTGATGCCTTAAAATCATTGTTCTGACAGCAGCTTAGGATGACAGTAGCTTAAGATATTGATGCCTTAAAATCATTATTCTGATAGTAGCATTGTTCTGATATTCATTCTTGTGTTATTGTTTCTTGTGTTATACATTTATAGAACATTGTCTGAAGTCTGAACCAATTTGCCTTAAAACATTGTCTTTTATTTGCTTCACACAACAGACTGGAGTCCTAAGATATTGATACCATAAAATTAACGTGTTAAATGACAGTGGCTTAGGATGGCAGTAGCTTAAGATATTGATGCCTTAAAATCATTGTTCTGATAGTAGCTTTGGTTTTCATTCAGAGTTTTTCTTTGTTTTGAATTCTGACTTTGTTGTGAGTAACTTGTTAGATTAAGCTCAACCACAAATTTTATTATTTTCGGATTTGTGTTTTTGATTTGGACAGGTGTTGTGATTTGGATAAATGGATCAAGGTCAAAGTGGCGAGCAATCTAACAGTAAGTTTTTGATTATGTGCTGCTCATGTGACTTTTGGTCTAAATGTTGAATGTTAAATGTTAAATTCTAAGTGTGCAAATTTGTTAATACTCATGAAGCTGGATCAGTAACAACAACCGAAGCTGCTGCACCTGAGTTGGTTAATACCCAACCTACAAGGAAGAGGAAAGCTAGTGCTAGTGGGTCTAGGAAATCCTCTGCGTGTTGGGAACACTTTATTAGATTACCGGATGATTTAGTTGATACAACAACCGCGACTTGTAAACACTGCCACAAAAAATACCTATGTGACCCTAGGACTCATGACACCACCAACATGAACCATCACATAAAAAAATGTCCAAAGATTCCTAGAACCACCGAACCTACTCAAACTATTCTCACTAGGGAAGGGTCTAGTTTAGTTAATGTTAGCTCAAAATTTGACAAGGAAGCTTGTAGGAAAGCTTTGTCCATTTATGTGGTTCTAAATGAAAAACCATTCAGTGCAGTTGAGGGTGAAGGTTTTAAGTACTACTCTAAAGTAATGCAGCCACAATTTACCATCCCATCTAGGCGTACAGTAGCTAGAGACTTTTTCCAGCTACACATATATGAGAAACAAAAGCTAAAAGCCTTATTTAAGTCTGATTGCAATAGGGTAGCACTTACGACCGATTGTTGGACTTCTATCTAAAATCAAAACTACTTGACCTTGAAAGCACACTTTGTGGATAACGAATGGAACTATCAAAAGAGAATCATAAGCTTCACAGTGATTCCAAACCACAAAGGTGACACGGTAGGTAGGAAGATTGAAGAGGTGTTAAAGGATTAGGGGATTAGGAATGTTTCTACCATTACTGTTGATAATGCAACTTCAAATGATGTAGCTGTAGCATATCTGCAGAGAAAAATATTAACTATGAATGGGATGATGGGGGATGGTAAGTGTTTTCATATGAGATGTGCTGCTCACATACTGAACTTGGTGGTAAATGAGGGTTTGAAAGACAAGCATTTGTCTATAACTAGTGCTAGGGATGCTGTTATATTTGTCAAGTCCTCATCTCATAGGGCAACAAAGTTTAAAGAATGCATTGAATTTGTTGGAATAACTTGTAAAAAACTAGTATGCCTAGATGTTTCAACTCGTTGGAACGCAACATGTTTGATGCTTGAGGCTGCAGAGAAGTTTCAAGCTGCTTTTGATAAGCTTGAGGATGAAGAGTCGAGCTATAGGGAGTTCTTTGGAAATGGTAGTCCCCCTAGTAATGATGATTGGGAAATTGTTAGAGCCTTTATCTCTTTTCTAAAGTTATTCTAATATTTTTTCAACCTCTCAAAGTGTGAGTTTGCATACTGCTTTTCACCAAGTGTATGCGATCTATTGTGAGTTGAAGAATGCTTCTATGAACTAGAATGGTGTTTTTGCAAGTGTGTGTGGAGAAATGATGGAAAAGTACAATAGATATTGGGGCTGTGCTGCTAGGATGAACAAGTTGATTTATTTTGGAATTATTATGGATCCAAGATTCAAATTGAGATATATTGAGTGGGATTT
This sequence comes from Vicia sativa, assembly GCA_021764765.1. Taxonomy (NCBI): domain Eukaryota; kingdom Viridiplantae; phylum Streptophyta; class Magnoliopsida; order Fabales; family Fabaceae; genus Vicia; species Vicia sativa. The sequence goes on along the minus strand of CM038797.1, from coordinate 89,522,662 downwards.
TAAGGATATGTATGGAGTTGGATCTGATTTTGCTACCGCGTTGATCGATTATATAAAAGAGAGCTTACAAAAATTGTATGATTGATATAAGCAAGCTTATGGCCAAAAGCATAATAGTCAACCTCTTAGTATTGGTGAAAACGGTGTTTCAAATGATGATGACAGTTGTCCGTACTTCAACAATGGCTAGAGCTAAAGCTTTTGAGAAGCATTTAGAGGAACAAGACTCAATTGATCAAGAAAATGAGCTTGAGGGTTTTTATACTACTAAATGTGTCAAAAAGGATCATAATTTTGACATTCTTGTGTGGTGCAAACACAATTCAACTGAATATCCTATTTTAGCTACAATAGTTAAGGACATCTTTGCCATACCAGTGTCTACAATTGCATCAGAAAGTGCTTTCTGTAACACCCCATCTAAATACCCCGAATATATTAATTAAATTAATATCTAAATCAGCTTTAATCAGAGTTAACACGGAAAATGAGGGATGTCACAATTAATAAATAAAATCAACTTCAATTAAACAGTAGCCATGCTACACTGAGGATCAAATTCTAGATAGTTTAGTCAAATTAAGACCATGTCTTACACAGCGGAAAACATCATAACCAAAACGGAATAATCCAATCATTATTATTCCCAACAAAATTAAAGAAAACAACTAAACAACTATCTAATTCCTCAACTAACGTTCCCCAGTGTTACAATCTAATCAGAGCATGACACTGACACGCGGACTTAAATGATAAGCTCTAGAGCCATCCTCAGAAAACTCCTCAGCTGCTAACTTTAATCTGAAATTGTAAAGTAAGGGTGAGACTTCTCATAATTAAAGCATATTATAAGCTTCTCAATTAACAATATTTTTCAAGCATATTAATCCACCCATTTCATCATAACTTCAGATTCAATACACAATTACAACCATATAATCATCATGCACAACAATCATCAATCAGAGAATAGTAACACTGGAAGACATCCTAACATGTTACGATTCCATGAAAATACAATGCAGACTCAAATGCATGTGGTACCAACACGTGACCAAGTCACCCAATACTGATCCATCCTCAACCGGATACAATAACCATCGATTCGTCCATATACACCCGAACACGAATCTAGCCTAACCACCCATCCTCACTCGGGTATCGGCTATCGGCAATCCAAGTCAAATTCCGCACAATGGGAATTAACTTCACCAAAACAATGCATATGCACGCACATCACTAGCATGCAACATTCAACACAGGTTATGACCACATCAGACATCATAAACCCTCATCAACCACAACATGATATCATCACTTATCATGAAATAATTCACCATAAAGTATAAATATGCCAAACACTTACCTTCAATTGGTAAGACTATCACCGGTATATACATCACAACAACAACAACTAAGATCAACAGCTATCAGGTATATACAACACCAACAAAACACATGATATCAAATACCATCATGAAATACACCAATTTATCATAAACCGAATCCAACCAAAAGCATAATATCCCAACCATCATGCATACAAATAACAACATCATAAACATGCTTTACATTCACCCAGTATCAATACATCCATTACTACAATTCCACTGCTACATACACCACAATGTGCATCAGTCAATAATTGTTTATTTGGGAATTTGACTCTTTTTCAAAATAATTTCAAGTTTTAGAAAATCTTTTCATTTTATAATATAGAGCATTAAATTTAAGAAACAACGTCCAAAACGGCGCTCAAAACGGACTTACGGTTTGAAAGTTATGAATTTTCAAAGTTTTAAAATTTTTCAAAAAGTTCCAGTGGAACCCGGTTCCTCCCTGGGAGTAACCGGTTCCCACAAGTCCAAGAATACACGCCCCTGGAAAAATGTATGGGGAACTGTTCACAGTGATTTCTGGTGAAACAACCGCTAGTCTTCCAAACTATTGAATAAGCGTTATAACTGTTATGTTATTCAATCCCTCTCGTAACTTGCAGGATCGACTAGATTGATCCTATGGGGTATCGGCCGTTGGTATGAACTTAAGATAGAGATCCATATTTGAGACTTGTTTTTGGATGTTTTGTATAAGTTCAAGTACGTTTCGATTACTTAATGATATGATCAAGTAAATAATGTATATTTGGTTCGAACAAACAAGAACATTCAAATTCGAAATGGCAAGAAAGTATATAAATGCAGCAATATTCAAATAAACTCTTAAAGTGTAAAAGATTTTCAAAGTAATCAAACGTAAAAGACAGAATGTAAACAAATGTATAAAAGCTTTACGGGAAATAACGTTTAATGTAAAAGTTTTTGGAGCAAGAGAACTTGATGGTAGAAAAACATTTAAATGAAATGACTTTGAAAGTAAAGAAACTTAAAGACATTGATGCAAGATAAAGTTAGGGAAGGATAAAGATACATTGTTGAATAATAAAGCTTTGGTGCAATCATACGTACATCATTCGTGCATTCGTTTCCCTAGCCATGTGGTATTTTGAATGTGACTGAATTTTAGTACAATAGATATGACACACGAAATCCTAACATTAAGACTCCTATTTATACTAATTTGACCATAGCGGTCGACCCATAAGATCTTGCCACGTTTAGAACATGCACACCATGCTTCTCTTGCTTCCACGTTTGAACCGTTTCTTCAGCGTTTCAACTCCCTTTATCCCGCGTTCAATTTCAAATGTATCACTCACTTCGATTTCGAACCCATTTCCTCTTATACAATTCTATTGCCCGATCGAAGCTTATTTTACACATATCACCATTATTTCCGTTCGACACTCCGGAACTCAATACATCCATTCGAAGGGCTAATTCTTTTCTTTCCAAACTATGACATTCACTATGTTCCCCTGAATACTTTAATATCATCTCATCTCGAGCTCCATGATCCTTCTTCGAATCACAAGATATCAAAATCTTCAGCTAAAGGGAACCCGGTTCCTCCAGGTAGGGAACCGGTTCCCAGAAATAAAAATCACATTTTCTGGAAAAATTAACGTGGAACCCGGTTCCTCCCACACAGGAACCGGTTCCTGAGTTCAAAAATGCCATTTTTTACCATTTTAAAAGCTGGAACCCGGGTTCTCCCACTGGGGAACCGGTTCCCACGACCTTCAGACCTAAAAACTCAGTTTTGACAGCATTATTTCCCAAAACCATTTTTCTCTTCATCCCAAAACGTGCCTCATATTCCGACACCATAAATTCACTCATTCATCATCAATAACATACAATATAACATGTTTTATTAAAGAATGATCCTATATCATACAAATCAATGAATTTATACATTCTGACACAATCTGACACCATTAGGTATACACCCATGGAAACCTAGAAATCCCCAAACTAAGATTTCCTAACATGCTATGATCTATAGAATCAAAATCAAAACCTATAATACGAACTAATCAATCGAAATCACCCCTTACCTTGTGGGTTCTTCGAATTCTGACACTTCTAGATCTTCTTCCTTCTTTCTCCTCTTCTCAACTTCACGTATTCTTGTTTTCTCCAAAATGACTATATTTTCCTTCTTTCCTTATTTTATTCCTTTTATTCCTCTTAACATAAATAAAATAAATTCAATAATGTGAGTAGAGTCTTTTACTCTTCCCACCCTCACTTTACTCAACACACCTCAATTAATTCCATAATTAATCCAAATAAATCCAATATATTAATAAATTATATTCTCAATTAAATTAATAATTAAAAATCATAATTATTTAATTATCGAATTATTTGGGGTGTCACAACTCTCCCCAACTAAAAGAGTTTTCGTCCTCGAAAACATACCTTAGACGAACAGCTCGGGATACGAGTCCTTCATTTGACTCTCCAACTCCCAAGTGACATTTTCATTCTGCTGGTCCTCCCCAAGCCACTCTTACCAATGCGATCTCTTTGCCTCGCAACCGTTTCAACTCTTTCTGATCAAAGAGAGATACTTCAGGCTCTTATGATCACTAATACCTCAAACCGAGAACCATATAAATAATGCCTCCCCAACTTCAAAACAAATACAACAACTGCCAACTCTAAATCATGAGTCGGATAACTCCTTTCATGCACTTTCAATTGTCGGGAAGCATAGGCCACAACCTGCTTATCTTGCATCAACACACCACTTAATCCCATTAATGATGCGTCACAGTACACAACAAAAGACTTAGTCGGATTCGGCAAAATGAAGATCGGAGCACTAGTCAACCTCCTCTTCAGCTCTTGAAATCTTTCCTTCCAACTATCACGTCATGTTTGACATCATTTCCAATATCACTAACAAATATCCCTCTTATTCAACCACTATAATCCCACACGATCCATTGCTATCGGGTTAAGAATGCATCAGCTCAACTCACTTCTTACCCACTTCACTCTAGGATACATGATTTATCACTTCATCACACTGCAACACAATTATAAGAACCTCCACCGAACCACAATGTCCCCAACATTTATACACGACGCCAGTACCACGAGGCTACGTTCCAACGATCGAGCTTACAAATTAATACATCTATCAGAATGGATATAACACCAATAAGGCATATAATCCTTCACCTAACAATTCTATTTTGAAATTTCTAATAGTTTCATAAACTCCACACCTACTAACGTTTAATTTGTGACTTCCAAAAATCATACTCGCATAACAAAGTGCATCACATTACGCTTTCGCTACGCGACTCTGATTATTTACCTTAAGTCATTATCTTCATTTGATTCTCATCAACTACCAACTCTACAAGTTTCATATTTATCTCTAGACTCTCTTTAGTATCTACCAGAAAATCATTGTCCACCTTTTTACATTCTAAACCTTCCACTTTGCGGCTTCAACTCGCATACACACTCAAGTCTCCGACCTACTAGATAATTTCCAAGTCTTTTTCATAGCCCTTTTCCTCTTAGTTTCATGCGAACTGATGAACTACTATCCTCTCCATAGAACGTCAACCGCTTCACACACTATCAAGCCTGCAAGATGAGTCTATTCAACCCAACACGATCCCGTCTACTATCAACAAGAGGTTAAGGGTGATCAGTTCCTCAATTTGTCAATAGATAGCCAGCAATCACAATGGAGTATAAACCACCGTACCAAACTATAATAGCGTTCCTTTAGAACTCGTGCTCGAAGTCACCCAAGCACTATGGTCCAATCATCTTCTTTTAAGGTTTACAACTTCTTCCACGCTTATTTTTCATTTGGTATCGACGATGAGATACCATCGATCAAACAATTTACATAATCTTCTTCACACTCACTTAGCATCACACGATTGTTAAGTATTTCCCCCCTCATGAGATGCTAACATACCAAATACACGATAACTCATTTTGTTCCCATTTGAAGTCGTTATCCATGCGGAGAACTTTAACGACATTCACAACTCTTAGTCTCCCTTTAAATCTCATAACATCTAGGATCCATATATGTTCAGTCTGAATCTTATTTCAAATGCAATCTCGGTAATACATCTCATCATATGATCGGTAAAAGAAACTTCCAACATTTTCTTAACACATGTCAATATTTGACATCTTAAACATGATTGCACTTCCTATCGAATTTATTTTTCCTCTAACATCACTTATCTTTTCCTCAGAAGCTAACGTCACTTATTCATCCTCAATCGACATAAGTTGCATCTCTAATACTTTCGCATTCTTACTAATACCAACATCTCATTCATTAAGAATATATCATTCTTGACCTCGTCTCGAATAAACTGCGACTGTTACTGGTTATGTCCATAAAATCTTCCAATACCCGCAACAAATTTTGGACTTTCCCACTACAACACTACGTTAGCCTCAAATGGGTCTACCGCATTACCGTCACTTGAGATAACATGATAAAGAAAACTCACATCCTCATACCGTAATATACACCATGAAAACTTAATAAAATTCTACTCCCTTTCGAAGTTGGAATTCCCTCACAACATTCAACATGCCTTTACCGAGTTCTAGAAGCTTCTCTCTAACTATCTTCATCCTTAACGACCAAGGTAAGTTAACCTCAATTCGGTCTTGAAGACATACTTTCCAACGGTTGATCCATCAAATCACCAATAATTTGAAATAGATATTTAGTCTCAACCACCACTTAAATCGGTTATCGAATCCACTCGTGCTACTTTCTTTCTCCTTGACTAAGGAAATTAGAGCTCCCCAAACAATACACTTGGTTTTACAAATCTATTTCTGCGTATCTTCCAATAGCTTCTTGATTTTCCTAACTCAAAGTTGACATCTTGTATGGTGTCATAGAAACAAGTTTTGTACCAAGAACGACATCAACAACAACTCCGATTCTCCTCTAACACCACTACATGATAAATAAATTACTTCCAGGTGCTGGGACCATTTTTAAAACAAAGTTCATCACATTATCTTTCCAACGCTCAAGCGGAACTCAAATCGGACATCCAAAACTCAAGTTATGAATTTTACAAGTTTTGGAAGAAATCTTGACGAAATCAATTCCCTGCAATAGGTAGTCGATTTCCACCTTGTGGGAGTGAGAAATCCCAAAACATCATAGAATACAAAATTTGAGATCCTAACTTCAACATACCGCAACACACATCATTCCCATGATTAATTGCGTCAAGTTACAATTCAATAACCAATTCACACAACATACTTTATATCAACCATTGACAGACACAATCAATCTTTTCAAGAACACAAAGTAACTCACACAGACAGCTCCACAATCAACCGGAAGTGTTGCAACATTCCCACCACACCAGCTTCATCTTCTCAAAGTCATCCTTCTTAATTACCATATATCTTCTAGGCCAAGAATATGCATCGACTCATCAAAACGATTCATAATCACTTGGTTTAACTTCAAACATTCAACCTAAGGATGACCTCAAGCTAATCCAACATCTTGCTCAGACGATGAGTCGTTATTATTCCCAGGGAAACATCAGAACTCACACCCCAATTGGAACATCATTATCCATAACATCGTCCTCCACTCCCAGTGATGCGAACAACACAAGTACTTAATTGTTACCACTTAAGAGAACTTTATCCGACCATCATATTGAATTCTCGAATTCGTAATCCCTCCGAATTCGGGAAAACTACACAGTCTAACCAACATCTGCACTCATGTAACCAATAGCACATCGATCCAATTCTTCACACCAGAACATCTCAGAGAAGTAAAGTTTCTCCCCCACTTGCTTTTAAACCACTCCTGCAACCAGGTAGTCAGGGAAAACAAGCAGTACCGACAGTGTTTCACACACATGTCGTATACCAAAAGGAGTAATGACATTAAGACACTGGTCACAACGACCGACTATGCTCTGATACCACTATTGTAACACCCCATCTAAATACCCCGAATATATTAATTAAATTAATATCTAAATCAGCTTTAATCAGAGTTAACACGGAAAATGAGGGATGTCACAATTAATAAATAAAATCAACTTCAATTAAACAGTAGCCATGCTACACTGAGGATCAAATTCTAGATAGTTTAGTCAAATTAAGACCATGTCTTACACAGCGGAAAACATCATAACCAAAACGGAATAATCCAATCATTATTATTCCCAACAAAATTAAAGAAAACAACTAAACAACTATCTAATTCCTCAACTAACGTTCCCCAGTGTTACAATCTAATCAGAGCATGACACTGACACGCGGACTTAAATGATAAGCTCTAGAGCCATCCTCAGAAAACTCCTCAGCTGCTAACTTTAATCTGAAATTGTAAAGTAAGGGTGAGACTTCTCATAATTAAAGCATATTATAAGCTTCTCAATTAACAATATTTTTCAAGCATATTAATCCACCCATTTCATCATAACTTCAGATTCAATACAAAATTACAACCATATAATCATCATGCACAACAATCATCAATCAGAGAATAGTAACATTGGAAGACATCCTAACATGTTACGATTCCATGCAAATACAATGCAGACTCAAATGCATGTGGTACCAACACGTGACCAAGTCACCCAATCGATCCATCCTCGGCCGGATCGGTAACCATCGATTCGTCCATATACACGGGACACGAATCCGGCTAACCACCCATCCTCACTCGGGTATCGGTTATCGGCAATCCAAGTCGCACAATGGGATTAACTTCACCAAAACAATGCATATGCACGCACATCACTAGCATGCAACATTCAACACAGGTTATGACCACATCAGACATCATAAACCCTCATCAACCACAACATGATATCATCACATATCATGAAATAATTCACCACAAAGCATAAATATGCCAAACACTTACCCTTCAATTGGTAAGACTATCACCGGTATATACATCACAACAACAACAACTAAGATCAACAGCTATCAGGTATATACAACACCAACAAAACACATGATATCAAATACCATCATGAAATACACCAATTTATCATAAACCGAATCCAACCAAAAGCATGATATTCCAACCATCATGCATACAAATAACAACATCATAAACATGCTTTACATTCACCCAGTATCAATACATCCATTACTACAATTCCACTGCTACATACACCTCAATGTGCATCAGTCAATAATTGTTTATTTGGGAATTTGACTCTTTTTCAAAATAATTTCAAGTTTTAGAAAATCTTTTCATTTTATAAGATAGAGCATTAAATTTAAGAAACAACGTCCAAAACGGTGCTCAAAATGGACTTACGGTTTGAAAGTTATGAATTTTCAAAGTTTTAAAATTTTTCAAAAGTTCGGTGGAACCGGTTCCTCCACAGAGTAACGGTTCCCAAAGTCAAGAATACACGCCCTGGAAAATGTATGGGAACCGGTTCCTCGGTGAGGAACGGTTCCCGAAATAAAAATCACATTTTCGGAAAATTAACGTGGAACCGGTTCCTCCCACAGAACCGGTTCCCGAGTTCAAAATGCCATTTTCACCATTTTAAAAGTGGAACCCGGGTTCTCCCACTGGGGAACCGGTTCCCACGACCTTCAGACCCAAAAACTCAATTTTGACAGCATTATTTCCCAAAACCATTTTTCTCTTCATCCCAAAATGTGCCTCATATTCCGACACCATAAATTCACTCATTCATCATCAATAACATACAATATAACATGTTTTATTCGTCAGTAATGATCCTATATCATACAAATCAATGAATTTATACATTCTGACACAATCTGACACCATTAGGTATACACCCATGGAAACCTAGAAATCCCCAAACTAAGATTTCCTAACATGCTATGATCTATAGAATCAAAATCAAAACCTATAATACGAACTAATCAATCGAAATCACCCCTTACCTTGTGGGTTCTTCGAATTCTGACACTTCTAGGTTTTCTTCATTCTTTCTCCTCTTCTCAACTTCACGTATTCTTGTTTTCTCCAAAATGACTATATTTTCCTTCTTTCCTTATTTTATTCCTTTTATTCCTCTTAACATAAATAAAATAAATTCAATAATGTGACTAGAGTCTTTTACTCCTCACACCCTCACTTTACTCAACACACCTCAATTAATTCCATAATTAATCCAAATAAATCCAATATATTAATAAATTATATTCTCAATTAAATTAATAATTAAAAATCATAATTATTTAATTATCGAATTATTTGGGGTGTCACACTTTCAGCACGGGAGGAATAATCTTAAAAACCCATAGGAGCTCCCTAAAATTTGAAATGGCGGAGGCATTAATTTGCACCCAGAATTGGTTAAACCCGTCTTTTACCTATTTCAAAGACATGAACCTCATGGAAGATTTTGAGCTTTCTGAAGATATTATCGCAGGTAAAATTATTACTTTAGTTTAAATAAATATGACGTTTTAATGTTATATCTTTTGAATAACTTTTTTTCCACTATTTGAGTTCGTGAAATTTCTTACGCAGAGAAAGATCTTCACAATCTCAGCCACAACCTTCTGGTTGTGCTTGAAAAATATGGAGGTATATTTGTTTTATTAATTTGATTACTTATTTTACATATTTTTTCAGCTCAACTGTTTTTTGAAGTCGTATGCGACTTATATTTTGCACTACTCAATGGCCAAATATAATCATTTGTTTTTTGGAATTTTGGAGTCTTGCAATCGATCTTGATGGTTGTAGCACTTTCATCGGTACGCTCCCAACCTCTTTGATGAACCTTCCGAGTTTGAGGGAACTGTAAGTTATTTGGAACATACATCATTGTTTTACCGAACTAGGAATTAGTATGTTAGTTGTGTTACTTGAGTACAAGTTTAGGAATTAATATGTTCAAAATAATATGTTACTTGTGTTACTTGAGTACATGTTTTAATTTAGAACTTAAAAATGAGATAGTGCTGATCCTGCAGAATTGGCCCACTGTTTCTTGTAGAATTGGAAGAGTGTTGATGTTGCAGAATTGGCCCACTGTTTTCTGCAGAACTGGAAGAGTGTTGATCCTGCAGAATTGGCTCGCTATTTCAGCTTAGCTAAAATTGAAAGTGCTACAAACAACTTTGAGAAAAGAATCGGTTCGGGTGGTTTTGGAATTGTATACTATGAAAAACTGAAAGAAGGAAAAGAGATAACAGTTAAAGTTCTTAGGAATAATTCCTATCAAGGCAAGTGTGCAATGAGGTAACTTGCATGCTACTAACATTTCTAAGTATATTCCAACATTGCAGTATCCTTATTGTTTTGGTTCAATGAATTGATATGATGCTGAGTGCTAAGTGCTAAGTATCCTTATTGCAGTATCCAACATTGCAGTATCCTTATTTCTAAGTGCTAAGTGTTAAATGTAAACTATTTTGTTTCAATTTCTATACAACTTTGCTAGTGCTATGATGCTGCTTTATACAAGATCCTAACAAAATCACATAGAAAGAAAGAACAACTTGTCCATGGGAAAGCTGATTGGAATTAATTGTTGAAGGCCATTGATGTAGTTATAATTCTATTAGTATTTAAACTTTAGTAATTTGTTGTAATTTACATTTATGCTGATGTTGAATTTATGTTGTTCTAATTTGAATTAATGTTGGATTTCTTTTAAGGTCATTGATAAAACAATGAATGATAGGCCATTGGTTTATCTGGAATTTAAATTCCTAGTAATTTGGCTTGTTAATTTGAATTTATGTTGAGTTTAAGTTATAATAATATGTTGTAAAAAAAAACTGTAGTAATGTATACCTCAAAATATATTGTTGGGATCAAAAATAAAAAACTGATTAAACCGTTCATATTAACCGCAACCCGTTCTAACCCAACCCGTCCAAACTGATAAAATAAATAGGCAGAAATGAGTCTATATGATTCAACCGCGGGTTAAAATGGTTGAGCCTTTTGGGCCCGAACCCGCCCAACCCGGTCCGTTGTCCACCCCTAATTATGTCACATTACTTTTAACAGTATTAAATATGTTAATACTTGTAAAAAAATATATTTAATTAATATGATCAAAAATTAAAATTATTGTTCAAAATATTTTTTATTAATTATATATTTAATTATTATTTTTTCACGGGTACGAGACATTTTTCTATTCACTATCATTAATTTGGATATTAATCAAAAAACATTAATGTCTCGATATACTATTTAAAAGTTACATAACTTTTAAAATTTATTATCACATTTTACTATTGATTCAGATATTTGTGATAACGATACCTAAGAAAAAATAATAGTTGTACACGAGAACATGAAGTTATTGATCAAAATATTGATTATTAACGGAAACATGAAGTTACTTATCAAAATATTTTTTATTAATTATACATTTAATTATTAATTTTTCACGGGTATCAACATTTTTCTATAAATATTTATCTGAAATAAATGCACATCTCGCACCAGAACCTATGCGAACGCACGGGTTTGTTACTAGTTAAAAGAAGAAAATGAAGAGTAAGAAAGTTGAAGTTAAAGGAATGATTGAAATAAAGTCATATGTGATGTGGATTATAAAAAAAAATTGAGACACTAATTAATATTTTTCTTTTCCACATTTTGTTAATGTAAACTATAAAAAGGATAATTTAGATAGTTTAATCATTTTTAAAAGAAATTTCTTTCTTTATCTAGTGAGTTTTTTTCACACCCTTGAAAAATCAAAAATATCTTTCGTAAGTTAACTTGCGACTTAATCTTTGTGGGTGAATTCATAAGTTAACTCGCGAATTAATCTTTCTAGTGAATTCGTAAGTTAACTTGCGAATTCACCTTATTTTTTTAAAATCGTGGATTATTTTGTAAGTTGACTTACAAATTCATCCTACAACGTGTATTCATAAGTTAACTTGCGAAATATTTGTTTAATGTGTAAAACCATGTTTAAAGCTACTATGTTTTTCCACATTTACTCCGATTATGTTTTCGTTTTTAGAAATTCAATTAAAGAAAATATTAGAGATATCAATATACGCAAACCATGTAAATAATAATATGTTATAAATAATAAAGAGAAAAAATGTCAGAAGCATTATTACATAAATTATTCTGAACAAAATGCGATCATACAAAATCAAATAAAAAAACATAAAGGCTACTGGATATGTCTAATCTTGACCCTCTGCGCCCTCCTCTGCCTGTTGTAACGCGTTTCACGCTCTGACTCAGCGGCCATCATCTCCACCACGACAACCGCATCGGGTCCTCCCCCATTGATAATCTCGTCATCCAACGTCTCCTATCCAATATGGTGGATACTCTGGCAGATGAGCAGTAGATCAATGGCAGGATCATCCTTGATCTGCTCGTTTTCCAAGAGCTCCTCGTGTGTTGGCCTCGGCAGACGTCCTTCAGCCTTCGGTGTCATGTAAGGGTGTGACACTAGAAAGAACCATGTCGCGTACCCCTTCACAGAGTGCCACATATGGGATGCCCACAACAACCGAAACTCATTTGGCATGACATGATTCTCCCAATCCTAGCATACATCATCTAGAGCCCTCAGTGTGATGGAGTCGGGAGCAGCCTGAAAAAGGAGATTAGGGTATGGTCAGCTCCCAGATGCTCAACCATCAAATCAACCGCCTAAGCTCTGGTTATCTTAGAATGGTTGAGTAACCTACCTCTGATAGGTAGTCGGAGCAAGCATGCAACATCGTCGCGGGTGATCGTTAACTCCCCAACTAGAAAAGTGGAAAAATGACGTCTCCCTATGCCATCTCTCAGCAAAAGCACCCTGCATGCCAATGCTGATGGTACTGTAACCAGAATTGTATAATCTAGCAAGACCAGATGCGAGGGTAGTTGTCTGGAACCATTGAGTCTTCGAAGCATATAGTTCAAAGATCTTGCGAGATAAGAATCAAACGAAAATAAATAAATAATACGAATGGACAGTATACGACAAATAGTATGATACGAACAAAAATAAATAATACGAAATAATACGAAAATAAATAAATAATACGAACGAAAATAAATAATATGAAATGTAACGATAAAAATTATAATACCTCTCTGTCCCAGACATAGCGGGCAATATGGTCCCCATAATAAATCAGGAGGGATCTGTCATATGGCCCTCATGGATAGCCAACATCCTCTGTCTCTGCAGGCTCCTCAACATCGTCGTCGGGAACCTCAACATTTTTGGCGTCACGGGCCTCCTGCGCTGGCGAATCGACCTCCGGTACCGCCATCTCTGGTACCTCCTCCTCATGTGCACAAGAGGAAGAAGGCTCATGGAGACGACTCCTCCGTCACTGTGCGGAAGGTGATGCTATATCAAGTTGTGTCTGTTGTTCTCCTTGTGCCCTTGCCATTAGCTCTCTCTCTCTCTCTCTCTCTCTCGACGAACCAACGCTGTCTGGATTTTCCTGCCCTATCTCAAATGTGTCATCATGTTGTCTTCATTGACCATTATCCTGAAATAAACCATTACAACAATTAGCATACTAATTCAAAAACAAATCAGACCAAAATTCGCAAGTTAACTTGCGAAGTCTCTTCTAGTACACTTCACAAGTTAACTTGCGAAACCCCCTTCGTCTAGAATTTCTAAAACTAGAAATTCAGACCAAAAAATCCCAAAATCCTATTTTTCTACTACATTATCCTACTATAACATCATATACTATCAAATTTCTATAACCTAACCTAATAATCTAATAAAAATTCAGAAATTTAAATAGAAATTGATTAAGAAAACTTACACAAAATGGAGGTTGTAATTGATGTTGGAGGAGTTGGAATGAGTTGAAATGACGAGTTGAACTTGGATTGATATTGAAGTGGTAGAAATTGCAAAAATTTGGTAGAAATTGCAAGGGTTTGGAGTATAAACGAAAATTTTGAGTATTTTGAAATGAATTAGTATTGGGGGTGTGTGTGTTTACTAAAACAATACGCAGGCCTCGCAAGTTAACCTGCGAATTCTCCAAATAAGGTGAATTCGCAAGTTAACTTGCGAATTCACCTTATTTGAGGAATTTGTAGGTTAACTTGCAAAACTGAGGGGTATTTTTGGTTTTTTACCAAGGGTGAAGAAGAACCCTACTAGATGAAAAAAGAATTTTTTATTTTTAATTATACTGATATTTAATCAAAATTTTATTTTTTTATTTATATAATTTATTTTAAAATATACTGATATTTAATCAAAATTTATTATTTTTTTATTTATATAATTTATTTTAAAATATCAGTATAATTTGGTTGTATTATAATTGTGAATAGTTGGGAGTGGAAAATTATTTTACACCAGAACAATAATACTCTGAGAAGGTTGGTCTAGCGGAAAGGAGTTCGGGTCCTAAGAATTTACTTCTCTTAGGTCATGAGTTTAAATATGGATTTCTCTTAGGTCATGAGTTTAAATATGGATTATCATAAAAAGAAAATTAACTTTCAAGGACTATAGGACTATGTTGGAAGAAAGCTCTCTATGTGGATTATTAGATCCAACTGATCGGATACTACTTATAAAACAAACATAATAGATTTATATTTAATTAATGATTGAATGAAATCATTCGATTTCGTGCACGTCAAGGAACAAGAACTATTACTACAGTATACGTACTATACTAAGTGCATATTCTACACGATTTTTTGGGAAATATATTTTGGTTGCTACAAAAAAGGAAAGTTTCTCTGCTCTGTGTTGCTGCTCAACCCTTCTCTCTTTCAATCATTTCTTTTCGCTGTTTCTGGTAATTCTTGTAAATTGTTTCCGGCGTTGATTTCTGTTGTTATTACTGTTGTTGTGAGTTTTGCTTCATTTCTTTATTCTGCAATCTCCTCGTGCTTTGGTTTATCTAGTTTCTAATTCGCTTTTGTTTCAGTTTTAGGGTTTTGATTTCATGACTAGTTTTCTGAATTTCTCAATGTTATGGATATCTTAGAATAGTTGTTAGTGTTTGAGTTTGTTCTCTTGTTCATCAGGGAATGGCTGGGGTGTTGAGTGAGGAGTCTGGAGTGGCTAAGTCTGTGGAGAATAGAGTCACATCTACTTCTCTCCCTTATTCCGACGAAGACACCGACGAAGACGATGCTGGTAAATTCATTTTCCTGTACTGATTCTTGATCCTTTCGTGATGGGCCATGCTTGATTGTAATTTTTTTTATTTCTTCTCCTTGTAGGACCAAAACCTTCTGAGTTATATAGGAAATATACATGGAAGATAGAAAAGTTTTCCCAGATTACCGAAAGCGAACTTCGCAGTAATGCATTCGAGGTTGGAGGCTACAAATGGTATGAGGGTCTAGAAAAGCTTATGGAAATGTGTTGCTTCACTTTGATTAACAGTCTTACTTGTTTAGAACTATTTCTACGCATGAATGTTTTGTGGTCCTAATCATTCTCTGGTTATTGGTAGGTATATTTTAATGTATCCACAAGGTGGTAATGTAAGCGATTATCTTTCGCTGTTTCTGTGTGTAGCTAATCATGACAAACTTCTTCCAGGTAAAATCAATGGAGTAATTTGTTTCTCAGTTTACATTAATAATTAATTGTTAGTTAACTTGTTCCATAGTATTTGACTTATTTTCCCTTTTCTCATTGGGGTGATACAGGATGGAGTCATTTTGCGCAATTCACAATATCTGTGGTCAATAAAGACCCAAAGAAATCAAAATATTCTGGTTTGTTAGCTAATAGTTAATTGGCTTTATTAATGGCGATGACAATTTATTTCTATCATCATTACTCATTAGTTGTTCCTGAGTTTTTCAGATACATTGCACCGATTTTGGAAGGCGGAGCATAACTGGGGATGGAAAAAGTTTATAGAGATATCAAAGGTGTATGACGGATTTGTTGAGACTTCTGACAGTTTTATAATAAAAGTCCAAGTTCAAGTCATCGGGTATTCCATTCTTAAATTCATGTTATTTAAGACCCCAGAGATTGACATTCACATGCCAATCTTGTTTGCACTTTAACTTGGAGCATTTAATTCTGACGCGTGACAATGTATTTTTTATTGGTTGTTGATGCAGGGAGAAATCAGGCTGGCCTTTCCGTTGCCTTGATTCTCATTATAGGAGGGAACTTGTTAGAGTATATTTGACAGATGTAGAACAAATTTGTCGGCGTTTTGTGGAGGAAA
This sequence comes from Vicia sativa, assembly GCA_021764765.1. Classification (NCBI taxonomy): domain Eukaryota; kingdom Viridiplantae; phylum Streptophyta; class Magnoliopsida; order Fabales; family Fabaceae; genus Vicia; species Vicia sativa. Next base: position 89,506,085 of record CM038797.1, on the reverse strand, counting down.
GACGGAGCAAGCTTGGGAAGTTGATTGAGGATAAAGCTAGGTGGTCGAGGTACTTTGTGCTCTCCTTTAAAACTGTCTTGCTTCTAACATACTACGCCTAATCTTTTTTGTCACATGACGTATGCTGTAAATGTTATCTTGCACGGAAGCGCCTATTAATAATAGCACTCCATACATCTACATGAAAACATGAAAAATCTATTTCTGGGTTGATTTATATCCTTTTCAATCCAGAAAGGTGAAAAAGCTTGGGCAATTGGGAAGAAAAGTTACAGAAGTGGTTTAGTTCCTTTGTTAAATAAATCAAAATGTTGACCATGGTTTGATGTATTATAATAATCGCCTGTTTTTGCCCAGTTTTGTGCATATGTATTCTGAAATTACACCCTTTTAGAAATAAAATCTGATTTTATATTATTACCATTCAAATATATTGCAAGAAAGGTTTAACTCTTGATTTGCCAACCTTGGTTGTGGGTGTCTGTTTTTATAAGTTGGTTAAACAGTAATTTTCAATATGCAGTTTCTTTGCTTTCTGGAAGGACATTGACCAAACATCTAGGCGCCGGATGTCTAGTGAGAAGACAGATGTAATTTTAAAAGCTGTAGTGAAACACTTTTTTATTGAGAAAGAGGTCGCTTCTACTTTGGTAATGGATTCCTTGTATAGTGGATTGAAGGCTCTTGAGGGCCAGACTAGCAACAAAGGTTTGGTAAAATTGTTGGATTCTGAAGAAATAACAGCACCTATTGTCCGTGTTGAAAAAGACATGTTTGTACTGGTGGATGATGTTTTACCGCTTCTTGAAAGGGCTGCTATGGAACCACTCCCTCCAAAAGATGAAAAGGTAAGATGTAGAGTAATATTTATTAAAGTAACTAAGGATTTATATGTTGACACCTAATAGATGGTGATATAGATCAGCATTGACACAATTGACATGTGATGATATTAACGGAACTTTGGCAAGGGATTTTCAGAGGACTGAGTTTTGAATAAAAGTGTAGATCAAAGTCATGCCAATTTGTTGAAATCTGTAAAAAAATTATACTAAAAAATTATACTGAAAACTTGGATACTGTATTTTGAATTGAGTATGTTTAGATTGAGGTTTTTCAATTCTTCTTCATCAGCTGGCCATCTAATTTTTCATCCCTATAAATTAATAATGGGTTCAAATATGGATTAGTTAGTCATTCTAAAATTGCATATGCTTGAAAGCTTTGATAGTGTACTCTTAACTATTTGCTCACTACTAATGGCAGTGTACAGTTATACCTATATAATTTTAAAAAGAAACAAATCTAACCTGCTGATAGTTGAGGCACATATTAGACATTTGGAATGGTATCTTTAGTAGCCCGGTTTATTATTATAGTTTTGGAATCCTTTTGATTGATAAGAACCTGTTTCCCGTGCTTTTACAGGACGGAAACTCTGGGAAGGATTTCAATAAAGTTTCTATGGAGCGTTATGAAAGGCGTCTCACAGAATTAGGGCGCAGGACTTTGGAAATATTTGTCCTTGCTTATATATTCAGGTAACTTAAGCAATACTTTTGTAATTAGTTTCACTCTGTTTTGCAACTTAATGGCATGCTTATACACTACCGAATTTTATCTGTCTGGGTACTGTTTATTTGCTAATATAGTGGGAAAGTAGACTCGACTAATTTAATTAGTAATCGGTAAGAAATGGTTAATGCATGGATAGCTCCTTTGCGATTTCAAGGTTTGGCCGTTTCTTTTTGATTCCCTTGTACACTTGGAATTGTAAAAGTTTATCTGTTCATATCTTGATCGGGTACATGATCTTTCATAGATAATAACATTCTTGTTTGCATTAAATGACTCGACGCCATAAAGCTTCAATATGAATCCTTTCTTACTTGCTATAACAGTAGCTTGGAGCCAATTGTTTCAGATAGTGTTGTAATTATAAATTTGGGTTCCCTGGTGTTGGAATTAAAGAAGGCATACTTTTTGTTTCACTATGACTGCACCACCTTATTTCTATATGCATTGAATACAATTAGTTAGAAATCCTAATTCCTAATGTCATGTGTACAGCAACAAAATTGAGGTTGCTTATCAGGAAGCTGTTGCTCTAAAGAGACAAGAAGAACTCATTCGTGAAGAAGAGGAGGCACGTGACTAGCTGAAAACGATCAGAAAACCAAACGTCGAGTCAATGAGAGGAAAAAGAAGTCGAAGAAAAAACAGGTTGTTCCAGATTGAAGTTGCATTGTTAAGAAAACTTAAAATATCTAAATATTGATTTCACATATGCTAGTTTTGAAGTTGCATTGTTAAGAAAACTTAAAATATCACAGACTGAAATTCAATTGTCTCACATTGATAATATTATGATTCTGTTTCCAACTTATTTCTATAAATTTTCCAGGACAACTCGTACTTTTGTAATAGAAATAGTATACAAAAGCACTTCTATAATAAGAGCTTAATTGAGTTGTTTACCGATGGTTATCATATATTTCAGAATGATGAAGAATCTTCAAAATATTTTAACCAATCTCATCTTTAACTGCATCTTCTTCTCCATTATTTCTCCAAAACCCAACACGTCGAACACAAACATAAAAACAAAAAATCTTCAATTCCCAAATCTCACAACTACTTATTAATAGTACTAGTTTTTCTGTTAATTAACCTTACCTTCATAATACCATAGTCATTACTTAAAGCTTTTCCTTGATCATTGACAAAATGCTTTTCCTTGACCATTGAAGTTGGTTGTGCCACCAAGTGTTTGATTATCACATTTGAAAGTGACTTGTTTTAAAAATAACAAAATGTAAAAACAAATTTGAATCTAAGCATAACATTTATTTGTTTTTAAAGATAAATAATAATTATACATAAATATCACAAAACGAGAAAGATAAAAAGATTAAAAAAAAGTATAAACGAGACCGATAAACAACATAAAAATGTTGAATATAGTGTAAGTCAAGTGCAGCAGCTGTTTCTCAGCTTATGCAGAAAAGTTGTTCTACACAGAAATAGAAAAACAGATTTTCAAAGAAGAAACTGATTTCCCCATTTGGAGAAACCCGTTTTTGGCCCGTGTTTTGGCTTTTCCTGGTCTGTTGTCATAGCAGTTTTCTGTTATGGTTTTGTTGTTATGTTTTGTTGTGTTGTTTATAGTGTGTTATGTATAGACACTATAAATACTCTCCCTCTCATGTAATATGTACAATGCCATTGTGAATAAAAGATAATATTTTCTCCTCAATTACTCTCTCTCTCTCTCTCTCTCTCAATTTTCTCATTTTCTCTCTAAACTTCATCTTCTCCAATTCTACCTTCACCATTGATTCACCCCAATTGTGTATGTTCCAACATCTGACATCAAGAGCACTGGTTTTGATCCATTAATCCGCTGCAAACATGACAACTACCGATCAAATTTTTACCAACCTCCCAATTCTTGATTCCAAGAATTATGACAAATGGTGCAAACAAATGAAAGTTTTGTTTGGTTATCAAGAAGTCCTTAAAGTGGTGAACGATGGAGTCACACCACTTGTTGCAGAGGCTACAACTGCACAACAAGTCACATTCAAGGAAGAAAAGAAGAAAGACTACAAAGCCATCTTCTTGATACACTCTTGCGTCGACAACGACAACTTTGAGAAAGTTGGTGATTGTACGTCGGCAAAGCAAACTTGGAAGATCTTGAAGAAAACGTATGAAGGTGCCGACAAAGCGAAGGTGGTGAGGTTACAAACTCACAAGAGGCAGTTCGAGTTGGTACAAATGGAAGATAAGGAATCGATCAACGACTACATTACGCACATAATGCATTTGGTGAATCAAATGAAGGTTTGCAGTGAAATTGTTACGGTACCAAATGTAGTAGCTAAAATCTTGCGTTTTTTAACGTCAAGATTCGATAACATTGTGGTAGCCATAGAAGAGTCAAAGGATCTTCTCACCATGTGCAAGGACGAGCTTCAAAGCTCATTGGAGGTACATGAGCAAAGGTTGGATGAAAGAGGAAATGACAAGGCCTAAGCGGAAATTGCATTGCAAGCAAGGTTCAATGAGAAGAACAAGAGATGGAAAGGCAAGTGGCCTTCGAAGGGCAAAACAAATTTCCAGAATTTTGGTTGAAAAGACTCACAAAATTCAAGAGGTTCCATGACTCAAAGTGGAGAGAGCAACTCCAAAGGTGGTGGTCAAGGCAACAACTACAATAGAGGTGACAAGAGTAATGTGAAGTGCTTCAATTGTCAAAATCTTGACCATTTTGCAAGAGATTGTAATGCGAAATCGAAAGAAAATCATGGAGATGAGGTCGAGGTTGATAGTCAAGAGGTAGAGGATGATGATACGCTTCTTGTCATGACCACGAAGGAGAATAATGGTTGAGAGGGGCTGAATAGTAGCTCCGCACTGTGTCAAGGGCTGGACAACTACTCTAACAGTGCAGAATTTTCTGCACAAACGCGTTTGAAGCGAAACACAATGGTTACCGTTCGAGGAGGAGTCCAAAGTAGTGATGAGTGGTACTTGGATTCAGGTTGTTCGACTCATATGACGGGTAGAAATGATTGGTTTGTGAAGATCAATCAAGTCACGAAGAATAGAGTGAGATTCGCGGATGACACTACTTTAGCGGCCGACGGTGTGGGTGATGTCTTGATCAAGAAGAAAGATGGAGGTCATTCCTTGATCAAATATATGTTGTACATTCTTGGAATTAGGTGTAATCTCTTATGCATTGGCCAATTATTCGAGAAGAATTACATAATTCAGATGGAAAACAAGATTTTGCGCGTTTTTGACCAAAAAGACGTTTTAATCTTGAGAGCACCCACAACTGCAAATCGTACTTTCAAGATAGAGTTGAAAGTAATGGAACACAGATGTCTTGCTACAGCGGTAATTCGTGATGAGTGGTTGTGGGGCTACCGTCTTGGACACCTCAATTTTAAAGACCTCGACGCGTTGCAAAAGCATGGTATGGTGATCGGGCTGCCCAAGATAAATTTTCCAACTAAGTTGTGTGAAGAATGTGTGCAAGGGAAGCAACACAAGAACAATTTCAGCATGGATGTTGGTCATAAAACCAAGGAACACCTTGATGTGGTGTATTCCGATGTGTGTGGTCCAATGCAAGTCGACTCGTATGGTGGAAATAGGTACTTTGTCACTTTCATTGATGATTTTAGTAGGAAGTTGTGGATTTACCTCATAAAGAGGAAGGATGAGGTGTTTGATGTGTTAAAACCTTTTAAGTCCATGGAGGAGCGACAAAGCGGTCACGAGGTGAAAATTCTCAAAACAGATGGTGGAGGTGAATATACCTCAAGTGAATTTGAGAATTATTGTGATGATGAGAGTGTAGTTTGTGAGGTTGTTCCACCTTATACGCCTCAACAAAATGGAATTTCCGAAAGGAGAAATCACTCAATTATGAACATGGTTCGTAGCATGTTGAAAGGGAAGAACTTGTCGAAAGAACTATGGGGAGAAACAATCTCTACAATAGCCTATTTGTTGAATAGTTGCCCTACTAAGAAGCTTGAAAAAGTTACACCGGAAGAGGTATGATCTGGCCACACACCGAATTTAACACATTTGAGATTTTTCGATTCGATTGCATATCGGCATATTCCGGGTCAACTTCGAAAGAAGTTGGATGATAAAAGTGAGGTAATGATTCTTGTCGGATATCACCCTACTGGAGGCTACAAACTGTTTGATGTGAGTAGCAAGAAGATCGTGATTAGTCGAGATGTGGTAGTGGATGAGCTGAAGCTGTATGACAACAGAAAAAATCTGGTTTCAGGAGCAGAAACCAGTTTCTCAATAGAAGGAAACCGGTTTCCCTCACGAAAAATGCAGTATGGAAGCTCTAGAATTGAATTTTTGGATGCAGAAATTGGTCCCCGTGATCCTGGAAACCGGTTTCTACCAAAAAACACAGAAAACCAGCAGTAGCAGCAACAAAATAAAGGGGCTGATCCGATTCCGATTGAAGATGGGAATGGTGAGTCCAGTAGAAGACCGACAAGACGTAGAGGTCTACCTCAACGATTCCAAGATTGTGAAGTGTTCCATGATAATGAGATCAATAATGATGGTGATCTCATTCATTTTGCGCTTATGGTCGAATCAGAATCGGTGAATACGAAAGAGGCATTGTGCAATGCAAAGTGGGTGTGTGCGATGAAAGAAGAATTGGAATTGATTGAGAAAAATAGTACTTGGGAGCTGGTTGATTTACCAGAAAGAAAAAAGGCAATCGGAGTAAAGTGGGTCTATAAGGTGAAGGCAAATCTTAAAGGCGACATTGTCAAGCATAAGGCTTGACTAGTAGAAAAATGATTTTGGCAGCGAGAAGGCATAAACTATAATGAGGTGTTTGCTCCGGTAGCTAGATTGGAGACCATACGGTTGGTTGTTGGTATCCTCAATAGAAAAAAATTGGCGGATGTACCAAATGGATGTGAAATCCTTATTTTTGAATGGTCCACTTGAGGAGGAAGTCTATGTAGAGCAGCCCCCCGGTTTTGTGATAGATAACCAAGAGGGAAGAGTCTACAAGTTAAGGAAATCACTATATGGTTTGAAACAAGCACCTAGAGCTTGGAACAAACACATAAATACTTTTTTTATTGAGGTTGGCTTCAAGAAGTGTGTATTCGAACATGGTGTTTATGTGAAGTCGTATGCAAGCAAAAGTGTGATCATACTTTGCTTATACGTGGATGATCTTTTGATTACGGGCAGCAATGAGGAGTTTATTTTCAAGTTCAAAGGTGAACTCATGGAAGAATTTGAGATGAGTGATCTTGGTATCATGACATACTTCCTTAGTATAAAGTTTCACAAGTCAAAGTTGAGACTTCTCATGCACCAAAGAAAGTATGCTTGTGAGATATTGAAGAGGTGTGATATGGAGCATTGCAATGCTGCCAATTCACCTATGGAACCAAGGTTACAACTATCCAAGAATGAGGATAAGGGTGACGTTAATCCAACTGAATATAGAAGGTTGATTGGATCATTACGTTACTTGTGCAATACGCGACCAGATTTGGCATTTAATGTCGGTATTGTTAGTAGATTTATGGAGAGACCAAAGGTGTCTCATTTGGTAGTGGTCAAGAGAATCTTTCGTTACATCAAAGGTACTCTTGGCTGCGGATTTCTCTTTCCCACGGATGATGTGGGCAACATGTGCGAATTACTCGGTTATACGGATTCCAATTGGTGCGGAGATAAAGATGACCGAAAGTCTACGATCGGTTATGTCTTTATGTTTGGAGGAGCTCCAATCTCTTGGTGCTCTAAAAAGGAACCAGTGGTGGCATTCTCTTCTTGTGAGACCGAGTATATCGTAGTGTCGATATGTGCATGTCAAGCTGTGTGGGTAATGAATCTACTTAAAGAGTTGGACAACATTGAGGTAAAAGATGTCACACTCTTTGTTGACAACCTCTTGTCTATTAATCTTGTAAAGAATCCCATAGCGCATGGGGGGTGCAAGCATATAGAGATGACGTTACATTACTTGAGGTTGCTGGTGTGTGAAGAACAGCTGAAACTAGCTCATTGTCGAAGCAAAGAACAACTTGCAAATTTGTTGACAAAGGCGGTAACAAACGAAGTGTTCAAGAAGCTTGTGAAGAAATTGAGCTTGAGGAATGTGGAGCACTTTACTTAAGGTGGTGTGTTGAATATATTGTAAGTCAAGTGCATAAGCTGTTTTTGGAAAACTTATGAGAAAAAGTTGTTACGCAGTAAGCAGTTTTGAAGAAGAAACTGATTTCCCCATTTGGAGAAATCGGCTTCTGGCCCGTGTTTTGGCTTTTCCGGTCTGCCATAGTAGTTTTCTGTTATGATTTTGCTGTTATGTTTTGTTTTGTTGTTTATAGTGTGTTATGTGTAGACATTATAAATACTCTCTCTCTCTCTCATGTAATAAATGTACAATGCCATTGTGAATAAAAGATAATATTTTCTCCTCAATTACTCTCTCAACTTTTTCATTTTCTCTCTGAACTTCATCTTCTCCAATTCTACCTTCACCATTGATTCACCCTAATTGGGTATGTTCCAACAAAAAAAGTGTAGGAGTGTCTCCCCTAAAACAAAATAAAAAAGAAGAAAAAAATTAGGAAGGTAAAGTTGTAAACTCTCCTATTCACAAACAGAATCAGTATTAACAAATTGAGATTTATTCTTGGCACCCCCTCACTTATACCTGACACCCCCAAATTGTATGAAAAGATAATTTTGTCCAAGCCACCTTCATTGTTGAAATTTACGGTACATTGAGATTTTGAAAAAAAATTGACAATACCGAAAATTTGCATGCGATACCGGAATTTTCACTAAGTCAAGTAAGATTTACGGTAGATTTGTTCAATTTTCTGGTATTTCATACCAGATATTTCATAAATTCCAGTATCGCCTACCGTAAACTACAAAATATTTGGTATTTTTGCCTCAGAAATTTTGAAATCCCCGATATTTTTATTTGATTTTGATACCAGAAATTTTTGAAAATTCCGGTACGCTTAAATATCAAAATTTTTGAAATTTTTGGTATTTTCTTTTTTTTTCTTTTCCAAAAAATGCTAAGTTTTTCATGATTTTTAACTTTGCCTGCAATGAGTACTTGAGACAGAGACAATTCTATTTTCGGCAGGACTACTGATCGAGCAGATGTTGTAGCTCGAGCAGCTGATGAGGCATAGATCTCAGAGGCGCAAGGTGATCGTCGTCGTTCGACCAGTTCTCACCGGAAACAGATGGTTAAGTAGGCCGCGTCGGGGTTTCGTGCTCCTCGTCGAAGGTCTTCCAGAGCTTCTACAATAGTTGTGGACGACCAGCCTCCTGTTCCTATAGTGGAGCAGGTAGTTGTACCAGAGCCGGTGGTTCAGGAGCAGGTCTAGGAGGGAGTGAATGTGGTGTCTCGTGATGATACATACACCCGACTGTTGCATCTACTGAGCCATCAGTGTGTACTGATGATGGTTTCCCTGGAGGACCTTCTAACAGGTCCGTTTTGACGGGTTTTGCTAACCATGTCGCTTATAGGATATGGCAGGGCGAGATATGTAATATTGGTTTGTTTTAATGCTTACTTTTTATTTGTATTACACGATTTGATGTATACTAATTTGTTGTAATTATGTTGTTTTGTTTCAGGAGCGTCCAACTTTGAAGATCGTTCTCATGGGTCGAAGTTGAAGAACTTCCCCGATTCTATTATGCTTGAGGATAGTTGAGGAGTTTAGGATAGAGGACTTTGTTGGATGCTCATTGATGATGCAGGACACCCCCTGCTATCGGCTTTTGTTGAGAGGTGACACCCTGAGACATATTCCTTCCATCTTCCATTTGGGGAGATGACGGTAACTTTAGATGATGTGGATGCTCTCTTTCACCTACCAATTACTGGTACGTTTTTCACATCAGTGTATATGGATCAGGCTACAGCGGTGCGCATGGTTGCGAATGCATTGGAGGTGGATGAGATAGATGTCCTACATGAGTTTGGTAAGACTCGGGGATTTCACCTCCGCATGTCTTGGTTGAGGACTATTTATAAGGCGTTGGTGGAGACACATAGGTATGAGGCTGCCTCTAGGGCGTACATGCTACACTCGGTGGCATGTACTCTCTTTGCGGATAAGTCTGGAGTTTACATTGATGTCCATTACTTGTCTCTATTCAGCGCCCTTGACACTCCATCTTGGGCTTTGGGAGTGGCGGCTTTGACAATGTTGTACACGACACTGGTGCTGCTTCCCGTCCCGAGACCAGACAGCTTGTTGGTTACTTGAGTTTGTTGTAGGTATATTATAGTTTATTAGATGTTTTTTTATTATTATTAGGTTTTCGTATAATAACTTATTTATATTTATTTATGCAGTATTGGCTATACGAGCACTTCCCTCACATCTATGATCGGAAGGTGTTGTATTGTCAGCCTACAAATCCACGTGCGAAGAGGTGGAAGGCCAGACAGACCCATCCTGGATGTGTGTTGGAGTACATGAGGAGGCTGGATGCATTGACCCTGGACGATGTCATCTGGACACCGTATACGGCTCATCACCCTCATCATACTTTTGAGGTATCTACTTTATATTCAGGGCATGTCATAGGGGAGGACTATGTGGCTAGGCACTTGCCTAAGCGGTGTCTACGCCAATATGGTTATGTTCAGGACATCCCACGGTTAGTACCACATGCCCCAGATGATGGCATTGATAGTTGGTTTCAGAGTCACATCATCACCTTCCCCCGTGAGATCATGGATGCAGCCGTTAGGGTTTAGGAGCCCAGGAAGTGAGAGAATGGATACCTGGAGTGGTTCTTTAGTGTGTCATACCCTTGGGTCATACCACCGATTCCAGCATCTGACGTCTCAGGGCCTTCAGGTACCAAAGATTCTTCCAATCCACCACCACCACCTCCTCCTCCAGCATTTGACCAGGATACTCGGCTACACCTCATCACAGTTACATTAGATAACATCATGAAGTTGGTGAACCCCGATGGTGAGATTTATCAGGGGTTAGCTAGGTTGGTCGGCATTTCCCGTGGAGGGTGTAACGCCCTAATATTTAATTATTTATTTAATTAAATATTTTTGATTATTTTAGATTAATTCAAGTTTTATTATCAAAACTAGAATTATTTATTTAAGTGACATGTTGAGTATTTGGATATTTTTTTAGTTGGTTTATGTGGGGAATTTTATTAGAAATAAGTAGAAGAGAGAGTTGGGCTGTGTTTATGGTGTTGCTAAGTAATGAGGGGTGTATGACTTAAGCCCATGTAGATTTTGATTAATTAAATAAAATAATAATATTATTATTACAAGTAGGAAAAAGAAAAGAAAATAGAGTCATCGGAAGAATAGAGAAAAAAAGAATAGGTTTTGGAGAATACGATCATGAGAAAGCTAGAGCCAAAAGTTCCAGAATTCAATCAAGGTCTAGAGTTGCCATCAATCCAAAGAGGTAAGGGGTGAGATTCTTGCTCTATAATTGGGAATATGATGAGTGATAGATAATTGGAGTTTATGAAATTCTGATTTTTGTGTCTTGTTGTTGTTGATTGGAATTTAAATTGATGCTTGATAATCCATAGAATTGGTTAATAAAAGTGATAAAGGTTGTTGTGATTTGTTATCCATGTTGTTAGAATCTTAAAAACTGAATCATTCTGGTTTATAGATGTGTTAGATGCCAAAAAGTTAGGGATTTAGGTTGAGGAAGAGGCTATTCGCGCAGGGAAAACCCATTCTGTTCGTTCGTTCATGGTGCCAATTGGTGGGCGCAAATGAAATCGCTAAACAAAGGAGGACGCGAGTGCAAACTTTGACAAGAAATTCTGATTTTGAATTCTTCCCAAATTAAGTATTTAAAGTAGATAACTTTTAGTAGACTTTCATGAGTAAGATAATGATAACAATTAATAGGTAATGATACTGGAATTGAGTAGAATTAGTACCGATTAGAGAGTTAAATATTAGACGCCATAGTTAACCAAATCGGGAATTTGTAGGGATTGCAAGAATGATTGTACGCGATAGTAGAGTTGTTAGAATATGTTTGTTTTGTTGAATTTGTGTTGATTACATGATGTCGGTTGCTGTCCCGAATAAGGATGAATGATGTTGAAGGCTTGGTGACCAACATTGACGTTGAATTGTTGTTTTCCGTTGTGGTTTGGAATAACTTATGAATGAGGTTGTTGTTGTATGCCATTTATGTTAGTAGCATACATACATTGCATATTATGTTGGCCTATGTTGGCGAAAAATACGTTGGCCATTGGGGACAAAGTTGATTACGTTGAAGGCTTATGCCTTGATGCCTCGGTAAACTGGAAATTAATCACGTTGGGAGTTTTACTCCGATGGTACCACATGTATCTGCATTTGTTAAGTTGCATCATATATCTCATAATTAGGTTACTGTATGGTTGAATTGTGGTTGTCATTGATTTGGTTGCAAGATTACGAAACAATGACTTTATATGATTTTGACTGTATATTATTTATCATAATCTTAATTATATAGTTTGATATCTCACCCTTTCTATTTTTTTCGCCGTTGCCTTTATACTGGTAACGTGCAGGTAATCTGGAGGGGTAGCTGTTAGCGCTTTAGTCTGAGTTTGGTGTCTTTTGCTCTGATACGTAGCACTCGGGGGGAAAATGAACACTTGTCTTGTTTAGTTGTTTGAGTTGAACTTTTGTTGTTAACCGAAGAGTTTGTTTATGTTGTCGTTGTTACATGACTGAGAATATGCTATAATTGATATGGAGAATATTCATGAAATTTCCGCGTTATTAATAAAGTTGTTTATGATTATGAAGACTATATTCGAGTGTTATGTATCGTTTTTATATGAAAGCGATTGGTTTATGTATTTTGTTGAAAGGTGTGACATCCTGATTATGTATTGTAAAAGAATTATGCACTATGATTTTCTATATAAATAATTGGGGTAAATTGAGGTGTTACATAGGGCGTATGTAGATTTTTATTTGTATTATTGTATTATTATGTGTATGTTGTGACAAAGAGACTTTACTTTATTGCATAACATATTTTAGCTAGTACTTCTTCTTTCGATTACATAAAGAAAACAAAATAACACAAATAAGAAACTCGAATAAGTTAACAAACATCAGATGACAAACAAAAAAAGTAAACAGTACTCTGATACATGAAAACCTAGGAACTACCACACTCAGATTCATCTAGACGTTGTAGACACTTTATTATGTCGTCAACAGATCTTCGGATCTCCGCGTCCAACTCGATTGGACCTTTGGTTATCCTACGACGAAATGATTTCCACATGGCCTTCACATCTTCATCATTCTTCAGCTCGATTAAGTTGTATTTCACCCAACCATATGTACCAATGTAATCCTCCTGAAACTCGATCTTTGTCACCCTTCTGTTCTCGGAATCAGACAGCAAACCGTTCAATGTTTCCTTCAAGGCATCAAAGGACTCAGATCCATCTGGGAGCTTGAGTTTAATATCAGGTTTGCGGTCGTTGTAATACACTTATGCTTTAATTAAATATTGAGAAATAGGCACGTTGTGTGATGTGTTACTTAATAACCATAAAACCCGTATTTATACAAATTGCTATACGTTCTAAACCACACACAAGTGTCGGTGCAATCTAGACCCTCCAAAAGTGTCGGCAAAATCTCAACCATTGAAAAAAACAAGATAGGTAAACATACCAAAAATTTCATACATATGCGAAATATCCGGTATACCAGATATTATACCGAATATTTAGTTATATCCGGTATACCGTATTTTTTGAAAACACTTACGAAATTTGGTCAACATTGGAAATTTCATAATGTCCGGTATACCGTATTTTTAAAATATACTTCAGGAAATTTTGCACATACTAGAAAATTCCAAATTTCCAGTATACTGGATTTTTAAGATGTTCTTCCGGAAATCTCTTTGTAAAAGTTCAGGGGTAAATTGAGAATAAAATCTTTGAGAGGGTGTCAGGTATAAATTGGGGGGTGGCAAAAAAAATTCTCCAAGAAAATCATCCTACTACTAAGTAGAACAGAACAAAGGATTGGGAGAATAAAACATGCCACCCGCAAAATTCTATATACCGTCTCCCATTTTTTAATTCCAATTTTACTTCTAATGAGATACAACGAATTTTCAGACGTAATTTTCGGTAGGAGGATTAAAATTTCTAGTATCAATTGAAATTTTTGATACACGCCTACCAAATTTCTGATATGAGAAAAATTTCGGTAGTGTATTTGAAATGTTTGGTACACCGGAAATTTCAAATTTCTGGTCCACACCGGAAACTTCATTATAATTGAAATTTTCGATAGGTTTAAATATTAGATTTTTCAACAATTGAGATTTTGCCAACATTTTTGGAGGGTTCTGATTGCACCAACACATTTATTTGGTCTAGAATGCATCACCATTTGTATAAATAAGGGTCTTAGAGTTATTGGAACACATATCTCAACAGAATGCTTCTTCCTCAATTTCTGATTAAGGTATAAGTATATTACAACTACGACGAACCTCCTGTTGAATTCAAACTTTCAAATGGATCTGAATCCTTTGCCACCTTGAAAGAAACGTTGAATGGTTTGTTGCCTGATTCTGATAACAGAAGGGTGACAAAGACCGAGTTTCAAGAGGATTGGATTGATACAAATAAAAGGGTGAAATACAACCTAATCGGGTTGAAGAATGATGAAGATGTGAAGGCCATGTGGAAATAATTTCTCCATTAGATAACTAAAGGTCCGATCGAGTTGGATGCACAAATTTGAAGATCCGTCGATGACATAATTAAGATGCTGAAGTGTCCAGAGTCATTCGGTAGTGCCTAGGTTTTCATGTTTTGGAGTACTGTTTATGCTTGTTGTTTGTCATTTGATATTTGTTAACTATGTTTGTTTTCTATTCACGTTATTTTATTTTCTTTATCGAATTGAAACATGTACTCGCAAAAAGGATTATGCAATAAAAAGATGTTTGTTTGTCACAAAATATACATATAATACTATCATAAAAAAATAAATTTACATAGGCCCTCTACGCGAAACGTCAATCAACCTAGCTAAACAAGTATAAACTTCACCATCAGGGTTCACGAACCCCATGAGGTTATCTAAGTGAACGATGATAAACTGTAGACAGTTGTCTTGGTCACTTGCGGGAGGTGGAGGTGGTAGTGGCTCGGAAGAATCCTTGGTACCTGAAGACCCTGGAACATCAGATGCTGTAACAGGTGGTATGACCCTAGGGTGTGACACATTGTGGAACTACTCCAGATACCCATCCTCGCACTACCCAGGTTGTTGAACCTCAACGGCCGTATAAATGATCTCACAGGGGGAGCTGATGATGTGACTCTGAAACCATCGATCAATGCCACCAGCTAAAGCCTCTAAAAACGGACGTGGGATGCCCTGTATATAACCATACTGGCGTAGACACCTCTTAGGCAAGTGTCTAACCACATGGTTCTCCCATCTGACATACCCTGAGTATAAAGTAGATATCTTAAAAGGATGATGAGGGCGGTGAGCTGTATACGGTGTCCGTCCCGCAATAGAATCCTCTCTGCCTCTGGTCCTCACTGCAAAGCAAAATTTTAAAATATAAAATATCAGAAATTTTGAAATTTTCTGTATTTTAAAAAAAATTGAAATATCGAGAATTTCAAAATTTCAGTTATGATATTAGGCACCGAAAACTTCAAAATTTCCGGTATTATTGATAAATGTTAATATCGACAATTTTGAAAATTTCGATCCGAAAATATCAGAAATTTGAAAATTTCCGGTACAACTTACCGAAAATTTCAGAAAAATAACATAAATCTTATTTGTTTTCACCAAATTTCTGGTATGCCTTCAAAATTTCAGGTATCATCAAAAAATTTGAAAAATCCAGTTCTTGCCATAAAAATGTGGTAATTGAATTTGATTGGACATTTTGATATTTTCATAAAATAAGAGGATGACATGTATAATGTGAGAGGTGTCAAAATAATTTTTCGAAGATTGGGTTTGCAAGTTAGCAAGAAAAAGAACAAGAATAAGCTGGTGTCCTACCAAAGTACCATTTAAAAAGAGAGAGATTCTCTTATCTTCGGGCGCGGTTCTATAGCCCAGCGAACCCGGGCACCCTCCCGAGCTCAACCCCTACTTTCTTTGTATTTTTTCCAATTTAATAGTTGATTTTTAGATAAAATTAACAAAACAAGGGAAAAATTAGTAAAAATAAGGTGTGAAAACTTAAATTTTTACGGTTTAAATTTTTGTCCAGACTGTGTAAAATTCCTGGCTCTGCCACTACTTATCTTTCATGTCTTCTTTACCAATTAGTGTATTTAAAAAGATGAAGTCATTCATAGATTTTGTCACACCACTCTTTGTCAAATCATGATAAGTCCCTTATAATCCTAGCCAGAAAAACCTCAAACAACGAGATTAAATCTTAGACTATGTACAATTGTTTCATTATTTAACACCCTCATTTTTCACTTTTTATATTTCATAATATCTTTTATTTCTTCCACCTAATAATTCAACACACATTCAATTTTTACTCATTACAATGATTTTGTTTAATAAAATTCAACACTCTTTCCTCGTTCAATATGTTGAATATTTTTAACACTAATTAATCCATCTCACTTTTAACACCCCATTGCAAATATTTAATTATTGAATTTTTTTTCAATATCCCATTATACATAGCGTTATGGCAAGACCATTGCCCTATCTACCAAAAGAAAATCATATATCACAATTAGCTGACAATCTGCAAGCAATAAGCAATAAGCAAATGACAGACATGCACAATAGTTCCATCACACATTCCGTAAGAAAGACCATCATGGTCAAGAATAATTCATCTCTTAAGTAAATTTTATATGGTTGAAAATTTATCTTAGAGAAATTGTCAATCTAGTATCCTTGGAGTTTAAAGAAGTAATCACTTATAGTCAGTTCAATTACTGAAGCTAAAAGTATTGAGCTCTATTAGAATTTAACTTATTGAATGACATTTGATACAATTGATTATAACATAATATATAATTGATTTTAATAGAATTGAATTTAATAAAATTGACTTTATATTTAAATATTTTTATTTAATGTGAATTGAATAATATATTTCAATATAAATATCATTCATAATATGATTATGCATGTATAAATTATAAATTTTAATTTTAAATAGAATCAATTTTAAAAACAAATTAAATTTCCTTTTAAAAAATCAAATATATTAAAATCACACATAATCAATTCCATATCACTAAAATTAAATCAATTATGAATCTTCTACACTAAATCAAGCTTTATAAAGCATTCTCCCTTCATTCCATTTATTTTATTTTACAATAATTCATTCTCTCGTTATTTTCCTCCTTTATGACAATTTACATATTTATTTTACAAATAATTATTTTGTCTATATATCCATTCTTTTTTTATTAGGGAACAATAATTATTAATTTAAACTAATCAGAGACTAGAGACCATACTCCCGTACAAATGAATTCATTTTAATATTGACGAAATTATTTTTTGATATACATATGAAAAATTCATATTTATTGAAAAAATACAATGAAAAATTATGAAATCAAAATATTACAACAAATAATATGATTATACAAAATATAATGGTAAACTTGATAAATGATTTATTTAGATACATATGTGAATTTAAATTGAATTACTTAATATTAAAATAAACTGAATGTATTAAGTAATTTTTAAAAAAAGCTTGTGACATGGTGAAAGAAAGAGAATTTACATTTGAAAATAATGGTAATAATTTGATAATGACCCGTAAGATAAAAAGTTAGTTGTGTGAATGGTATATAGTATTATTCAATTTTAGTAAATATATTTTTAATTTTATTAAAGTTAAATAATATAGTAATTATTATTTTCAGTGATAATAAACAAATAAAAAAGATAAAATATGTTCTAAAATATAAGTTTAAAATAAAATATTTAATTGTAAAGAAATTAATTGTAAGAGAAGAGAGAGAAAAGAGAAAGTAGTGTAAGATGAAAAAAATAGTTTTAATTTAAATCAATGAGAAATTGACAATTGATGCATGAAATGAGAAAAATTGAAAAAGTTAAGAGTTATCTTGTTAGTTACTAAAATATCTAAAGTGTAGTATAATTTATTTTTAGAAAAAGATAATTTAACTGGTTTGGATAATTTTTTAGTATATGTTAGAACAAGCTATTAGTATAAGTCAGATACTAGATAATCACAAAATAATAAAAGAAAGAAAAACCCGGTCCACTACTTGCATTCCAAGTACACAAGAATATTCTCCGCCTAAGAAAAAAAAATACTTCTAGTTTTTATTTATTATTTGTGGCATTCGTCATTTTTGTGTTATTCCAAATTCCATTCAATTTTTTCAATCCTCTCATAGATCCCGCTTCGTTCTTCTTCAATCATCACCATGGTTCTTCACAGAGATCTCGACCTTCTCCTTTCTTCCCATTTAATCAACAATCCCAGAGGTTATTCACTCACCTTCCTTGCACCTGCAGATCTAAAATCTTCTAACTTTGTTTTTCCCTTATCGTTCTTGCAGGAGATGGTGCCAAATTCAATGCCAATTCAATTGAGAAGAAGATAGAGTTCCTTGAAAGCTTTACTGGAAAGGTGTTTTTTGCTATTGAAAAATTATAAATAAATAAAAATTAGTTTTTTTTTGTTACCCTAGTTATGTGAATTCATAATTTTACTTATTCTAAGTGTGTTAACAATCATAGGGAATGAGTTATTTGATTTTGTTATTTGGCTGTGAATTAATTTGAGATTAATGTTCACTGTTTCAGGTTACGAATAGAAGATCGCGTAGGTGGTTAAATGACCGTCTCTTGATGGAACTAGTTCCGCGTTTGAATGCCGAGGAAATTAGAGGCTTGTTTGCTCCACCGCCTTTCGGTAATTTAGTTTTGGTGTTGTTTGATGTGTGTTATTGTTTATTGAGTTTATGATGTTTGTATGGTAATAGTTGTATTAGGAAAACAACAATTGGATTGGATTGTTTCGAGTGTGAGAGTTTATTTAATGTTTTATTGTTTTCTTCTCCGTGTCCGTGCTTTGTTATCATTTAAAGTTTCGTTGTCTTGCTTTATACTCTTAGAGTACAATGGTCCCAATGAGGTTTGAGTCTATGACCTCATGCAAACTACCCACGTTCATCACCACTAGGCCAATCCTAGTTGCTTGAATCGTTTTTTCATTTTTCTATGGATTGTTCGATTTCCCATTTTTAATGTTGAATATTGATAATGATCGGGTTCATAAAACAGGTGATGAAGTTCCACCTTCAACATTTTCCTTGACTAATGTGGAGGAGTGGGACAGATTCAGGAATATAGACATGGACAAAGAGGTTATTTTTCTTTCTACTTTTTAACAATGCAATTGGATTCATCAAGTCAAAAATCCCTCGTTTTTTAGTAGTTATGTAGGATGGGATGGGTTGTGATATAGTTTAGGGTGTGATTTGTGTTTATATTTTTATGTTGTTATAGTGTGCTTGAGAGCTTGTTAGTGTAATCATGGATTGTGTGACATTTACGTATGTAGTGGTTTGTATGGTTATCATTTTGTGTGAAACTATGTGTACATACGTGAGGAATGAAATTAGTTTAGGTCAAGGTGAAAATGTAATCTCTATGCTGATTGCTGACATGCTTGTTGTCATGTGAACTTGCATTTTGACTATATCTTGATGTGATGCAGTGTGGTCACAACTGACAAATTTCTATATCTATATGTTTTATCTTTTTGCTAGGTTAATATAATTCATTCCCTTGAAAATTCTTTAGAAAAGAAAGAAGGTCACATTGATGCTGATAAGATGGCAGTGTTGAATGGTTGGCGTAGAATTGGTTGTAAAACAAGAGAGGCACTTCGCCGCAGCTCTCTTTTTGAACTCCTAGATGGTTATGAGGTATATGCCTGGTTATTCTGTGACTTATGAGGCCTTTGCCCGATTAAAATTATGCAGCTCTGTTGTTTGGGAAAGGGGCTAAATAAGATATGCTTATTGTATTTCTCCCTTTCGTTTATAATATGTTTCTTGTCGTTTACATGGAACCTTTGTTTACTCCTAGGAATGTCTACGGGCCTTCATAACTGAAAGCACAGATGGAGATGTTCTTGAACTAAGAATCAAGGATCCTTTTCATAGATTGTGTCTGCATGGAGTTTGTGAGGTAATATCCGATTATCAGCTACCTATGTTATAGTAAAAGGAAAATATGATACTAGTTTTGTTTTGATGTTTTGTAAACAGTTCTACAATCTGGCATCAGACACGGTGTCGGATTTGAATGGCGGTGCGGAGACGTCGAAGGCGACTATGATAAAGAAAAAGAAAAAGGGTTCTCCTGAACTCCCAAAGATCACTCTGTCTCATTTTCTGAGAATGTCCAAGGAGGGAAGTTGGTAGTTTGTTCGGTCATAACTGTTGTCCGTTGTCCATACAATAAAACCTTAACATTATTGAATGTTATAGGCTCTGCCTCTGTACCATGTTCACAATCTAGTCTGTTTTATTTTCCTAAATATTACTGTAAATTAGTTCACCAACCCGTATTTTTAGCTGGTTGATACCATCACTCAACACTAAAATGTTGGTTGTTGGCTTCCATTGTTGTATTGTAGCTTATGAAATAAGATTTTAATATTTATCACAAGTTTCCATTATCAGTTTTTTTTGCCTTTATGCATTTCTAAATCGAGATGTTTAACTTATACTACTTCCTTAGGTACTTGTTATAAGATTTTTTTTACCTTTTAGATAATACATTGAATAATCAATATATTTGAACTATAGATAGATAAGATATATTAACTATTCAATTTATCTAATTTTTTTCCTTACAATAAGAACCGGAGACTATGTAGAGTAGTTGTGAGTAGAAAATTGTGCACTAAGATAATAAAATATAAAAAATATTTACCGTGCATACAAATAAAATATTGATTAATATTGATTGATACTGTTCACTAAATTAAAATGAAATACCTCATTATTTGAATTATCATTTTTTATATGTAAAATGTATTCAAGAGATACTCAATTTCATTACAATCAATATGTGCAATTACTCTGCAAATATAAAGGATGAGAACACCAATTTGCAAAATCATAAAAAGTTTAGAAATTTGACTTACCAATACCAAGCATTTTTTCTTTAAAAGGTGAATCAGCATCAGATGTATTTGCGCAACTACCTTGTAATCGGATGTATCTGCCCCACCTATCAACTCGCGCACTAATTATATTGCAGTGCATGAATTGTCTCATATGGGAAATGATTTAAAACTGTAACAACTAATGACCAACACGTAATTGTTTTATCTTGTTTTTGTGGAATCATTTCTCTCGCTTTACAAATTGTGAGGACTGGTCCATAGTCTAAACTCACCTAACAAGGCCTTTGACCAGTTCTAAAACCAGCAATATCATCAATGGCAAAGAAACCTGTGAAGTACTACGTGGTATGCATGTTTATTTGTTCCACTATTAAATGTTTTTTATTGTCAAAAATAGTTGTGATGTGTGTGTGTGAATCTGAGTGATGTGATACACAGGTGGATGCATTCACAGATTCAGCTTTCAAAGGAAACCCAGCAGCAGTTTGTTTATTAGAACAACACAGAGATGATGAATGGTTGCAATCATTAGCTGCTGAATTCAATATTTCTGAAACATGTTTTTTGATTCCAATTCATGTTACTTCTGTTCCTCGTTATGGTCTCAGATGGTTTACTCCTACTACTGAGGTTAGGATCTATCTTTTCATTACAAACTTTTCAATTCTCTTAAACATGTCTTATTATTATTAACAACATCATTTGGATCATATTATATTAAACTCCAGGTTAATCTTTGTGGTCATGCCACTTTAGCAGCTTCACACATACTCTTTTCATCCAGTTTAGTCGACAGCAATGTTATTGAATTTGAGACACTATCTGGAATTTTAACTGTTAAGAAAATCCCTTCCATCGATGCCACTGATGGACTGAATCTGCAAAATGGTGAAGCTCCGGTTGGATTTTATATTGAAATGGATTTTCCTGCAGATCCTACCACAGAATCCAACTCTGATGACAGTTCACTCATTTCTGAAGCATTGAATGGCGCTTCAATCATTGATATAAAGAAGACACAAAACGAAGATAATATAATTGTAAACCCTAAACCTTCGCTCTTCCATTGATATTAGTTTGCACTAATGGAAAAAACAACACTAACATGTCAGTTTTCTATTATTAATCTTATTACTTCGTCTAGGTTGTTGTCGCGTCTGGACAAAATGTGACAGAAGTACAGCCACAACTTGATGTGATGGTTAAATGTCCGGGAACGGGAATAATTGTTACTGCGATTGCTCCTCCAGAGTCAGGATTTGACTTCTACTCTCGATATTTCTGTCCTAAATTTGGAATCAATGAGGTACGTGACTAAGAGCTATGATTATAATGTTCCTTTAGTTGAATTTATAATGTCTCCTTAACTATGCAATGAACGAAGAGTTGACTTCGGAACTCAGAATCTGAGATAGTGTTTTCAATAACGTGTATTTGCTTTCAGGATCCTGTGACTGGGAGTGCACATTGTGGATTGGCCCCATATTGGAGCAAGAAGCTGGGAAAGTTTGATTTAAGGGCTTATCAGGTATCACTATTAGTCTATCACTATCCTTTCCTTGATCTTCATTGGGATTATCTATGTCATTGTTGTACTAATCTGTAGATTGCATTTGTGCAGGCATCGGCTAGAGGGGGAATTCTCGATCTTCATCTTGATGAGCAGAAACAAAGAGTGTTTTTGCGTGGGAAAGCGGTTACAGTGATGGAAGGGTTTGTTCTAGTCTAGTCATGTTCCTAGCATTGCAGTGAAAGTAGTTGCAGAAATATTTGTAATAAATATAACCGATCACAAAATTTGTTATTGGAGCAGCACTTAATTGTTTTGATACTTTACCACCTAAGTGATTTTAAGCAAACACTTCATTGTTATGCACTTTGGATTGATAAACATCCAAATTGTCATTGAAATTGATGGATGGCTTGTATAAATCAGTACTTCATGTTTTGCTTTAATAGAGAAACATGACTCTGGTTTTGAGCAAGCATTTCCAATCTTTGGAATATCTTGGTCATTTGGAGAAACTAATTAGAATTGAGTCAAGCATGTAATGCAAAATTTCTCTATCATGACTGCAACGAAATTCGACCACCGAAGGAACCAGTGGAGGTTTTGTTTTGAAGCCACAAGGCTATAGTTGTGAATCATTGTTATTTAATTGATCTCTTGAAAAATTCTTGTATGAAAAGTGATATTGAAACAATGTTATTGCAGTCATCGGCAGAGGCAGAGTAGAATGAGGGGTTTCAATTGAATCCCCTAGATTTAAAATAATTGCACCAATACCCCTATCTAATTTGTATTTTGAACCCCCTGAAAAAATAATTTTGCACCCTTAATCCAACTGATCCAAAATAATTTTATCTTACTCATTTTTTGATTTCACCTTCTCTCTAAACCTCTCTATTTTAAACTCTCTCATCCAAAATAACCTAATCACTCCTCCTCTACCCTTGTTCTCCGAAGGTGGCGGTGCCACCACCACCACCATTCTAAAAAATAACTTCTCAAGCATTCAACACCATTCAACTACTATTAAGGTAATTAATTTTACATTTTGATTTTAGGATTTTGTGGAATTTTTCCCCCCTTTTCAAATTTGTTATAAATGAAATGTGTAAGTTGAAATCATTGGCTTTGTGACATGCTGATACTAGTTGGAGTTATCAGTTTGGTGCTTTGGTGAGTTTGTTATTGAATTATAGATTTGTTACCGATGTTCTTAAAATGTTGAAAGAAGATGTATCTGCCAAAGATGTAAAGGCGAAGCAAATGATCTTTTATTTTTAATGGATAATTTTGATCTTGCACTAACCACTTTGCATTTGATGAAAAATGTCTTAGATATTTCAAATGAGTTACATTGCAAAAGAAAGATCAAGACACCATCAATGCTACAAACTTGATTAACACCACAAAGAAACATTACAAACTCTGACATTGACAATTCAAATATGGGTGATATATTGAATCGTTATCGAATTGTTATATATTGTTGCCGACAAGCAGCTTTAAGTATGTAGCAACTATTTTAATGAGACAAATAGTCGATGACTCATTTGTATGGCTTGTTTGTGTCCAAGCAACTTCTTATCTACTTTTACCGATTTCTTAACACGAGACCGCGTAGAGGAAAATATATAATATATATAATTTTTAGTACAATATAATTTATATATATATATATATATATATATATATATATATATATATATATATATATATATATATATATATATATATATATATATATATATATATATATATATATATATATATATATATATATATATATATATATATATATATATATATATATATATATATATATATATATATATATATATATATATATATATATATATATATTAAATTTAATATAAATATTATATTTAATATATATATATATATATATATATATATATATATATATATATATATATATATATATATATATATATATATATATATATATATATATGCATACGAGTTTAGATTAAGACCAGGATGAGAAATGTCACAAGGCCATAACTTTATTGATATTTTGAGTAAAATGTTATTAATTGAATAAAAATATCGGAATTTCTTAACCCACCCCATAACCTTTTTACGCACCACACAAAATTCTTTAAATGCCCCTTAAAATCGGAAATATATTTCTGGTGCGCACCACCATTTGATAATCATGGTGCTGCTATTGATGCTTTCACGATGGAGGTTGCTGCTATTCGCTCTGATGTTACTACTCTCTGCAAAGATTTTTATTCTTTCATGGACTTATTTGAGGAGAATTTAGACCATCTCTTCCAGCACTATAATTTCAGAGGTGGTTGGTTTTTATTTTTAGAACATTGAGGGCACTGTTTTCTCTAAGTGTAGGGGAAGGGTGTTTAATTAGGATTTCTTGTTTTTCATTAGCATTTTTATTTCTAAGTTAGGAATTAATTCTAGTATTATCTGTTTCTTTTTGGTCATTGA
This sequence comes from Vicia sativa, assembly GCA_021764765.1. NCBI lineage: Eukaryota > Viridiplantae > Streptophyta > Magnoliopsida > Fabales > Fabaceae > Vicia > Vicia sativa. The sequence continues at coordinate 89,481,353 of CM038797.1, read as the reverse complement.
TTTAATTATCCAGAATATTGTTTTCCTTCGCATTCAGTATTTTTAATATCGGTATTTGTTTTTCACTTTGTGTTTTGATTGATTGTTTCTCATTGTGTTCTCCTACTATATTATATGCTATGTTGCTATTACACTGCTTATGAAATGCTACTATGTTCACTAAAAAATAAATATGCATGCTTTTTAATTTAGTAGGTTGAATGTGGTAACTAATTAGCCTTATATGATACACACTCAATTATCATTTCATGTTTCCTTGCATGTTCAAAGTTAATATTCTCTTAGACAATGAAGTGACACAAGCATGACATGCCACAGTCAACAAGTAAGAGTCACATGCACCAGCCGACCGTTGCAGGAGCACGTGTTTGCCTTGGATTTGAAGCTTGTAACGACTGTTGCAAGGCCATGCATGGCGACTTCCATGAGGACAGGTGTAAAGACCGTTACACCTCTCTTCGTTCAAACCTTGTTTCATTCCACATTATAAAATTATTTCAAACCTTGTCTCCTCATTCAAACTTTTTCAAACCTCTCACCGTTTCATTTTCATTCCACACTCATTAACACCATTTTAATACCATTCAACACATCCATTCATCTTCTCTTCCACTATTAAACCTTGTTTCCTATATAAAAGTTTGTATAGAAACTCACCATACACCAACTTTCTCAAATATCTCTTTAACCACTAAACTATTTTGTTTCCAACATCTTGTCCAAATGACTAGAAGAGCTCAGGAAGAAAGAGAAGATCCAGACCTCACTAATATGGTGTTTATAAATGGAGCAGCCGAACATCGACAAGAGCAACTTTACCAGAAATTTCATCAGAGAGGCATACTTCCAACAAAGTATATTGATATCGATTGTTTACGTGAGTTGGGATTGATAGAGAGTGTACAATTTATGCTCAATAAATCTGGTCTAAATCATATTGCCACTCTAAATCTACCAACTTACGAATCCCTCACGTTGGAGTTCTTGAGTTCTTTTTCCTACCACACACCTCTCACTCCTGAAGCCGAACAATATCTTATCGGCGCATCAACTTTCAGATTGTTCAACACGGAGTACACCATGAACCAGGAGACTCTGAGTCAGGTACTCCACTTCAACTATGACGAGGTGTAAATTAGAGAATTCTCACTGATGAAGATTGGACGGAAAGATCGTTCACAATTTGGGAAGGATTAACCGGTAGTCCTGTTAATGATTGGGCTGAACTCCTATCCACCCACATACACAACCCGTGCACCCGTTATTTTCATCGTGTATTAGCCAATACAGTGTTCGGGAGAGCCAACAACAATAAGGTAAACTCTAAAGAGATGTATTTTCTGTACTGCACCTTTACTTCCAGTGTCCGTATAAATTCCGCTCCGTTCCTTTTAAACCACATCCAGTCCCTCATATCAAGAAACGCAAGTACTTCACCTTTCTGTATAGGGGGAATAGTTACCGCTATAGCCCACTATCTAAATTTGCAAGATAGGTTGCAATATCTACCTTCATGGCAACCTGAGTTTATGGATATTGAGTACTCCCAATATATCCATATTGTCAAAGCAAGAAGGGATGGAAGGTACAACCTCATGGTGAGGAACAAGGTAGTTCTCAGTATTATTCTGTCAAATCTGGCTATTACAAGGATTGACGTCATTGAAAATTGGCGTTATGATCTACAAGCACCAGCTCTCGGAGTACATGTGTAGAATAATCAAGGAGGTGCAGGTAATGTAACACCAACAGTAAATCAACAGTAAGAGCCCCACCTAGATGTCAACCCACAGGAAGAACAAGTAGAAAATGATCCTCAGCCGGCCACAATTGAAGCCATGTATGCATCACTTTTACTTCAAGATCAGCGTCAACAAGAACTGATGTAGATGATGCAAGAATTGCAGCGCGATCAATGCGATAACGCTTACTGGAACCACCATGACATTTCAGATCTGACCGATGAAATGCGCCATTTGTCATTTCGTGTTGAAGGCATGCATGCATATGTTTACAACATTGGCGAGGAACCTCCTAGACCTATAGGAATAAGGACCATAAGAGGTGGAGTAAGGACAAGAGGTGAAGCATCCAACAGTAGAAACGTTAGAAACAATGACGAGTGATCTTGTTTTCTTATTTTCTTAGTTTCCCGTTTGGTTTCTTTTCTCACTTTTTATTGTCGCATTGGGGACAATGCTCAGTTCAAGTGTAGGGGAGGAAACCCTTGTTTCAATTTCCTAGTAAGTCAACTTTGAATTTGTGTTATTTCCCTTTCCATTTCAATAAAAAAAATTTTTGTTAGATTGATTTCAATTGAGCAATCATTTTCGTAGTTATTCGTACTTCCATATTGTTCTTGAACCTTAAAATTTTTTCTTACTCGACGCATAGCTCGGTACATTCAAAAAGTATATAGGTTGCTCACAATTAGGCTACGTTAGAATTTTTGAAAAGATTCGACAAAAATAATACCGCCTTGACACCTAAATCTTCCAAATTATGCGAGATCAATTTGAGTACTTATGATGCTGAAAATTTTAGTTTTAGTTTTGGATCAACCATGAGTAGTTTATACTAGCATTCAGCACCGTCTTATTCACAAACTACGTAGGGAGCTGATGAATATAAGTGGTTGGTCTTCATAAAAACTTTTAAGCATCATGTTATAACAGGGAATGTACTAATTAAGTTAGGTGACCCTCACTAGGTCATTTAATCCAACAGTTGCAGAACCTACAAAAAAATTAATGTAACAACAAGTTGTAAGCCGATTCAATGGTGTCTGGTGCTGAACTTGGTAGGGCGGACCATAGTTCGACCCCCGTGACTTAGAATTTGGGAAAGTAAAATGGTTACCAACCTGTGTACTAGAACCCTGTGCATAAATGACCAGAATCACTAACCAGCTACTCTACTATGTGCGTGCAGAAAAGATAAAGGGCTTAATGTGATTGCGCTAGAATGAAAGCGTTTGATTTCGAACGAAAAGAATTAGGTTGAGCTATGATAGCATGATTCAGACTGGTTTGCATAGGGTGGAAGATTTTGATCATATTCTATGTTTTCATGTCTTTTATGTATCGTTAGTGTTGAAACCTAGTTTCATCTTTCTAATGTAATGCCCCTCAACCACGTACGATTCGAGTTGTATCGTGTGATTGTGTGAGAAACCGTGCGTTAAACAATTTTTATTCTATTATTTTCTTGAGAACAAGCAAAGGTTGAAGTGTATGGGAGTTTGATAACCCAAAAATGTATCGTATATTTGAATCAATTTACATGAATTTTACCCGCATTTTATTTAAATTAAATTACTCTTTATTCGTATTATGCCGGTATTTTCTATGTTTTCAGGTATTTAATGTTTACAAGGCATGTACGAAGAAAGTCGCGAAAAGTTAAGTGAATTGAGCTTAAAATCCACAAAAGAGTAAAATATGCAAGCATGTGGTGTGATAGCAAAATGGGGGTATGAGAAGTAAGGATGGAAAGAAAGAAATAAAAAACAACAAGGCCCAACCCATTACTACACGCGCTTCTCACCAGCCCAACAAGGTGTGGCGACCGCCACACATCTCACACTGAAGCCCTAACAGTCGCTACAGCTTAGGAAGCGAACTCATGAAGCAACCTGTGATGATCGTCACACACTCTCCAACAAACCCTAGCGACCGCCACCGAGAGGATTTCGCAGGAGAGAATCACACAACGATCCCTACTTTCCAGCCACACCCCAACACTATAAATAGGCAGCAAGATCTTCCTTTTTGGGGGCCCTTCTTTTCACTTAGCCTTACCGTTACTCTGTCAAGTTTTCCAGTGAATTATACTTCAATTTTATTTTCTTTTGCCGATTTCCAATTTCATTTATTTTCTTCGTTTCAGTTTCTATTTTCTCATAACAATTTCCACATCGGAAATTGCTCTGAACTTTTGTTGGTTCTAACTTTACGTTAGAACCAAGTTTTTATTTTCTTTCTTGAATTTATTTTTCGGAGCAATTGAAGGAAGATCTCACCGACCTGTCCTGACGAATTAGGATTTATTTGCAATTTCATTTTCAGGTTTAATTTTAAAGCTTTAATTTATTATTGTCAAAAATTGTCTGCAATGCTTGGAGTTATTTTGTCTGATGTTATTTATTTTCGTTGCGCAATTATTGAATTTTATAATATGATAGGCTAAATTAGTTTATCGGTATGTAATGTCATATAGTCGACGAGGTTTAGCAATATCAATTGAACAATTCTTTTTAAAAGAACAATTTTCTGGTTTCAATTACCAATTTTAATAACCAACTGTTTTATTACGAGAGTAAAATACAGATAGAAGTTAGGATCAATAAAACGAGAGTTTGAGATAACAACTGGACAGTGGTAATAGTGCATTAACTTAAAATACAGATCTTATTTGTTTTCAAAAATTATTTTTAAACTTTAAATGATACAGCGAGAGCGCTCACTTAGGTTTAATTATAGGATCTAAATCAATAAACACGAGAGTGTGAGAACAGGGTTTTCAAACAAATATTTTTTACTGAAAGCTATTTTGATAAACCGATTGTGTCAATAAATTGCTAAATCCCTGAAGTCCGACCATTACATACTAATATCTCCCCTTGAATTTACACTAGATTATATTCATTTAAGTTCCCTAAAATCCCAAATCATCAATTATATTATTAGCCTTAGATTTACGTAGTAACTCAAGATAGTGATAGTTTGACATTTAGTCCCTTGGGATTCGATAATCTTTAAAAATACACGTGATAGGATTGTATACTTGCGGTCTAGATTTCTTAAGACACACAAAGTCGCGATCAGGAAGTAGTCGTATATAGGAGAGATTATTCATCCAAATTATAATTTTTATGATTTTAGCAAAGATCATTTGCTTTTCCTTTCATAACTGTTGTTGGTAGATAATTTCTCTTTTTTTTTTTTTTTGTCGTATTCCCATTTCTTATGTAAACAGGTTGGAGAACCCTTAGTTCTCCCGTTAATATTATCTTGCTTACACAATTTTTTTTTTAATTTTAAAATCAATATGTGCAATTACTACGCAGATATAAAGGATTAGAACACCAATTTGCAAAATTATAAAAAGTCTTGAAATTTGACTTAACAAAACCAAGATTTTTTCTTTAAAAGGTGAATAAGTGGAACATATTTGAACCTGCACTGTTGTAATTGGATGTATACGTGCAACTATCAATTCAGTTGGTTGTAATTGAATGTATTTGTCCAGACTATCAATTCAGTTGGTTGTAATTGAATTGAATGTATTTGTCCAAACTATCAGTTGAGTTAGTTTAAAAGGACGAAATGTTTGTATTATTTTTATTATTATATTATATTGCAGTGCATGAATTGTCTTATATGGGAAATGGTATAAAACTCTTAACAACTATTGACCAATACATATTTGTTTTATCTTGTTTTTGTGGAAACATTACTCTCCCTTTACAAATTGTGAGAACCTGGTCCATAGTCTAAACTCACCTAACAAGGCCTTTGACCAGTTCTAAAACCAGCAATATCATCAATGGCAAAGAAACCTGTGAAGTACTACGTGGTATGCATGTTTATTTGTTCCACTATTAAATGTTTTTTAATTGTCAAAAATAGTTGTGATGTGTGTGTGTGAATCTGAGTGATGTGATACACAGGTGGATGCATTCACAGATTCAGCTTTCAAAGGAAACCCAGCAGCAGTTTGTTTATTAGAACAACACAGAGATGATGAATGGTTGCAATCATTAGCTGCTGAATTCAATATCTCTGAAACATGTTTTTTGACTCCAATTCATGCAACTTCTGTTCCTCGTTATGGTCTCAGATGGTTTACTCCTACAGTTGAGGTTAGGATCTAAACTTTTCAATTCTCTTAAACATGCCTTATTAGTATTATTGTTAACACCATTTGGATCCTGTTATACTCTCCAGGTTAACCTTTGTGGTCATGCCACATTAGCAGCTTCACACACTCTCTTTTCATCTGGTTTGGTAGACAAGAATGTTATTGAATTTGAGACACTATCTGGAATTTTAACTGTCAAAAAGATCCCTTTGGTTGATGCTACTGGTGTGCCGAATTCACAAAATGGTGAAGCTCCGGTTGGATTTTATATTGAAATGGATTTTCCTGCAGATCCTACCACAGAATCCAACCCTGACGACAGTTCACTCATTTCTGAAGCATTGAATGGCACTTCAATCATTGATATAAAGAAGACACAAAACGGAGATAATATAATTGTAAACCCTAGACCTTCTCTCTTCAATTGATATTAGTTCGTACTAATGGAAAGAACAACACTAACATGTCAATTTTTCCATTATTAATCTTATTACTTCGTCTAGGTTGTGGTCGCGTCTGGACAAAATGTGACAGAAGTACAGCCACAACTTGATGTGATGGTTAAATGTCCGGGAACGGGAATAATTGTTACCGCGATTGCTCCTCCAGAGTCAGGATTTGACTTCTACTCTCGATATTTCTGTCCTAAATTTGGAATCAATGAGGTACGTGACTAAGAACTATGATTATAATGTTCCTTTAGTTGAATTGATAATGTCTCCTTAACTATGCAATGAGTGAAGAGTTGAGTACAGAAAATCTAAGTAAAGTAGTTTCAGATTTCGAGTTTTTTAACACAACTCAAAGTCTGAGATAGTGTTGTTAATAACTCATATTTGCTTTCAGGATCCTGTTTGTGGAAGTGCACACTGTGGCTTGGTACCCTATTGGAGCAAGAAGCTGGGAAAGTGTGGTTTTAAGGCTTATCAGGTACTACTACCACTACTTCACTAATCTTTCTTTTCCCTCATTTGGATTATCTTTGTCATTGTTGTACTAATCTGTAGATTATATTTGTGCAGGCATCAGCTAGAGGGGGAGTTCTTGATCTTCATCTTGATGAGCAGAAACAAAGAGTGTTTTTGCGCGGGAAAGCTGTTACAGTGATGGAAGGGTTTGTTCTGGTCTAGTCATGTTCCTAGCATTGCAGTGAAAGTAGTTGCAGAAATATTTGTAATAAATATAACAGATCACAAAATTTGTTATTGGATCAGCACTTAATTGTTTTGATACTTTACCACATAAATGCTTTTAAGCAAACACTTCATTGTTATGCACTGTATTGTAATAAGATTAATTGAGTTTAATAAATTGGTGTGATGGTTACTTTGGATTGATAAATATCTGAATTGTCATTGAAGTTGATGGGTGACTTGTATAAATCAGTACTTATGTTTTATTTTGCTTTTTATATGAGTAGTCTGTGTTTGGTTCAATGTTTGCACACATTTAGATGTCTTTAAATAGAGAAACATGTTTCTGTTTTTGAGCAAGCATTTGGAGAAACTAATTAGAATTGAGTCAAGCATGTAATGCAAAATTTCTCTATCGCGACTGCAACGAAATTCGACCACCGAAGGAACCAGTGGAGGTTTTGTTTTGAAGCCACAGGGCCTTGTTGTGAATCATTATTATTTAATTGATCTCTTGAAAAATTCTTGTATGAAAAGTGATATTGAAACAATGTTATTGCAGTTATACATATATATATGTATACGAGTTTAGATTAAGATCTGGATGAGAAATGTCACAAGGCTAGATTTATTGATATTTTAAGAACTCAAGTCAGCACATTCAAAATTTATTTTATTATTATTTTGTTACATAAGATGGCCACCTCAACATTGCATTGCATGATTTTATTGAGACTGTGATTGAGATTGAGGCTGAACCAACGGGCCACGATTTCCATTATACTTAATTTGAGCAACCTCACTCTTTCCAAGTCCGAAAGCATTTGCAAGAACCTCAGCAGGAGTGGCCCTAAACACTTGTTTTACATGGCTAACAGCAGCTCTATCATTTGTCTTGAACACTACATACTCAAAAGCTTCTTCATTTCCTGCTTGTTCAGCCACCACAAAGTTTTGTGGCACCACCACCAATTGTCCCTTTCTCACCTTATTGTCAAACACTGGATTTCCTTGACTGTTTACTATTCTAACTCTTCCTTGTCCTCTAATCACGTACAACAGGCTGTTGGCGTTGATGTTCCAATGTGGAGCATATATACCATTCTGCATAGAAATATACACATTAACCATATTATGTAAATATACACATTGGTTAAATAATTAGTACTATGCATACCCTGTAGAGAAGAACATATTCTGCACTGAGGCGTAATTTGCGGAGGATTGGGAGGGTTAAACTGTTGACAGTGCTGATGCGACCAGCACGCGGGTTGTAAAGATCAGCACGTGAAGGGCGAGCGATGTTTTCACGAATCTTTGTACTGCAAATAGTTTCTTCCAAACCGTTCTTACTTTCTTTGCTGTGTTTACCATGTACTTCTTCCTCTTCCTCCTTTTCTTCTTCCTCTACTCTTTCTTTTTCTCCTTGTCCGTGTGATTCTCGTTCCTTTTCTTCTGTTTTTTTCTTCCACTTTTTAATAATCTCATGGATGAGAGGTTCATCCTCTTCGTCCTCCTCTTCTTTTTCGCTATGTTTGTGATGACTTTGTTCTCGCTGTTCTTCCTTTTCCTCCTCTCTTTGACTGTGACTTTGTTGTTCTTCTTGCAACTCAGGACTGATAATGTGAAGACCGTCCCTTGCTTTTACGATTTGACCCCTTTTGTCCCGTGGAGATCGAAGTTTCTTCGCTGTTTCCTCCTCGGTGTTGAGTGAATGTGCTAAAAACTCTGCGCTGAAGCCACTCAACACGCTCTTACCTTTGTTTTGTTCCTCGGATGCCTCCTCTGGTTGTTGCTGTCCACCTCTACGTCCAACAGGGGAACTGTGCCTCTGTTGATGTTGTTCCTGTGTTTCGGGGAACTCTGCCTCTGGAAGGTTTCCGCCAAGGTAAAATACCTTCAAACACATACTTGCATGTGATTAATTGAATAGAAAATATTATAGCTTAGAAAAGTTTATAAGTCTCTTCAATGGCATGAAAATATCAAAACTTGGATAGTGTAACGTATAGTTATACAATTACTTACTCTGGGGGTTGAATCGAGCTGGTTTAGAGTGTTGGAAGTGTCAAGAAGACTAATGGCAACAAGAGGTTCATCACCGTAGTTATAGGTCCAGTAAGGAATTCCAGGTGGAATGGCAATGACATCACCTTTAGAGAAGCGTCGAATCTTTTGGTGGCTGTCACGTTGTTGTTGTTGTTGTTGTTGTTGTTGTTGTTGTTGTTGTTGTTGCTGTCTAGATTGTGAGCGTGGTTCTTCGTAAGTTTCAGGACAACCAGGAACTGCAAGCCCAAGTACTCCCTTACCTATATAGAAGAAAAAAGATGAATCAGTTACAAAACAATTCAATGAATGCATATAATATATGGCAAATAATGAATATTTAATCATGTAAATTTGATTATTTAGTAGATTAGAACCTTGAATGATGAAAATCAACTGTGGAGATGGTGAATAGGAAGGCAAGTGAAGGCCATTAGGATCAATGGTGCGTCGAATAAGAGATACACCAGCACATTGTAACTCAGGGTGATTTGGATTCCATGTCTCAGTGAGACCAGCTTCTGACTCAACACGGTGATCTGGTTCCAATGCATTGATACTGTCAAGCTGGCATTGGTTGAACCTGTCTAATTCAGAGTGATGTGCTAAACATGCGGTCATGAAGAGCAACAAGCAGAAGGAAAATAGAAAGTGTTTGGCCATTGTGATAGTGATCAATAACTGATTACTAGAGAGATTGATGAAGAGAAGAACCCGCGGTATGGTTATTTATAGGGATGGAGGAAGGACACGTAAGGTGACATTCTTCACCATGCATGGTTTCCAGTTCCTAATTTCTTACACCTCAAATGATAATATATATGTTCGCTATGACAGCACAGAATGAATATTTGCTGCTATACTTACATATGTAAATGGTCCCCGTGCACTCTGCTTCTATTTTTTACAGTCTTGTCTTTATTAAGCAACAAACCATTTTGCTCTAACTCATATACATAAAATAGATGCAGACTGTAATCTTCACTGGAAAAAAAGCACAGCATAGACGGTGATATTTACCTTTCAAGTATTTGAATTCAGCTAAACACTAGAGTATATATTCAAGTTGCCATTGATGTTTAAATCAATATGTTTGGATATTAACTAGTAAACTGTTTTTAACCTTTTGTTTGAGCATTATGGCAGGGTTTCTGCTTGAATCATTAACAAGTCTAAGTCAATTATTCATGATGATGGTATTAGAGCAAGCATTGTATGTGTTATAGCATGTATTTCCTCTTTGATAATTACTATTAACTAGACTTCTTATGGCATACCTTCACGAACACACTGGCCATTTGCATGTCTAGCACCACAAAATCACATTTGAGAGTTTGAATCAATCAGAGCTTTCATTTGCTTATTCTTGGCTAAAAATTCACTTTTAGTATCATGTGCTAATGCTCCTCTCCTTCTGGATCCTCTATCAGTTAGAGCACAATATTCATTATGGTCCATGTTCTATATGAGTTCCTTTACAACCTCATTTCCGATTTTTTTCCTTATAGTTCCTCTATCTGAGGATTCCATGAGCACTCGAGTATCTGAGGATTCCATGAGCACTCGAGTGTTACTTCTTCAATAACATGTAAAGTATTGTACCTGTGTCGCGTTGTCCAAATCATGTGATGTACATCTTTTCAACATCAATTTAAACATTTCTCATGCTTCATAGAGAGATTCATCATATCATTTGAAATTTTATATCCTCAATTTTGTCCACGTTCTTCCCTAAATGGATAGAACCAGTCACACATGTGTAGATAGTTCCACTTGGCAAGGCATTCAACCAATTATTTGTGTAAACAAACTCAATTTCTTCTGATCTTTGGGTGGGTAACATAATGAACAAGTTTCATATGAGTATTTTTTTAATATTATTAATCATATCAGTTATGTTTACCAACTACTCAATAAAAATAATCAATAAAGAATCACCAAAAAGTGTCAATAATTTATGAAGTCAAAAGCCGAAACCTAAAAGTCTTCAACAAAAACTTCTTTTGCAAGCAATGCAGTTCGAACTCAAGCCTTCAACAAGATGGAACAAACTCTTTGCAACTGCACCATAACACATCTATGTTAAAATGCTACGTTCAAATATTTATAGTTCTTAAATTTCATAGTTGCTGTGTCATTAGACGAAGGCGGCAATTGCTTTCCTTGTACTCATTTTCTATTACTCTCTGTTACAGCCCCATTCGAAGACTTGAATTTGCCAATAGCATAATTCATTTAGCTGAAACATTCCTAATTTTCTAAACAAAAGACTTGTTTTCTATTCTAATTTGAAATTATTTGTTAAATAACATCCAACTTAAGAAGTAACTTTCCCTGTCATGCAATTTGATGCTATCTCCAAAAATAGATTCATTGTGTAATACTTGAGATTGGTCGCAATCTTTCCGACTAATACTATAACATATAATAGTAATTGTAAATTTAGAATCACTATATCATACTTCAAGTTGGTGATGATGGTGTTTAGAACATAAAGGTACAGTGGCGGAGCCAGGAATTTTAATCAGTTTTGACAAAAATTTAAACCGCAAATTACATGACATATTTTTGCCCCTGTATTTATTAATTTTGTCCTTGATTTTATCTAAAAATCGGCTATTAAGTTAGAAGAAATACAAAGAAAATAGGAGTTGAGCTCTAGCGCGTGTCTAGGCTCGTTGGGCTATGGATCCGCCACTAAAGTTACCATGAGTGTTGTAAAAACTCATAATGGTATACTACTACATGTTGTGTACAAACCTTATGAGCTGACGCATTGCTTTATGAGCTGAATCATGTTTTCCCAGAACGATGAGTCGACGCATAGAGAAGGCGTGCGCCTTCCCGGACGTTGTCAGACCAAAATCTTCTTTTCATGAGCCGACCTAAGGATCCATGAGCCGACTCATGCAGACTATTTTGAGAAACTTGCTTATTTTTGATGTTCCTTCACTTGCACCAGTTTGAAGCATGATATATTTGCACATATAGGTTTTTGACAAGCATTAAAACACTGTTCTTTCACCTTTGCCCTCACGTAACCGACCAAGGATCAGTGTTTACTGGGGGGAAAATGCAAGAATTTACGCAAGTTGGGATTAAACTATTAACTTCTACTCCCTACTATGCTCAAGAGAGCGGCCAAGTCGAAGCGGCCAATAAGGTGGTAATTAGCTTAATTAAGAATCATGTAGGAAAGAAGCCAAGAAATTAGAATAAAACACTTGATCAAGCTTTATGGGCATGTAGGACTTCTCCTAAGGAAGCAACAGGAGCTACTCTGTTTCGACTTGCTTATGGACACGATGTTGTGTTGCCTGTTGAAATACATGTTCAATTTGTAAGGATTCAAAGACAACATGAGATACCATCTGAAGACTATTGGAAAATGATGGCAGAGGAACTAGTCGACTTAGATGAAGAGAGGATGCTAGCTCTCGATTCGTTAAGAAGATAGAAGGAAAGAGTTGTCATAGCCTATAATAAAAAGGTGAAAGATAAGGTATTTGTTGTCGACGACCTAGTTTGAAAAGTGATATTACCTATGGACGGGAGTGATAGAGTCTTAGGAAAATGGTCCCCAAATTGGGAAGGACCTTTTAAGGTAATTCAAGCTTTTTCAAACAACGCTTATGAACTTGAAGAATTAGCCCCATATCGACGGATTTTAAGGGTAAACGGTAAGTACTTAAAAAAGTACAAACCTATTCTTCAAGAAGTTACAGTTTTGACAGAGTAAATGTTTGTCGAATAAAAGCTGGAGAAAGTTATGTCGAAACTAGCAAATCAGACATCAATAGGATGTAAAAAAAGGCATTACATTATATTTGGCTAGAAAGCCATTGTTCAAACTTTACATAAAAAGGCCATAAAATAGTGGTTACATTAATCAGAAATGTTGGAATTTGTTTTGGAAAGACTTTAATTCACTATGGAGGCATACAACATGATTTTCAAAGCTTTCTTCCATCGCCTTAAGCGCCACTATCTCTGCTTCGATTGTAAGTGTTTTTATGTTGGCATTAATTTTTGGTAAAACTAGGATATGACAATGTCTTAACTAATGTCATGACATTCAGAGTTGAAGATAAATTCTGCATGAGAAGGATGTTTAAGTACAGCTCAGACTGGAAGCAAAATATTGTGCTGGAATTGCGAAAGATTGATGATGTCATAATCGATGTTATGACATTCGCGTGACATTCTTTAGAATCTGTTTTTCCTGAGAGTTTTCAGGAAGTTTATTGAGCTGTTTTATTATGTTTTATGTTATTAGATTACATGCTCACGTGGCTAATTGATTAATCTTAGTTAAACCTAAATTGGTTGTTAAAAAGACCAAGTCTTTAGGATTAATTAAGTGAACCCTAGCTATTATTATGGAAGCCCAAAACTGAAGTTTCAGGACTTCTTCTATAATAGGAATAGAACCCTTACTCTGCTGCTGCGCCTCTTGGATTGTATTGAAGATTTAGCAGGTTGTAATTTGTGTCATTCTAGTTACTCTTGTGAGCCAAGCAATTATCAATTGATAAGTGCCTTGGACTAGGATTTGGTTGTAAGGGTTGTTTATCACTCAAAGCTTTGAAGCACGAGTGTTGTGTCTCTTGATTAAAGCTTTGAAGCAAGATCAAGTTTGTTTATTGAAGAGTGTCTTCACAATTCAATTAATCAATAGGTTGATATCACTGTTGTGATTGAGGGGAAGTGAGTAGGAACTCAGGTCTAAGTAGGACTTAGATTGAAGTTGCATTGGGTAGGTTTTAAGTGAAGGAGATAAACGGTTGGTTTATTCACGAATTAATTCTACTAATAGTGAATTTCCTCCACGGCTTGGTAGCCCCGGATGTAGGTGTAGTTACACACAAAACCGGGTAAACAATTTATTGTGTTCTTTACTGCTGTTTAAATTTACTGTGTGAATTTGTTAACAGAGTGTCAGATACTGTGTCACAACATTCTTTGTGACATCACGTATCTGCTGCCAGAAATTTCATCGATTTTAGAGGTAGCAGTACTAACGGCTACAACATCCATAGTCATTTTGTGCACTTCTGTTTGAGTTGGAGCGATAATTTGGTTGAGCTCCTCTACTCGCTTAGTGACAAGTTCCAGTTCTTCGCCTAAAACGGCCATTTCCTTGGATAATTCAGCCATTCGACTGCGTATTTCTTCAGCTCTTTTCCTTGTAGGAGTTAGTTCTTGCCGTTTCTAATTAATTTGTGCCATTAATCCTTCAATTACTTCTTTGGACTTTACCACCACATTTCTATTCCCATTCACCAAAGCTTGTTTCTCCTCGACCAGTGCTTCATTCTTCTTTACACAATTGACATTTTCAAGTAAAGAAAGAAGAATTTTCTCAAACGTTGCCATCATGAGTTTGGATGACTCAGAAGTCTTAAGGCTCTTCAGCTGAGTAAGAGCATCTAAAAGTTATGAGCCAAGAGTTGAGTCTTCGTGGATCAAGTGAGGTAGATCAGGGCTCAAAGCGTGAGTTTGGAGTTTGTCTGTTAATTTATTAACTTTTGTAGCCTCAGGCCCTAATTTATCGTTGTGAGTTTGGGACTGGTCGAAACCAAAAGAGAGAGTGTGAGTATTCATGAAGTTGCACAACCTTGCTAGTGCTTCCAATGTAGAAGCATCGATATCTTCTTCGGTCGACACTAGAGAGTCAACCTTCTCTTATGTAGAGGGCTTTGGTGAATTGACCTTCTTTTCTCCTAAAGGGCCAGCTGAGTCGGTCCTCTTTTCCTCAGTAGGATTTTGAAGCATAAGCTTAGGAGGAGGAGAATATTGAGAAGTGGTGACATTCTTGGTCGCCTCTGAATCCTGCAAGGAAGCTAAAAGACTAGAGTCAGAGCTAGTCGAACTATAACCCTTATGTTTGGCAGGACTAGTGACCGAATCAGAGTCACTAAGAATAGCCAGAACAGTTAGGTCAACAAACTCACCAGCGGCTACATCGAGAGTTTGACAGTGATGAGGTGAAGAAACTTCTAATAGGGGAGTGTAGTCTACCACGCTTTTTTGAGGGTCATAAGCTTCGACCTAAGGAAAACAAGAAAGATGTTAGCCATATGAATGTGGCAAACAAAAGAAAAAAAGTAAAAAATTTAATAAATACCTGTGGCGTTGGGCTAGGATTTACAGGCTCACCCTTTTCGATAGAAGCAACAACAGTATTCCCTACTGGATTTTTAGCTTCGTCAGTTGCAAGGACCTGGGTCGGAGCTACGAAGGCTGTATTTATCATTTTATTGTCAATACCTAAGTTTAGGTTGGCTTCAAAACGTTTATCCAAGAGCACTTTACCTCTATTTTTTGTGATAAGAGGGTGATCGTCGACGTCGGCTGTTGCTTCAATTTGGTCGTCGACCTTCGTGCCAAGGTCTTGGGCCAGAAGGGCTTTCTTTTTCTTCTTTTTTGCCACGTCTTCAGAAGTGGAAGCTTGCTTCCTCTTGTGGCTTTTGGATTTTTGGGAATGTTGAGGAGACTGATCATCAGGTGATGGATGAGTATAAAAAATGTATAAGTTGAAGCCATGAAATTGGTCGAAGTTATCTGATTAGACAATGCTTACCTCAGTCTTCTCAGAGCGGTGTTTCTTGTCCTTCTTGGACTTTTTGGATTTGTTGGAGGGAGCATTCGA
Source organism: Vicia sativa (assembly GCA_021764765.1). Classification (NCBI taxonomy): domain Eukaryota; kingdom Viridiplantae; phylum Streptophyta; class Magnoliopsida; order Fabales; family Fabaceae; genus Vicia; species Vicia sativa. The sequence goes on along the minus strand of CM038797.1, from coordinate 89,465,660 downwards.
ATCCGCTGAGCGTTTCTGACTCTAGTACACAAAAGAACATTAGTATCTTACAAGCCATAGAGTGTTGAATATAATGAAAATATACTTATAGAAGAATCAGTCTTCTTGAGAGAAGAGGAAATCGGTCTGTAATCAGAGGGGGTATGGATACGGGTGAACTGTAAGATGTCGACTAAGTAAGAAATAATGGATCAAAAAATCATATGGACAGAAGTGTAAGTCGTACCTTTGAGGTCGAATGACCTTCTTTGTCGGTAGGTAAGGTCGATAGGCCTTCCAGGTTCTTGATAATAGGATTTTTCTTTGGGACTACCTATTGAAGAGAAATATCTAGAAGAAAAATAGCTGAGTCAAATAAGTGTATGAGTCGAAATGAAAAAAGGAATATAAGCTTTCGGAGGGTACTAGAAGTTCCTCACATATTTAAGATCAATATGCAGAAAACCTGGGTAGTCGTGCAACCAATGCTTCATCGGAACCATACTATCAGCTTTCTTTTTGTAAGCATTTTGAACATTTGACCAAGAGTTATACCACAAATCTGGGATAGGTGGGCGAAAAGCCAATGCTAGCGGGCTAGTCGACAAAGGAGGAAATTTGATTTTTCCAAAGTGAAGTGCGTAAAGGTACTTGTCTTTCGCGTAACCAGGAATTTTAATTTGTGGAATCCTTTCGGTTACCTTCTCCTTTAGCTCTTGGGCCGCATCATGGATGGTTCGACGAATATTATATGGTAAGTACACCACCCTAAAGTATTTTTGGAAAGCTTGAATCTGCTTGATATTAGTAGCCTTACCTTTTGTCAGCTTGCCTTGAAAATTGTCAAGAGCAACAGTCAGTTTAGTTATCTTTTTGTCAGAGTCACCAACAAAAGTAATATAATACGACTACCACGAAGTCTCGAATTATTTGGTACAATAGAAGGATGGCTGAAAAGTGGTAAAGGTAAGTATAGGCCTTTTTTCCCAGAGGGTGTCGACATCTTCTTTCACAGACTCCCAAGGTTGGTCGGAGACGATGTCGGCCAGTAATTCATGAGAATTGAATAGAGATTTGGGAACAATTTGGCACAACCCAAATTGTCGGGCCACCAAGTTAGGGTGATAAGCAACTAGACCTGAGTTTAGGCCGACAATCACATAAGTTAAGAATTGGGAGTCAAAAAGTGTCTCTAGCAAATCAAAGATCTTTTCTTGTCTTCTTCTTCTATTGGGGGAATAATTTGGTAAACCATTATGGGCCACTTTTTCCATCAGCAAATGGAGTCATTGAGGTGTAAAGTCGACCCTTGTCAACAAAATGTTGAACAGTAGTTTGAAGATCTCGGGGTTTGGAGAGGTTTTATCGATCGGGGTCAGTGGCAGGAGACATTGCCAAACTATTTTCCTACTCTTGAAGGGTTTAAGATCTTCAGCAAAAGTGGCATTCATCCATAATTGTGGAAGCAAAAAAGGACCATGGATCAAAATATTTCTTCTCTTTGGATTCTTAGGGTCGAATCTTTTGATTTGGCTGGAAACTTCAGTTGGAGAGGTGTATAAGGAGGCCAAAATTAGTTGTCCTAAAGCAATATTCTCACCATTGTGTAATTGAGTAGCAAGGTAAGAAAACTGCTTGGCCACCTGCATTGACCTAGAGCAAAAAATGAAACGTGAGAGCCAGAGATTCAAAAACGCTACGTGCTCTTCATTTGTGATGGGGCCAGATTCTTGTTTATGATGGTCGATGAAATTACTGTATGTTGGGCTTCTACTTTCACCAACATCGAATCTAATAGGCAGAGTTTTGACCTGAGTATGGTTGAAAACTTTGCAATTAGGTTTCAATCCTATGATAGCAGTAACATCAAGCAAAGTGGGAGTAATCATACCACACCTAGTGTGGAAGGTGTTCGTCGAACCCTCCCAAAAATGTAAAGGAGCCAATAGCATGCTGCTAGAGTAGGTTTGGCCACAGCGAGAGAGTTCCAACATTATATCAATGCCCAGTGCCTCCCAGTATTCCTTTTTGTCGGTTTCTAGGCGAGTCATCCACGCGTTGAATTTAGGATAGTTTAGGGGAGGGGCGGTTCAGAAATTCCTATCAATGTATTGTAAAGTAATAGGTTTTGGAGAAGTGACTATGGGTTTGGTTGTAGTACTGGTGGGAAAAAAATCCCCTCTATCATCTACGTATATTTCAAAGGGTGTGTCCGCAGGAAGAGGACCTGAAAAAGCTAAGGGTTTTCTTGTAAGAGTAAAGGGAATTAGTACCTGAGATTGTCAAATTTTGGTTTTCTCTTCAGCAAATGGGGGTTCCAACACGTAGGGTTTTCCGTCGACAAGACGTAACTCCAATTCCATAGTTAGAGATGTGGTGATGTTGTTAGTATTCGCCATTGATGAAGTTATGAAGAAGTTTGGAGGAGATGAACTGAGAAGATGAACTTTAGTTTCTGGGTTTTTCTGGAAAAAGGATGAAGAAAGCAAGAAGAAAAGAAAAAACGTTGAACTGGGGCTATTTGTAGCCAGTGTCGGACGAAAAGATAATGGGAAAATTGTTGTTATTTCGCAAGCCCAAATCGTGTCAAGCCAGAGGACACGTGTAACAAGATTGCAACGGAAGCATGGTGGGCCATGTCTTCCACTAAAGCGTAATCATGACGAGCATTACTTGACCCACGTCTCGAAGTAGAAAGCGTGATACGCTACCATGATTATAATGTGTCACAAAAAGAACGGAACAATAACCCCCACCTTGTGGAGTAGTGGGAACGACTCGGTCGAATAAAGATACGACACTTCATAGATTCCATTATCTCATACGGTCAAAATGTGAAAATTCGAAAATAGCATCTCTGGGGGGCATTTTGTTACCTTGAAATTTCTTAAGGAATTCAAAGGTACATATTAAATACATATGTCCTTGTGAGCTAAGGGTTGATCCTTAAAGATAGAGGTTCCTCAAAATATTGAAATTTATGACCAAGAAAAATTCTAAGACAAGGGCATCGAAAAATAGGTACGTCGACCAGAGGGATAAAACGTAGAAGTTGGTCGATTCGACCAAATGTTGAACAACGAAGGAAATAGTCGAAGCTAAGACCAGTCGATTATGGAGGATTCTGGACTTTGAGAAATTTCATTATTTTGCTCTCGTTGAAGGAAAGCGACGAAGTTGGGAGCGGTCTACTCTTAGAATCCAGAAACGGGAAAGATTCAAAGTTCAAGATCGTGGGCAGTTATCAAAATCTTTGTGTTGTTTAAGCGCCAAACATGTGTAGAAGTCCTGTGAAACAGTTTCTTCAAGTTTTGAATATCAGTCGTAGATTGTTTTAGGCAGTTACTTTGTAAACATTATAAATAAGTCATCTCAATGTAAAATAAGGGTGTTCCCTTGTATACTCAAAGTACTTGCAAAAACTCTGCCCAATTCCGAGCGTCAAGAAGAAAGAGTTGCAAAAGTATTTGATGTACGTGAATCACCACCTTTATTTCAATGCAAAACCTTTACATTTCAGTTGTTTTCTTTGAAACTTTTACTTGCATTCTATTTACTTTTCATTAATCACTTTGTGTTTTCGTGTATGTTGACGCTCTCTTTGTTACAAGTTGCGAGTTAACAAAAGAGTCTTTCGACCCCTATTTCGTTTAGAAAAGACCTGAATTCACAGCCTTCTGTCGATCACGAGTCACCATGGTAGGTCAAAATATAGTGAATACTCAGATTTGTCAAGTTATTTAGGTTTTTGTCTCCGTCGGTCACGAGTTACCTGTCGGTCAAACTTGAACTATTGTGTGGAAAGTCGTTGTACTTATTCCCTTAGTCTTGAGAAACCATTTCTTAGGCAAGGAATTCGACATAATCAGTACAATTTCACATATATTAGCATATGTCTTAAGATCAACTGGTTGATCTTGCGAGTGACCCTTAATTTTAGGACTTTGGGAGGACCAGCGGTTGTTTACCATTTTCCACAGTAATCAACAATACAGCTCGAATATCAGAAGTATACAATCAACTTGTCTTCAACATTGTATAGAGGAAAGATAAATCTAATGAGGTCTTCCTTCCATCTGCTCGCTTGCAGTCTTCAAATTGATCATCTAGAAATTCTTCTACCTATAACCTATTCTTGAAAAATAATAAGAGGATTGGGGTGATATTACTAAATCTTAGTGAGTTACCCTATCTTACGGGTTCACTTGGTTATACAAGGTGCATACAATCAAAAAGGATTCACCGTGGATCCAGGGTTTCCTCACCGCTGGATGAAAATACACAACAAGGGTACACCACCATTGGAAGTCCCATAACTATCCAATGAGGTAACAACAAAGTACAACCGGCTCAAGGCCATAAACAATATGCATACCTGTACCCGTGTACAAGGAATCCAGAAGTAAATTCTACCTGCTCAATAGAATACACATTCACACCCTCGGTGAGTTACACCTGTGCATCATATCAAGAGACTTGCCCCAGTCATAGCACGATGGTCCTGTCGCACCCCAAAATTTCCCCTTTGTTTTATCCGTCCATTCATTGGTTTCGAAGGAAAGATTCAATTTTGGTTCAAACTGTCGTTCAAAAGGCTTGGAGTCATTTAGTTCAAAAGGATCTGTTTGGGAATTATTTGCCCGAAAGGAATTATTCGTTTTTTGAAATTTTAATTCAAAAAAATATAATAATTATTTATTTTTTTGAATTTTTATTTAAAAGAAAATACTGTGTTTTTGTGGATTTTAAGCCCAACGGAGGATGTGTTCTTGGTTTTTGATCTTACTTGTAGCAGAGAAACGTTGGTTGCAAAGAGTTTCGTCATAACGAAATTTGGAATTATAAGTTGAATTGTGAAACTTCGTTTATCAAGTTGATATTACAAAAGACTCTAAGTTTTTTACAAAAAAGAGCAAATTGTGCAAGAAGATACTGGAATTATAAAATAAATTTGGAACTTTTGTTTTATCAATTCGATATTACAGAATATTCTAAATTTTTACAAAAAAAAGTACAAGAGTGCTTCAATCCTATTCTAATGCTACGAACTTCTAAGGCTTGTTCGGGTAAACTTTTGTCTTCCTCCGAGCCATTCCTTTATATTCGGGTACTCCTCTTCACTTTCATGACGTGCCATCCATTGTCACCTGAAACAAAAAAGAAGAAAATCAGTTAGCAGTTACAAAACGAAACAAATTTCGTACGAAAACCAAAGAATTATGTTTTTTTCGGACTCATCACGAGGGTTGTGTTAAGGAATCAGGATTAAAGGTCAATTGTTTCAAATGACAAAGCCTCGGAACTTAAATTCCTTCATCGGCCGTTACCTCTATCGCAAATCACAACAACTGGTGTTGTTGGTTCACGAAGGGAGGTGAAGTGGAAAATCAGAGAAGACATCATATTTTCCTAAATAAAAATAGCCCAGCAGCCCAATAGTCCAACAGACCAACAGTTTGGCAAACTGTTTCAGTTCAGCTCAAGAGATAAACAAGGTCAACATACTGCAGCAAGCATAACAGGCAACCAAAGAGAGAGACTTTTTTTAACCTAAATACATGATTATCAGCATAATGTAATTGGTTTTGACCCAAACAGCAGGCAGCAGGATGTGTACATAGACGTGACAAAATGCCAAGGGTCAATCTTAAATAACACAGCAGAAAGTGGAAAGTAAGTTTAATTACAAGCAACCACAGACTGCAACAGATTTAAGTTCCAAGGAAAGGCAGTTGGAATTTACATTAAAGTGATAAAAAGCCAATTTTGAGCAAGCATCAAGAGGGGTTCTGTTCAGATCAAAAATATAGCATCTGTCCTTGTTCTAAAGACCAGGCAAGCAAAGTAAAAGAAGACAAGAGAAATATAATCAAGAGTGATATCAGTTCAAAAGCCAACAGAAGCATAGAGCAGTTCAGACAACAAATATTCAAAAGCCAGCAAGTGTGTAGCATCTGTTCTCAAGAAAAACCAGCATAAGAAAACCTGTTCTTGACCAAAACCCAGAAAAAAACATACCAGTTCAAAACAGAAAACCAAAGATATAGTATTTGTTCTTTCAAAAACCCAAACACAGAAATCCCAAACACAGACAGCCATCGTTCCAAACAGATACAAAATCTCAATCGAAGTCACAAACAGGAACAGCAAGAACAACATCCAAACAGATCAAAACATATAAATCATCATTTTCCTTACAAATAAACCCTTCAGAAATTTTCGTTTTAGAAATCAAAAGTTCTGAATTTGAGAAATCGGAAGAGGAAAAGAAGCTGATAAAGGGAACGTTCTCACCCGGGAGCAAGAAGCGGTCGAATCCAGCAAGCTAGGGTTCCCACCCCTTCAAGTTCCAAGAATCAGGTGAATACCTACAAAACCGTGGCATTCAACATCAGAAACATGTAATAAACCAAGAAAAACGCAAGAAATAAAATCTGTGAAGTTAGGGTTTCCATCATAAAGCATTTGAGAGAGATGGTGAGTACGAAAATCGCATGAGAGAGAGAGAAGGTTGGGGTTTACTGGGTTCATAACAGAAATCGTGAGAGAGACCGATGAGGGTCTGTGAGAATCGAGTGAGAGACCATGAGAGGATGAGGGTTCTGGGTCGCGATGAGGAATGTGAAGCGAGAGAGAGAACAGATGGATTGTTAACTCATTTTTCTTTTGTTTTGTTTAAATTAATAGGATTAGTAACAATTATTATTATTATTATATAATAACTATTATTATTATTATTATTATTATTATTATTATTATTATTATTATTACTTAGTAAATATTATTATTATTAGTTTACTATTTTTTATTACTTAATAATTATTATTACTACTATCATAACTAGTATTATTATTATTACCAATTATTATTATTTTCTTTAATTAATAATTATTATTTTTTTTTTTTTCTTAACCATTAAAATTATTGGTATACTTCTAAAAAATATATAAAATAATAATAATAATAATGTTAAGTTAGCCCATTTTTGCTTAAGTAAGGAGTTTTTAGCGTTCTTTCCTCTATTCATCCCCGATATACCTGTATTATCACTACCTCCGTATGCCTTGAGCTTCCGTTTCTCTGATCCGCGACGCATCGCGCTTCATACGAAGTTTTTCTGAAGGCTCATTGGGCACTTTATTTGGGCCCAAGAGTATCGTCTCTGGTTTTCTTTTTGCACCGCTCAGACTCGCGTCATACAGGCTATCTCTAAACCTTCACCTTTTCAATTATTTTATTTTTTCATAAATTATATTTTGTGCGATTTACTAAGTAATAATTAGTTCTGATAGTTTTTATTTGATAATTTATCGATTAAACTATTAGTCGATTTCTTATCAAATAGGAAAGATCGTTTCTAATAATTATTTAAAGTTCTGATTGTATTGTGTGATGATTATCTGTTTGTTCCGCATTTATTTCACCATTATACACTTTGCACACAATTAAAGTTAAAATCAATTCGATTCTATCTTGATTGGCTCATATGCCGATTTCCTAAAGGGTCTCATAGTTGGGGATGGGCATGGCCATCCTCACGAGGTTGATTAAAACCCTTGTTGCTTTAATCAATCATAACCCGAAAATAACATTGGTCTATATACCAATCACCATGCACCAGGGTCTCATGGTTGGGGATAGGAGCACCTATCCTCACGAGGTTAATCAAGTCCATATACTTGACTAATCATAACCCGACTCCATACTTCATCTCAGCACATACCTCAAAACACTTTCATAATAAGGTTTCAAACCTCGATCCAACGTCGAGTGCATTTCCAAAACCTTTTTCATAATAAAATACAAGTTTTTAAGTCGTTGGACGCTAGACCAATTGCTTAAAAACTTGTCCCAAATGAACTCTTAGTCCTTAAGTCGTTGGACGCTAGACCAGTTGCTTAAAGACTTCTAAATAACGTGAAACTCGTTTCACTTCACTTTTTCTTAAGAAAACCTTTTTTGGGTGATAGACGACTCGTCTGAGCATTAGTTCCTCGGGTTTCTAGTATTGGAATCGTAAGACGTTAGTCTTATTGTTCGGTACTTTTCGCCCATTTAAAAACAATTCAACTCACTCAAACTCTTTTATCGCTCATATGCGATCATAAAAACTCTTTTCCAACAAAGAGTGTGCAATAGTCATTTCAAACACGAACGTGGACTTAAAGATTTTCAAACAAACTAAACAAGTCCAAGTTCAAGCATTTGAAATGTCTAATGCACGATTTTTCTTATAAAATCAATACAACAAACTAAAAACCTTTTTGAGAGGAACTAAGGAGTTTTGAATTTCTCATTGCACAAGGGAATACGTAGGCACACGGTTCCGAAACCGTGCCAAACTCAAAATAATAATAAACAAATTCTTTTGGTATTCATAACTTAGCAATAAACACACACACAAACGCGTAGAATTAAATGGGTCTCATCGAGTACGATGGATGTAAGGGGTGCTAATACCTTCCCCTTACATAACCGACTCCCGATCACACATTTTTTGGTCACGTAGACCGCCTTATCCGCTTCTTTGGGGTTTTATCTATATTTTCCCGTTCTTTTTTAGAACAAATAAAATTAGGTGGCGATTTCACTAGTTTTCAGAAATTTAAACGATTTTTGAAAATCGAGTTACTTCAGGTCCGAATCATTCTTAAGTGAAATTCCATCTATGACGATTAATACGAAGTGACATTGCATATATGGCGTCACGATCTCGTCCGTCATCCAAACATATATGATTAACTTCCAGTGCAAAAACGCCATCTTGACAACACGAGCCCACCGCGAAATCCTAGAGGTGTAGCCTACTTGGCACCACTAGAGGTGAGTTAAAACTAAGGATTGCCTATGTGGAAATATTCCTCCCCACCATACCAAGCATACCAATGAGACCAAGTGGGAAATTCCCTATCGTGTCGGCCCGCACTTTCACATCGTCTTTGGTATCTCAGGTGTGTATGACAAACCGAGAACGTATATGCAATTAACTGCTGGTGGGAACGCCCTGTCACTTATGGCCTACACAAGCACATCGCAATGGCACGGACTAGAGATCACATAATACTAGTTGTGGTCATAAGTTATTTACAATCTATTAGTCAGGTCTACTTTGATTCAAGCATATGTCATACAATCAAGCACATCAAGCCACAAAGCAAACACATCAGAATCGTTTACCCCAAAACGAATGGGAAACATATGTTCATACATTTGTCCATCACAATACATTTCAATTATAGTATGTATTAAGCATAATCCACATCTAAGATCATTATAAAGAGCATGCACAACATTATACTAGCTATAAACATTCACACAGTATCACTATCACAAACTGTTCCCGATTCCGGAACAATTATGCATTTGGGGAAAATCACATAATTCTGTCAGGACGGGTTCGCTAAGCGAACCTCCAGCAAAGCCCCGATTCACTATGCAAGCTTCAGCGAATAATTCTCTTTTCCAGTCCCAGACTGTTGCTAAGCAAACCTAGTAGTGAGAGTTCGCTACGCGAATCTTAGCTTGCTAAGCAAACTATAAATTCAGAAAACCATTAATGCATTCTAAACCAAATTCGCCTAACCATTTTAATCAAGGTTCAGGTTATTAGGATTTATATCACTTTTATAAACAATGGGTGACAACACAGAAGGTGGCTAACACAAGAAATTACACTTCTACATTCATTTCTTAAGTTCTTTCATGCTTAACAACTTTATGTCACTTAAAGATCTCAATTTCTATATTTCTTAACTCAACCAAATGTATGATATCTAAGCATATTCACATGGATCATTTTGAGAACTTTCCAACGCTTTCGACCGTGCTCCGTTTCGAGTTGTAAAACTCAAGTTATGGTCATTTTAGTGAAATAATAATTTGGTGCAGTCTGCAGACTTTCGCTATGCGAGCCAAAGTTCGCTAAGCGAACCTGACAGATCAAAACACGAATTTTGGGGTTCTAACACTCATTTTTCCATCCCAATCCATCCCAATTGCAACCATAACATATACTAACGACCCAAAACATATATTGGCATCGTAAGAACATATTTTATAGCCTTTAGTCAACATGTAAAGGAATTATCACAATCTAATCCCTTATCCCCAAATCATACATTGTTCCCATAATCCTACCCAAGGTTATAACTAATGGAACTCACCTCAAGTTGAAGATTCTGAGTTGAATAGGTTAAGAGGGTGATAATGGTGCTCTCAAGGTTCTCCTTTGGTCCAAATTCTACCTTCATGATCTCAAATCCGTAGCCACACTCTGATCCATTTCCAGCATGAATCTTCCACCTTCAATACCTAAGCTATGATCACGGGATCATATATCAAAATGAAGGGAATTTTGTGTAGATTCCAAAACTTCAAGAATTTCTCAAAACGGAGTAACGAGGAAGAAGTTATGACCTGATTAGTGAAGGTTGTTCCTTAGGTGCGAAAATGGTGTTTGTCCGTGTGTTCCTTCTTCTTTCTCTTTGCCTCAAAACTCCTCACTTTCAAATTCTGATTTTGTAAAGTCCTTCCACCAAACAAGGCTTTATTAATACATGCAACTATGTTTAATGACCAATTTGCCCTTTAACCATGTCAATATTACTAGTTTGTCATTTGGTCCATTCTTAACCAATCTCTTTCGATTTCAAGTAACCCAATTCTCTCTCTTAATAATTTTTCCAAATATGATTGTATACGAATATATAATCATACTAATAAAATAGGGATGTTACATTCTCCCCCCCTTAAATAGAATCCGTCCTCGAATTTCTTCCAATAACCATGACAACGGGTTCACGTCTTCTTCTAACGAGGGGACGAATGTTCCTTATATTCCTCCTTGGTTAAATTTTGCGACTTCGTCTGAAGTCGCTCCATCCAAGAAAATACCACTCTCAGTTACGCTCGTGTCCTTAACAATCCTGACTAGAAGTCTTAGTCGTCTCGCAACACATTCTTCTGAGACTTCGTTCAAACTTACTTGGAAGTTGATTTTCTCGAGGTTTCCTACCTGGACCCACTCACATCGAGTTTAAGGATATATTTCTGTGTGATTTTGGGGGATTTGGGGTGCTACGATGAAGGTTCGTATTGATCTAAGATGATTGTCTTGCTTATCCCTCTGACGGAAGCCTCTCTATGAGTTTTCGTGTATGTATGTATTATGTATATCCTCCCTCCCCTGTTGTTGGTCCCAAGGCTCTTTTATAGTGCACGCCTTAGTCCTACTGAACAGTCAAAATTAGTTGGCTTTATGGCCATAGCAAATGTAACCGTCCATTCATTCATGTTTAACAGACGTAACCGTTCACTTCCATTAGTAATTGTAACGGATCTGACCCTTAAGTTCCCCTCACAACCTTGCTCCCCTCGGGCCCGGTTTCGCGTGACTCTAGCCGGATGGACCGGGCACATACTCGGCACCTTATTTGGCTCCACCAGTCTGGGGTCAAATCCTAGCATATCTTTTACCGCATAACTTCACTCGACCTTGTACCCGGATGAGGCCTAGCAGGTTCCTCAGATCCGACCTCTGATTATATCTCGGCACACTGGCACATATTTTGGCAAAGTCATGTCCCGATCGGGGTAAGAATATCCGGAACTATACAAAGTCTATGTTCAGTTGACGACGCTAAGGTCGATGTCTGACATCTTAGGAGAGCATGCGAATTGGTCTATGTTGTTTCCATAAATAGTAATTCTTTTAATGCAAAAACATAAACATACTTTTTTCAATTATTCTAGTGACTTAATTGTTTCCTAAAATTGATGAAAACAATAAGAGAAGCCGCAAACTATAAGTCAAGTAGAAGCTCTGCTAAATTTAGCCATTAGTTTGAAATGGTAGCTAATTGGTCCAAGCTTGTATTATGATTTACATTTAGTCAAGTAGAAGCTCTGCTAAACTATAGTTTTGAATAGTAATTAGTATGTATTGCAATTACAATCCAAGTAACTTCATGGTGCTGTATTTATTTCCCTTATAAGGATAATGATGTAAAAAATTAGTACCAACTCAGAGGAAACACAAATGTAAGGCGTGACAATTTTGGGTGATCATGTGCTTTAAAAGGTACATGAATGTTATAAATTGAGTTTATGAATATTCATCTTAGAGGAGTGATAAAAATACTCTTTTCATCCCTTTTTCTATTACTTTTTTATTGGGTGAAACATTTAAAAGTATGGATTGAACAATAACTTGAAAGCTAAAAATCACGAGGCATAGCCTCAAATTTCATATTTAAGGTAGAAGTCTTTTTAAAGGTAAAATTCATGTTACTAGATAATATCCAAAAATATTGCTTTAAACATATATGGCAATTTGAAGCTCTCTAGTGCTTAGCTGAGTCCAAACATATATCACTGCCTATGTTCTGCTCTTACAGTGAAGGTTACAGGCTGCATCTGTTTTATGTTCTCAAATAAGGTAATAATAACCCAGATCGGAATATAAGCTAGAATTACTTGGTACATCTATATATGTATATGAGTTAGAGCAAAATGGTATGTTGCTTAATAAAGACAAGACTGTAAAAAATAGAAGCAGAGTGCACGGGGACCATTTACATATGTAAGTATAGCAGCAAATATTCATTCTGTGCTGTCATAGCGAACATATATATTATCATTTGAGGTGTAAGAAATTAGGAACTGGAAACCATGCATGGTGAAGAATGTCACCTTACGTGTCCTTCCTCCATCCCTATAAATAACCATACCGCAGGTTCTTCTCTTCATCAATCTCATTAGTAATCAGTTAATGATCACTGTCACAATGGCCAAACACTTTCTATTTTCCCTCTGCTTCCTGCTCTTCACAACCGCATGTTTAGCACATCACTCTGAATTAGACAGGTTCAACCAATGCCAGCTTGACAGTATCAATGCATTGGAACCAGATCACCGTGTTGAGTCAGAAGCTGGTCTCACTGAGACATGGAATCCAAATCACCCTGAGTTACAATGTGCTGGTGTATCTCTTATTCGACGTACCATTGATCCTAATGGCCTTCACTTGCCTTCCTATTCACCGTCTCCACAGTTGATTTTCATCATTCAAGGTTCAATTATACTAAATGATCAAATTTACATGATTAAATATTCATTATTTGCCATATATTATATGCATTCATTGAATTGTTTTGTAACTGATTCATCTTTTTTCTTCTATATAGGTAAGGGAGTACTTGGGCTTGCAGTTCCTGGTTGTCCTGAAACTTACGAAGAACCACGCTCACAATCTAGACAGCAACAGCAGCAACAACAACAACAACAACAACAACAACAACAACGTGACAGCCACCAGAAGATTCGACGCTTCTCTAAAGGTGATATCATTGCCATTCCACCTGGAATTCCTTACTGGACCTATAACAACGGTGATGAGCCTCTTGTTGCCATTAGTCTTCTCGACACTTCCAACACTCTAAACCAGCTCGATTCAACCCCCAGAGTATGTAATTGGATAACTATACGTTTCACTATCCAAATTTTGATATTTTCATGCCATTGAAGAGGCTTACATTTTCAAAGGTATAATATTTTCTATTCAATTAATCACATGCAAGTATGTGTTTGCAGGTACTTTACCTAGGCGGAAACCCAGAGGCAGAGTTCCCGAAAACACAGGAACAACATCAACAGAGGCACAGTTCCCCTGTTGGACGTAGAGGTGGAAAACAACGAGAAGAGGAATCCGAGGAGCAAAATGAAGGAAACAGCGTGCTGAGTGGCTTCAGCGCAGAGTTTTTAGCACATTCACTCAACACCAAAGAGGATACAGCCAAGAGACTTCGATCTCCACGGGACAAAAGGGGTCAAATCGTAAAAGTAGAGAACGGTCTTGACATTATCAGTCCTGAGTTGCAAGAAGAACAACAACAAAGTCACAGTCAAGGAGAAGAGGAAGAGGAAGAAGAACGAGAACAAAGTCACCGCAAACATAGTGAAAAAGAAGATGAGGATGAGGATGAACCTCGCAGCCATGAGAGTCGAAAGTGGAAAAAACACACCGAAGAGAAGAAACGAGAATCACACGGGCGAGGAGAAGAAAAACAAGAACAAGAAAAGAAAGTGGAGGAAGAGGAAGAAATACAACGTCAACACAGCAAAGGAGGTAAGAATGGTCTGGAAGAAACTATTTGCAGTGCAAAGATCCGAGAGAACATCGCTCGCCCTTCACGTGCTGATCTTTACAACTCTCGTGCCGGCCGCATCAGCACTGTCAACAGTTTAACCCTCCCAATCCTCCGCAAATTACGCCTCAGTGCAGAATATGTTCTTCTCTACAGGGTATGTATATAGTACTAATTACTTAACCAATGTGTATATTTCCATAATAATGATTAATGTGTATATTTCTATGCAGAATGGTATATATGCTCCACACTGGAACATCAACGCCAACAGCCTGTTGTACGTGATTAGAGGACAAGGAAGAGTTAGAATAGTAAACAGCCAAGGAAATCCAGTGTTTGACAATAAGGTGAGAAAGGGACAATTGGTGGTGGTGCCACAAAACTTTGTGGTGGCTGAACAAGCAGGAAATGAAGAAGCTTTTGAGTATGTAGTGTTCAAGACAAATGATAGAGCTGCTGTTAGCCATGTAAATCAGGTGTTTAGGGCCACTCCTGCTGAGGTTCTTGCAAATGTTTTCGGACTTCGCCATAATGAGGTTGCTCAAATTAAGTCTAATGGAAATCGTGGCCCGTTGGTTCAGCCTCAATCTCAATCTCAATCACAATCTCAATAAAATCATGCAATGCAATGTTGAGGTGGCCATCTTATGTAACAAAATAATAATAAAATAAATTTTGGACGTGGTGTAGTCAAGAACTTGAGTTCTAAAAATATTAATAAAGTTATGGCCTTGTGACATTTCCCATCATGATTTTAATCTAAACTGGTATGCATATATGTGTATAAGTGCAATAACATTGTTTCAATGTCACTTTTCATACATGAATTTTTTAAAGAGATCAATTAAATAATAATGATTCACGTCTAGGCCTTGTGGCTTCCAAACAAAACCTGCACTGGTTATTTTGGAAGTTGAATTTCCTGGCATTCATGATAGAGAAATTTTGAATTTACATGATTGATTCAACTCTTTTTGTACCAATGTTATTGTTAGATCTATGTGAAAAGCCTGTTCCATGAACTCCCTTTGTCAATCAAGATCCGAAGGATATTGTTGTTTTCTGTGAACTCTGAGATTTGGATTCATGTATGCCACCAGCTCTTCATCAAAAAAATGGCAATGGGGGTTTCGTCCTCTTTTTGAGACTCTAGTCTTGTTTTGCTGCAGGAGTTATCACATCCATCAACTTCAATGAGAATTCGATATTTATCAATCAAAAGTGCATATCGATGAAGTGTTTACTTAAAAGCACTAACGAGACAAAGTACCAAAACAATGAAGTGCTGCTCCAATAACAAATTTTGTGATCAGTTATATTTATTACAAATATTTCTGCAAGTACTTTGACTGCAATGCCAGGAACATGACTAGACCAGAACAAACCCTTCCATCACTGTTACAGCTTTCCCGCACAAAACACTCTTTGTTTCTGCTCATCAAGATGAAGATCAAGAACTTCCCCTCTAGCTGATGCCTGCACAAATATAATCTCCAGATTAGTACAACAATGACAAAGATAATCCAAATGAAGGAATAGAAAGATTTGTGAAGTAGTGGTAGTAGTACCATAAGCCCTAAAATCACACTTTCCCAGCTTCTTGCTCCAATAGGGTACCAAGCCACAGTGTGCACTTCCACAAACAGGATCCTGAAAGCAATTATGAGTTACTAAGACCACTATGGTAGACAGAATCACGACCCAACTCGTGGGATCGGACCATTTTACATTCTTGCTTCCCTCTTCCGTGCCGGAATATGACCGGAATCGCTTTTTGGTGGGCGCGGCCAGGATCGACGCGATTAGACGTGAAATTGCTGGAATCGGCGCTTCTGGCCATTTCTCCACCCTTGATGAAAAACTCAAAATACCCCCAGGTTTCGCAAGTGCACTTGCGAATTCACGTCGCAGGTGGACTTTGCAAGTGCACTTGCAAATTCATCCAAAATTTGTTTAAAATAAGGTGTCTGCGCAAGTACACTTGTGAATTCACCTGATTTTGTATAATTCGTAAGTGCACTTGCGAATTCTGTATTTTGTTTTAACAAAAGTATAGAATAACCCCCAACCCATTTTACATCAAAATACCTAATTTTCAAACACTCTACTCCAAACCCTAACATTTCTACTACTTCAAACTCACTCCATTCAAGTTCATCTCTCTATTTTAACTCATTTCAAGTTCTCCCAAATCATCTCCAAGCTCAAATTTGGGTAAGTTTTGTTCAAAAAATTTTGATTAAAAATGCAAACTTTTATAAGATTATTAGATTAGGTTGTAGAAATTACATTGTATATGAAGTTAGAATAGGTAAATGAAGTTGTATAGGAGACAAAAAAATGGAATTTTTGGTGTTTAGGGAAAGATTTTTTTGGTTTTGGAAGTTTCTTTACGCAGGGGTTTCGCAAGTGCATCTGCAAAGTAACCCTGGAGGGACTTCGTAAGTGCACTTATGAATTTTTTTCTGACTTGTTTTAAACTTAAAACCTAACAATTAATAATGGTTTATTCCAGGAACATGGCAAACAACCAAGATCAGATGGAGCGTTTGAGACAAGGCAGGCCAATCTAGATGGCCTCGGCTCGTCGAGAGTGACAAGAACAACGTGTTAACCAGCCTCGTGGACGGGGTCGGGTACAAAGGGTGCAACTGGAAATAGCTTCTCCTTCTTCAGTGTCACAGAGGAGTCATCTGCATAAGGCGTCTATCTCTGATGCACATGAGCAGGTACCTAACGAGCCGGAGGAGGCCGAGGATGTTTAGGTCCCTACAGATGTTGAGGTAGGGGACGCCGAAAATATTGAGGTATCGGGCGACGGTGTTGAGGAACTTATGGAGATGGAGTAGGGTTATCCAGTAGGGCCATATGACACATCCCTCCTGATTTATTATCAGGATCATACCGCTCACTATGTCTGGGATGAACAAGTATTTTTTGGTGCTACTTTTTAATTTTATGATTTTTACTCAAAAATACGGTTCCTTTTGATTTATTATTGTTGAATTCTTTTGTTTCAGGAACGGAGGCCTTTAAAGCATGTGAACCATTCTCAGAATTTTTTTTATCTTTTCATGCCAAAGGCTCAGTAGTTCCACTGGGCTGTCATTGAATCTGGTCATTCCAAATTATGTTGTATAGATTATAACACCATAAACATCGGCATGCAGGGTGCTTTTGCTCAGAGGTGGCACAAAGAGACCTCATCTTTCCACTTTCCCATTGAGGAGTTGGCCATAACTCTTAATGATGTAGCTTGTTTGCTTCAACTACCTATCAGAGGTAGGTTACTCAACCATAACAAGATAATAAGAGTTGAGATAGTTGATTGGATGGTTGAGTACCTCGGAGCCGATCCATTAAGGGTTGCACAGGACTGTGACTCTACAAATGAGGCGCACGTGAGGTTCTCCTACCTAAAGGAGTTATATGAGGAGCATCTCGTTGCAGCATCAGCTGCACAAAGAGCTGCACGTTTAGCTAATGAGCCTATGCATGACGATGTTTTTATTCAGTTTCACCGATCTTGTGTTGTCCAGTGTTACTTAATGTACTTCGTCGACACATCCGTCTTTGTGGACACTAGTGGCCACTACACCGATGTTACCTACCTTCGGTATTTTATGGACTTGACTACAGCTCATGAGCGGAACTGGGGGGATTGCTATTTTGATATACCTCTACTAGAAGTTGAATGAAGCTTCAAATTAGAGGGCGAAGGCGTTCACTGGCTCATGCACACTCCTCGCGAGTGACTTTGGAAGTTGTCATACAACAAATCTAATGAAAAAGAGTTTGACTCTGAAATTGATGGAATCGGTTAGAAGGTGTAGATTTGCACTTCAATTGAAAAAGATATGAATTTCTATCGGAAGCGATTCAATTGAATCGAAAAAGATAAGATTGCAGGAATCATAAGTCAGATTATATTCAAAGTCTATTCATCTTTGTATTGGTTCTTTATACATTATTTTTCATGTTAATCATTTTCTATGAAATTTCAAATAAATCTTTTAGACAATTATTGAGTCCAGATTCCTAATCAATCTCTCTCTTACGCCACATCGCTTCCCTTTGTCCTTAAATCCTAACTAACAAAAACATACACATATGCCAGCTAGCTTCAGGGCATAAAGTAAAATATTTATTTTTCAACTTATAAGTGGTTTTATGGTAGTTATAAGATTATTAAAGGATTAATGCATGAAGTAGAATCAATGAAAAACCAAATATTTATTTAGGTTTGTCTAGGATAAATTATTCAATCTTAGATGGTGATACATACCTATATAAAACCAACTAAGTGTATAAAAGTGGAAACGATATCAAACAAATAATATCCTTTGCCTAGCTATACATGAATTTCAATGCCATTTATTGAATTATTGTGAACTAAGGCAACACAAGTTATTCAGAGTTTGGCACAATGAATCTACGCATTGGAGGTAAAGTTGAAGTTAAAACATCCAGTTCGTTGCCCAAAGAGCAGTGAGCTAAAACCCAATCTATTGGCAGCCAAATCAATCTGCACTAGATTATTCTCCAACTGATACCCTCCAATCACAATCGAAGTCTTCAAATTCTCTCCACCTTTCACAAATCCAAGACACAAAACATCATCGTTTATATTCACCATCGAATTCGCACCAAATATCCTCCAAACTACATTTTCATTCTGCAAAAACAGCTCAATAGTAGGCACTGCCGCACCCAATCGCGTCGCACCCACATTATCAGAACTGAAACAAAACTCAAAAGGCGCAAACGAAGCCACCCTCGTTATGTTTCTTGCAATAGAAGCTTTCACAAAAGCATCCGTAACCGCTTTATAAATAGAAGATTCTAGAACCGTGTAAGGATCCACTGTACTTATCTTGGTTCCACCAACACCGTTACTGTTTATAGATAACAAACTGGTGTTAACTGAAACCACTTTCGAATCTATTTTTATGGTTTTTACTCCGATGAAATACTCAGATGAAGACTCTCCCTGTGAGAAAGCAGAAGCTGTGCTAACGGGGTTGATTAACAGCGGTGTGTAGGTGAGAGAGGTTGAATCTAATACAATATTCGGGAGAAAACCGTAAGGGCCGTCACCGAAGATAACTACCCCGTTTGAAGAGGAAACACAAATGGCGAATTTTCTAGCGAAGCTAAAAGCAGAAGCTAGTTGAGAAGGTAAAGCGATTTTGGTTCTCCCGAGACCGGCCATACCAGAAGCACCACTTGCGAGTCCTTTAAGTAAGAAAGTTGGTGCGCATGTGAATAAAAACCGTGAAACGGCGACAGTTTGTCCTGGGTTGAAGCCGTTAGTGGATTGGACTGATAAAACGTCTTCCGCGAGTTCGCCGCTGGTGGCGGTGTGGGTGACTGTGTTGTCGGGGAGTAGACCGCATGTGTTGTTGTTGCAGCCGGGTTTTGGTGATGAGAAGCAGTCACCGCAGCCGTTTGCTTTGGCGAGGGAGCATTGGGCGGAGTTGCACCGTGCGGGGCGGTATGTGGAGGAGGAGTATTGGTTCTCGCAGTCGACCCAGAGGAACTGGCCGCCGAGATCGACGACGAGGTTTAGTGGGACTAGTGGGGTTCTCTGGTTGATTTGAGCTGTGTATTGGAGAGTTTTTGCGCTATCTTTTGTGACAGGAAGGACAAGGGCTTTTGGTCTGAAAGATTTTTGAGAGAAAGTGGGTGAAATGAAGAGAAGTATGAGAAAGAGGGTAATGAAGTGTTGGAAAGTGGAATAAGCCATGGGTAATAGATGAGGAGAAGAGATGATGGGTTGAGTTGGAGAGGATGTTGCTCTATTTATGCATTTTGAGTTGCCAGTTTTGATTTGATATGGCGCTAAGTCAAAAACAAGTTGAGATGAGATGTTACGAAATGTCAAATATGATTGCCACGTTTCTGTGTACTACCGCCCGATGTTGCTATATTGTCTATCTGGATATATCACATTGATTTCTTTATATCTAACACGTTTGCTGGATATGTTGACTAAGGGATGCTTATTTTTAATAAGAGAATTCTCATTTTCGTCCATTAAATAATATTGAATTTCTTGAAAAATTTAAGTGAATTTGTTAACTTGCAAAATTTTAATTTTAATGATTGAGATCTTATTATGAATTATTAAATGATAAAGTGAATAAAAATTTGCAATTTGAAAGGTTATTCCTAAAGGACCGACTAAATTATTATTATGAATTGAAATTATAGGATCGTTTTTTATTCTATTGTGAGATTTTACATTGTTGAATTGTCTCATTTGAAAATAATTAGATGATGACAAAATTATCCAAGTTCCGCATTCTTTATTTCTATTCAAGAACATACGAATAGTTATTTTGGCTAAGTGATTGTTGAATCTTTCCCTTGGAATGAATAGAAAAAAAGATTGATTCGATCCGATTGATTATCCTTGATCAAAAGAAAAAAGGTGTAGTTTGAAGGGTTGATTTGATAGGTCTGAAAATTATACTCATAAATATTGATATTATTAAGTTGGTCATGAATGTTGGATTCATATTCATTCATTCAATTGCGTAAATGAATTTATAAATAATTAATGTTACTTCGTGTCAAAGTTTTAAAAAATTATTTATGTGATATTAAAAAGAATGAAATAGAAAGATAAATGAATTCCTTAACTCATTTAGAGTGTTTAAATACAATGCTTGAATTTTTATTTTTTTTGTGAATCACTAAATTAATAATTACATAAGTAAAAACAAAACAAAAATCAAGTATATATTTATAAAAACAAAATGGTTTGATTGATCTTGTGTTTTTTTAGTTGTATAAATAAGATATTTATAAGCAAAACTAATAATTATAGCTTATAAAATTTAGTCTTGTTAATTGAGGAAGGAACAAAGGAAAAGAAATAGCAATGGTAAGATATAAGGTGGATAGTGAAGTTTATAAGGAGTAAAATGAGATTGGTATGCATTGGGTTTAGGAGGAAGCACAAAAAGGTACAATTGGGTTTTATGACTTTAGATATGGATCAAATCATGAGATGGAGGAAAGAGTCAATTTAGTATCTAGTACAAGGCTCAAGATAAAATCAAGGAAGTGATGGAAGAATGAAAAGTGAGGATCATGGGGAGTGTTTAAAGGAACCACAAAGGATAAGGGTAAAAAGGGGTGTCGCTTGATGGAGGAAGAAAAAGAGCCGAGGAAGAGTGAATAATAGGTGAAGTATGTCAAGGATGTAATGTGGAGGTGAAGCAAAGAACTTTGGAAGTGGAACCTACAGAGAAAAATGTTGGAACAAACCTATGGAGTAGTCACAATTTGGACAAACTTGGTCCAAATGAGCTAAGGGCATAAGGTTCGGCAAGGAGGGTGGAGAAAGGAAGTAATACATAGGTGCAAGTGGCTGAAGCTTATCACATCCTTAAACCCTTTGATGAAAGTAAGCCAGAAGAATGCAATTTAGAGGCTAAAAGGATAATGCAGGAGGAAGCTGAAGAAGAGATGGTTCTGGTAGAAGAGACTCTTATTCAGTTGCAAGGCATTGGATCAATACTCAATATGGAATTATGAATAAGGAGCAATGTAAAATTATCAATTGGAATTGTAGGGGAATGAGTAGTAAGGTCTTTGCTCGTGTATGTTATTTTAAATTAAAAAATAAATAAATAATATCACAACGGTTGAACAAAACAACTGAAGTGATATTTTTTTATTAAAAATAAATAAAAAAGAAAAAGTGTGTTTAATGTTTAAGGAATACACAAGAATTCCGGGGAAAAAAATACTTTCTTCTCTACTATGGCTTTGTTATAGAGAAAACTGAAAAGCTCCAAAAAATAAACCTATTGTTGAGGTAAGTTGTGAACAAAGTGAGCCAAATAAAAACGATCAAACTGATGAAACTTCTAGACCAAATGTAAGTGATGAACTTATTGTTCATGTCAACCCTTCTATACCAGATGCAAGTGTTGATCTTGTTGCACCTATCAACCATGCTAGACCATATGCAATTGGTGAACAGAATCACAGAATGAACTCATCCCACCTAAATTGAAGAAATTGGAGAAACAATAAACCTGTATTAAAGAATTATGCACATGTTGATACTGTCCAAAATAAAACATATGTTTATTTTTTATGGTTTTTCTAATGAAATGTTCTCATCATTTCTAGATTTTGTGTTTGACACTGTTTTTTGAAGGAGTACAGTTTGTCCAACTAACAAATGCAAAACCAAGTGCTAATATGAAGCTATTGTTTAAGAAGAGTGTAAACCCAAAAATAAAATGTAGTATATGAGGGAAACAAGAGGAGTAATAAGATTTTAAGGACCCTAAAGACTAAGGTCGTTAAAGGATTAGGTACTAATGTTGACTAACCAATGAGTCTAAAGAAGAAACTTTGAAAAATATTAGGACTAATGTGATTGTTTGAGTGTGAGGTTATGTGGGTAGGAATTGGGTTAGTACGAGTGAAGATGGTGGTAGTAGGTAAAGCAATAGATGCATGAGCAGGTCCATAACCAGGGCGATATGGAGAGATATGAGGTATACCTACAAATGAAGTTGTTGTGTGAGTAGTGGCAGATCGATGCACTCCACTTTGAGTCATTAGTTTTGTCAGAAGGGTCGCAACCAATTGTTGAAAATGGGTGAATTATTGAAAGGAAAAATAGAAAGTAACATGACTAGAGTGGTGTGGTTGACAGTATGTTGATGTGTATGGAAGCAAAGGAATGACAATGATTTTAACAGAGCATAATGGGTTTCCGATGAAATTTGTTCTAAGGCAATGTGGTTCTTTTGGCGGTGGCTAGCATTAGTTTCTAAGGATAGAATTTTGAGTAATTTCTACGAGTGGCATAAAAATTATGTATTATGTCTTTGCATATCTTAATGTTTGACAATTCTTGTCTTTTTTTGTTGAGTTGAAGTACCCCTAATACTCCTATCTTAATACAATAGTTGCTTATAAATAAAAAATCCATGTCTACAATCAAGGACTTGGTGTTGGTTATTGAAATTTTTCTAGTACAAACAACACATGAAAGTAATCAAATTTCAACATCAGGCCAATGTCAAGATGAAGGTTACAACATTCATTTTGACATTCTGAACTATTCGACAACAAAAACTGAAAAACAACATAAAGAAATTTTTTGCAGAAATAAAAAGAACACACAGAATTGTTTACCCAGTTCAGGGCAACATCACCTACATCTGACGGGTTACTAAACCAGGAAGGATGTCCACTATAGTATTAGTTCAAAGCCTAAACAATCCCCCGTTTACAACTCTCTATCCTAATCATTATCATGTGCTACTTCTACCTAGAAACCACCATCTAGATATGAGAAATCTCATCTCACCTCCAATCACCGCAACAATGTCTAACAGTCTTAGTTATTGTTTCGACGACCTTTCACTTAAATGAAGATCACGCACAAATACAAAAAATACCTTAATCATGCATGACACCCCTTGATTAAGAACAAAAATGCTTGATCTTGCTTAAACGCTTCAATCAAGAACAATACTTAGAGTTGCTTAACAGCTTCCTCTAAGAACAGTACTCAACTCTTGCTTCACAGATTCGAGTGAGAACAATAACTTAACAAGTAAGTAACAGATAATCTACCACATAGTATCTTTCGATACATGGGTGACACACACCTACACAATACACAGGAGACTCTCAAAACCTAAGACTTATGCTTCCACTAATTTTATAATTGTTGAAAACTTAAATTACTTTAGGTTAGGATTCTCTTTTAAATACAACTCTGTAGTCCATGGGTTTCGATATTCTGAGTACAGAAGTTTCTTGATCCACAAACTAAGTGTTACATCAATCGTGTGGCAAATCTCCTCAAATCTTGGAACAAACTGACACATAGTTTTCTAATTTGTCTAAAAGCCCAAATTAATATCTTTTGTACAGCTGAAGATATGAAACTTGTTCCAAAACAAATCTTCTTGACTTGTGAAATTTATTGAAACATATCATAAGAATTATTCCAGAATCCAATTAAATCTGTCAAGATTTAAAACAGCAGCGCTTGCTGTACTGCAGAACCAGATCAATATGTCATGACGTTATCTTTAACATCTATCTGAAAACATATAACAGTAAAATTGTTATGCTAGTTGATAAGGATACTACAACATCTTACTCAACACCATAGAATCATGTTCAGAAACATGCCTAGTCAAAATTTAACTTATAGATTTAAGAGATATGAAATCAAAAGATGAACGTACCAATAATAAATTAGTGTTTGTCTAATAGATTAGATCTAAATTGCAAATGAAGAAGAAATAAACAAAATTCGAAATTTTCATTTATTCAAGCAACTTCCAAACTACAATATAAGTAACTAATATTTTATAATATTTTAAGAAAGACCAAATAAAAACATAAATAGTAAAATTAAAAATGAATGATAATACACTTCATTAATAATAATAAAAATAATCCTTGAATTAATTGGCCCTTTTAATAATTCTTGTAGGCTTAGAAATTGGTCTGCTAATTTCGTATGGTTGGCTCAATGCAAGTTTCAATAGTTAGGGGAATTATTAATAATGGACGGTGTTTTCGGGACAATTTGAGTAATTTTGTTACATTAGATGTTGGGTGTTGTTTGGTATGAACATTATCTACTTTAAAAGAAAAGTATGGGTGTTGGCATTGAAAGAGACTATCCAATGTGCTATAGACCTCCATCTTAATCATGCAATGTTTGCTAGCTTTCATGCAATTCACTCTGATTGTATTAGTAATTCTGATTTTAGCTTTATTATTACATCTATTAAATTGTTACTTCTAATTTCTCTAAATTTTGTAGTAGAATTTATTAACTGTCAAACGAATACAGCAATATTAATGTTATATCTCTTTATATTAAAGTTTTGATGAATAAAAAAAAATAGTTTTGCTATTGTAAAAAAAAACTGATCTGCTAACAAATATTCTCAAAATAATATTATTAAATGGCATGTCAGTACAAATCTAGATGACATTGAAAAAATATGAAGAAAAAAACCAATAAATGCAATAGTTGTTGAATTTGAATGTTAAAGCATTATTTGAATGATGCTAGACCTTTATTAATCTAAATTGCTTATAAAAAAATTAATTGTTAAATTTGAATGTTGCAAAATTATTATTATTATTATTATTATTATTATTATTATTATTATTATTATTATTATTATTATTATTATTATTATTATTGTAAAATTTTATTGGATATTGTATCATAGTACTTTGAAATATATATTTGTAATTTATAAATTTCATCTAATCATCTTTTATATATATAAAATCATCTAAATCAAATTGAACTACGGCAAAATTTTGTATAAATTGACCTAAAGAAACATTAACTGCTAAGAATTTCAAATTTTAGATTTTTAACAGAGAACACTCAAACTTCAAAATAACATAATTTTCAAACTCATTTGTATATGTATAATGTTTTTAGCGTTTAAAATGTATTTTTCAAACTCATTTGTTTTTATTATTTTTAAAACTAAATTGAAAAACATCTCTTTACATCAAAATTTAAATTAAAAATAAATTTTTGCATGTGATTTGATTGCATCTGCATGAAGAACAATTTCAAATTTTCAAAAATGTAATATGCACCAATTCACAATTTGAAACTATATTTTTGAGTTTGATTTTGGCCCACTGTATTTTTTACGCCCACGAAAGCATAGCAAGTACTACTCCTTCATCAGTCCCTTTAAGAGAGAAAGGAAAGAAATTGACAGTATAATAAAGAGGAAGAAAATATAAAACTAAAAAGCATCTCAACTATGACCAAAGAGCTAATAATATAACATATCCAAAACAAGATAATATAATACATATACAGCTTCTGGTAGCAATCATATTTGACTTGTTTAACATATCTCATTGTCTTTTATTCAAAAGTGGCAACTCTATCCACCCATCCAAATCCATTTTCATGCATAAGTAGAGCTAGCTGCCAGTGCAACATCCTCTCCAACTCAACCCATCATCTCTACTCATTTATTGCCATGGCTTATTCCAATTTCCAATACTTCATTACCCTTCTCCTCATACTTTTCTTCATTTCACCCACTTTCTCTCAACAATCTTTCAGACCAAAAGCCCTGGTTCTCCCAGTCACCAAAGACAGCTTAACAACACTCCAATACATAGCTCAAATCAACCAAAGAACCCCACTAGTCCCACTAAACCTCATCGTCGATCTCGGCGGCCAGTTCCTCTGGGTCGACTGCGAAAACCAATACTCCTCCTCCACATACCGCCCCGCACGGTGCAACTCCGCCCAATGCTCCCTCGCCAAAGCAAATGGCTGCGGTGACTGCTTCTCATCACCAAAACCCGGCTGCAACAACAACACATGCGGTCTACTCCCCGACAACACAGTCACCCACACCGCCACCAGCGGCGAACTCGCGGAAGACGTTTTATCAATCCAATCCACTAACGGCTTCAACCCAGGACAACCCGTCACCCTTTCACGCTTCCTCTTCTCCTGCGCGCCAACTTCCTTACTCAAAGGACTCGCAAGTGGTGCTTCTGGTATGGCCGGTCTTGGAAGAACCAAAATCGCTTTACCATCTCAACTAGCTTCTGCTTTTAGCTTCAACAGAAAGTTCGCTTTTTGCTTTTCCTCTTCAAACGGCGTCGTTATCTTCGGTGATGGTCCTTACGGTTTCGCCGCCAATGATGCTTCTCTCCCCAATGTTGTATATGATTCAAAATCTCTCACCTACACACCGCTGTTAATCAACCCCGTCAGCACAGCTTCTGCTTTCTCTCAAGGAGAGTCTTCATCTGAGTATTTCATCGGAGTAAAAACCATAAAAATAGATTCAAAAGTTGTTTCACTTAACACCAGTTTGTTATCTATAGACAATAACGGTGTTGGTGGAACAAAGATAAGTACGGTGGATCCTTACACGGTTCTAGAATCTTCTATTTATAAAGCAGTTACCAATGCTTTTGTGAAAGCTTCTATTGCAAGAAACATAACGAAGGAGGATTCGACTCCTCCTTTTGAGTTTTGTTATAGTTTTGATAATTTACCTGGGACGGCATTGGGTGCAGCCGTGCCTACGATTGAGCTTGTTTTGCAGAATGGTGTGGTTTGGAAGATGTTTGGTGCGAATTCGATGGTGAATATAAATGATGAGGTTTTGTGTCTTGGATTTGTGAACGGTGGTGATAATCCGAGGACTTCGATTGTGATTGGTGGGAATCAGTTGGAGAATAATCTTTTGCAGTTTGATTTGGCTGCCAATAGATTGGGTTTTAGCAACTCCATCTTTGCACGGAAAACTGATTGTTTTAGATTTAACTTCACCTCCAATGTCTAGAATCCTTTTGCCAGCTCAAAAATTTTCTAATTTAAGTTTGTATAATTTTTTTCTAATTTAGATTCAGCTCCATTAAGGTAATCAGTACCTTTCCTGTTATTCATAGTGTGAAGCATTTCCTGGACTACAAGGATGTTATTTTGTATACTTCTTTCTTGAATGAAACCAGTTTGAAAGGGCCTAATAACTTTGCTCTAATCTAGTAGATTGTATTACACAAATAAATTGGTCTAAATTTGTTGAACAAGGTTAGGATTTTGCACCTTAGCGATCAGACATATCTCAGAAATTTTAGTATTGCCTCCAAGGGCATATATGCATATCAATGGTAAAGAGATTTTTATAGAACTCCTTAAACAAATCTTTTACCTGATCGAGATCATCTATCCACTCACCTCTGATGTCCTGGATCATCTTAACTATGTTCTTCCTTCTTCTATAGACCGCTATGATGAGGTAGTACCGGGTATTTTTGTCTCTATCTTCTAGCCATTTGACCCTCGATCTTTGAAACCACAATAACTCTTACTGATGTAGAATCCTTGACAGCTCCTTTTTTGTAAGTTATTTTCTAAGTTACTCAACCCTCTATAACCTCTAGCTTTTTCAATATCCTTTTGAATACCTTTGATTCTACCCCAAATATGTCTCCTCTACCCTTGTATGGACTGGATTGTGAGATTCTTCCACTCAGTGACATGCGATTTAAATTGCTCAATGTTGACCAATACAGGTTGATCTTCCTTCCAAACTTGTTTCACCAAATTATCATACTCATCCTTCAGATGCCAAGCACTTTTGTTCTAGATAGCTCGAACGCATCCGAGCTTCCGATCTGCCCTCACGATACTACGACCATTTCGACCTTACATCATCACCACGATGCTCCATGCGAGCATCTCCGCCATAACGAGCCCGATATCCGTCTGACCGAGCGAACCCTACCCTCGTCGGGCCATATGCTCACCTTGAGCTGATTCTTCGACACAACGGTAAGTAGCGGTCGTGACTTCTCGGTTTGATCTGGTCAGGTCGAATAACTATATTTGGGGACCCAAGTATTTCGGCCCATATTCAGGGACCAATAAGAATCTTCCTATGGTATTATATAAACCCTCATATTTTTGGGGGCAAGGTATCTTTTTCTACACCCTAATCACTCAAATACGTTAAACCTACTCTTTTACAATCATTTTGCTTACTTTAGCATCGGAGTGCCTTGCAGGTACACCACCCCTCTTCACCAACTTGCCCGGAAGATTGTCAGCTGCTCGGCGGTCTCCAATTCTGGTCAACAGTTCCCCGATCAACTTTCAAAGCAGAATCTTTTATCTCTTTTGTTTTATCATCTTCCTCCCTAAGACTGATAAGGATTGGATGGTGATCTGAAAACTCCATGCAACTTAATACCTTAACAAAAGCATTAGGGAATTGGAGTACCCTATTTATTGTGGAAAATGGTAAACAACCGCTGGTCCTCCCAAAGTTATAAAACTAAGGGTTACTCGCAAGATCGATCAGTTGATCTTAAGACATGTGCTAAGGTTTTTTTGAAATTATACTAGTTCTGTCGAAATCCTTATCTAAGAAACGGTTTTCTAAGACTAAGGGAACAAGTATAATGGATTTCCACACTATGATTAGACTCGATTGGCTAGTAACTCGTGACGGACAGAAAGATCCTGAACGAAACAATTAACAATCTGATTGCTCACAATATGATTTAACCAACTATGGTGACTCGTGACCGACAGAAGGTTGTGAACTTCAAACTTGTTCTAAACGAAGTACGTGTCGACTGACTCTTTTGTTAACTCAAAACTTGTAACGAAAAGAGATTCAACATAAACGATAATACAAAGAGATTACTGAACATTAATAAAATGCAAGTAAAAATTTCAAAAGAGATGACTGAAATATAAAAGTTTTGCATTGAAATAAAGATGGTGATTCACGTACATCAAGGACTTCACAACTCTTTGTTTTCGGACGCTCAGAATTGATAGAGTTTTAGCAAGTGAGTTGAGTATACAAGTGAACACACAAAAATTACATTGAAACTACTTATTTATAGTATTTACAAAGTAACTGCCTAAATATAATCGACGAATGACCTTTGAATCCTAACGCAACCACTTCAACAGATGTTGTCACCTATTTGGCGCTTAAACGAGTTATAAATAGCTGGCAACTGCTTGGAGATTTTAAATTTTGAATCTAACCGCTTCTGGCTTGCTCCGACATGCTCCCCTTTGTGATAAAAGAAAAAATAACAGAATTCTTCTAAGTCCATAATCCTCTTTGGTCGACAAGACCAAATTTGACTATTTCCTTCGCTCTACATGCCTTGGTCGATTCGACCATTTTCCACATTTTTTAACATGTTCTCCTTCTGGTCAACATAACTCCACTATGACATTGTGGCTTAATATCTCCTTAATCATTGATTTCTTTAATCTACTAAAACCAAACTTTCAACACTTTGTCCTCGATTTCCAAAAGGTCCTTATTTTAGAAAGTCACCATTAACTTATGAGAACATCTTCATTTAATACACGCGCTTGAATACCTTGAGATTTTTCAAGGTAACATACCCAAAGGCAAGTCAAAGTGGATTCAACAAAGGATTAAAAGATTGTCTAATGTCGTTTTTCTTTGAATCCTTATATATTTATACCATCAATATCATTATTCGATCATTAGATTAGTTGTCTTTTATTGAAGTTAAATTTATACTATATTATGACATATATGTACTACTTATGATCGTATGTTATGCCTATTTTAGTTGTATCTCGATCATTTTGTGAATCTAATCTACTCCGAGAAGCATGTTTAAGTTTAAACTATATATATATATATATATATATATATATATATATATATATATATATATATATATATATATATATATATATATATATATATATATATATATATATATATATATATATATATATATATATATATATATATATATATATATATATATATATATATATATATATATGACTTGATAACTTATAATATGATTTACGAACTTATATCGTTGATGAGAAACACTCTTTAGGTGTGGGCCAAAATAGTCATATATCAAAAAGCTAAAATCTAGAGGTAAAATTAAATTCGATATCCACGTATACTTTTGAATATTAATAATATCATATTATTTATTTGGCTAAGAAATTGTCAAATAAACAATATAATTGGTGTTGCGACATTATTTCAGACATAGACAATGTAGACATAGATAATGTTGTTGAGCGAATAATACAAAGTGATGCCTAAAAGTGTATTAGTGATCCTTTGTATGAATGTGGCTATAATATATCTCTCTATCACTATTTAAGTTCACTTTTACTTTGTTATCATTTTTAGTCTAAAAGAATTCTCAAAACAACCTTGAAAACTCTAACTGCTTAAAATAGTAACTATTGCTAATAAGTTATTTTGTCGGTTGAATTCACGAGGAAATGATATAAAAAATACTCATTTCATTGTGTTTTTATTTAATCAACCATTGTACTATAGTCATTTTGATAACAACACATTCTACTATTTTTCTCACATTAAGGACCCTCAATAGTAACTTGTAAAGTCATATAATATTTTTTTTAATGATACCAGGATCCATATTTTACCTCATTCTGGAACTTGAGTTGATTCATTCAAAACTTAACTATTTAGGAAGGAAACTCTTTTCCAATTGTATCTCTATACAACTCTTGGATCTAGACATGGCAATATAATCCATATCCGCGGGTATCCGCCCGAACCCGCCCCGAATTTGATGGAGAAAACCCGCTTTGACTGGGTTTGAGTTTGGGTTCAGATTTGAGTTTTCCCCGATTTTAAAATATGGGGATGGGGTAGGTAATGGGGAATGTAGTACCCACCCCGAACACGTCCTCAAACCCGCCCCGTTTATTATTATTATTATTATTATTATTATTATTATTATTATTATTATTATTATTCTAGAATGTGGTTGTTTTGTTGGTATTTTAGAATGTAGAATACTTTTTACTATGTGTTTGTTTGGATGGTAGTTTGGAATATGAATTTGTATTTTTTTTATTTAGTTTTTCTATTTTGGATTATTTGGTTTTGTTAATTTTTAATATTAATTGTATGGTTACTGAATTAATACTTTCGTTTGTATTTTTATTATTTGAAATATATGTTTGAAATTCTTTAAGATTGTATTTTACTTTTGTAATATAAATTCATATTTGTTAGAATTGGCGGGTTTGGGTTCTGGGATTTTGGGTTCGGGAAGGATTTGGGTTAAGGCAAGTTTTGGGTTTGGTTTGTCGGGATCCCGAACCCATTTGGGACGGGTTTGGGATTCATTATTCATCTACGGATCATGGAATGGGATTTATCCGGGATTCGGGGGTTGGGAATATAAAAACGCCCCGCCCGCCACATATGCCTACTTGGATCAGATGAGTAAGTAGCTTTTTATTAAGAGGAACAAAGCTTAGGACTAGTAGATAAGATACAAATTATTTCTTCTTCCTCTTTTAAATTATTGATGCGATGGCAGGGTTGTCAAACTTAGGTCACATTCATCACCATCGGTCATTTTCAAACTTAGGATTCATTGATTCACTTTAAAACTCCACACCCTATCTGAATCTCATACATTCACTCTCAATAGTTTTTCAAACATTTCAAATAAGAAAAAGAAAGTTGTTCTAAATTTTTCTTCTTCTGATGTTACACTTTCATCTTATATTAGTATTTAACACTTCAACTCATTTTACTTATTGTTTTATTCTTCGTGAGTGTGCAAACAATGATGAATTTGTAGAACTGCTGACGGGTTAACTATGTTTTATACTGTGATAATCTCGTTTGCATAACTTCTTAAATGAAAATATGAAAATATCAGTGTGCATAGCTTCTCAACTTATTATGTGATCTAGCTCAAACACCATATGACAACCGTAAGAACTTATGTGAACTATCTTAAGATTAGAGTAAAGTTTTGTATGGAATGACACAATATAAAGAATATTTCGAATTCAAATCAGAATATTTGTAATTAGTAGTGATAATTATGTAATTATTAGTAATTATTGAGGTTGTACTATTTATAGAGGAATAGAAAATGAAATAGCATCGCCGTAATTTGTTTTGACTTGGTATCAAGTAGTTTTGAATCGTGAATCTGAATTTTTCTAGTTCTCCGTCACTTGAATTTCTCAAATTATATCTTGGATT